>OX596045.1:13016531-13616531 GCA_951394065.1 Venusia cambrica | reverse complement strand
AACTCAACTTTTTCCTCAACATCATACTAACATATTCACGCCCAAATTTCACCATTATCATATCCGCAGTATATTTTTACCCTTCCCCCTTGCCCCCCCCACCCCGCCCCTACCCCGTACCCCTCTCCTCCCCCCAGCGTGACGTGTGACGACGTCGTAATCTCGTCGTAAATCACCGCCGGCGCGGCGTATTAAAATACGTGGCATGAAGCTGCAGGATGGCTGCGGTAGTCCCCATGTATCTGGAGAGATGAGCATTTATCTATTTGCTCGTTTGTTACCGGCCTCACATAGTCGAGGTGCCGGGACGGAGGCCTACTCTCCGACTGACGCGCCTTGATATGGATTGGTACATAGAAGATTCCAAAAACCGCATAAAACACGTGACACAAATTATTTACGACTTGTGCAATGTCTATAGATTCCAATTTTTACAGTAGGCGCAATACGTTGGCGTATTGTGCAGGTTTACTTCTACTTTGAAAACACTATGATACTATCAATGTATATATAATGTACAGTCCTGTTATACCAATATTGTATGATAATGTTGGAGAATGAATACGAATCTAGTTCCCATTATTATGACGAGGCGCTACCCGTGGTTCTACTGCTTAAACCCATTTGTTTGGTTCATGAGTTTTTTTCCCGCAATACCACTGCACTAGAATGGGATCACGGGTAATTTCACGGGTAATATCAATTAACCGTAGTCCAACTCCGTATGAGTCATGTCAATTCAAATCATTATAACAATCATAATGCCGCTACAGCGTGACACTTTGCAATGCCGCTACAGCGTGACACTTTGCAATGCCGCTACAGCGTGACACTTTGCAATGCCGCTAAAGCGTGACACTTCGCAATGGAGTCAATCTAAATTCGTTCGTTATATGTTTTACAACAATAAAGAGGTTCCACTTAAAACTACGCGCCGGTGTTCCAGCAGCCTTTATTATTAAATACTAAGGTGAGAGTTGATATTGATTAAATCAGATTTTCTTCCAATCTATTTATTTACCCCTTTCTCCACTCACATAAGAAGATAAAGCTGTTTTCTATAATTAGCTTTCCACTATAAATGAGAAATATAATTGTCTGTAAATGAAGTTACGAGTATATTAGTTAGCGCAGGTCTCTGCGAGTAACGAGTTATAAAGCGCGCCAATAATACAGCAGATTTGAATATGTCCGCTGCCGCTGGTGGTTAGGACTTAATCGACGAATAGGCAGCTCAATTGTGATGATAAATGTACGTTATCTACTTGTTGCCCGGAGGTACCTGCGGCGGCTGAGGCTGGGTTTCACTACACCACATCGTATCCAGCAGACATATCTTTACGGTATTTAAATAAACTATGATCATTTCAATTACGATATATTTATCATGAAAGTAACTTGTATACCGAAATAAGTTGGTTGTGATTTTGAATGATGTATTTGCTATTTTACGAAGTTTTATCCATTGATAACCTTTATTTACTACTTTTTTATTCGGTTTATATTTAAAATAAAAAATATTTTTTTTGTCCCAATCCAACCGCCTCTCTGTAGTCTAGTGGTTCAACCCAACGTTCAGATTCAGAGGCCCCGGGTTCGATCCCAGGGGGAGTACAATATTGTGCATTGTTTGGTTCGTGGTAGGACGACGCTTAAGTCCGCCTGGTTCTCCACCACCCTCTTACCTAATTCTGTCGCCATAACGACAATTCTAAAATGGTTGTGTTCTGGCATTTAGGGTAAGATAGCCAGTGCCTCAGTTTGTTGAGGGTTCCGGGTGAAGTGCACCTCTATCTTCGGCCTTATCTTAACTTGTAACCAGGTGAAATGAAGCCCAAGCGAGGTAGCCGTCGAATCACTTTCAATCCTAAATATGTAAAGACAAACGGTCGGTTCAATTACATATGTGATTGTATTTCAGAATAGAAGCTCAAAATAGTTTCGCTTAAATTGAAATCATCAAAATCTCAAGAAAACATTCACTCAGATTTTCAGTCTAGCTTAAAGCTAATTAAATTTCAAAAAAAGCAAATAAAAATTGAAGTTATATAAATTTCTTATCTGGACGAGGCTCGAAATGCTTGGCATAGTGCTTGTCCTAACACCGATCCCCCAAAACACCTTTCGGCACAACGGCAGTGGGACGGGCCTCTGTGCGAGTTGACACGGAATTATCTATTACATACGTGCTCAACCTCCACAGATCGTGCTCGTCTCTTAGCTGTTTCAAAATGGGAATCAGGTCTTTGGCTGCAAGCACATCCATCTTACAATACCGATACACTTATGGATCCTGTAACTTTCCGTATTGCCACTTGTCTTCGGTTGGGTGCAAGATGCTGCGCCTCTCACCAGTGCCGGTGAGGTGCGGCCGTAGATCAATTTGGTTTTCACGGACTTTCGTGCGCAAGGTCTGCCGGCAGGATTTCGCGCCACGCTAGTCTTAATGACATTATCCGTCGAGCTTTTACCAGTGTCAATGTGCCAGCCGTTCTTGAACCGAATGGTCTGTTACGTGATGATGGTAAGCGGCCCGACGGTATGACTCTTGTCCCTTGGGAAATGGGTAGGCCTTTGGTGTGGGACGCTACCTGCGTCGACACCCGAGCGCCATCTCATCTGCCTGGGACATCAGTTAGGGCTGGTGCGGCGGCTGATTCGGCCGAGGATCACAAAAGGCGCAAATATAGTGTTCTCGACGGAGTTTACCTATTTGAGCCTTTTGGGGTGGAGACCTTGGGTCCGTGGGGAGCCGATGCCCTCCGGGTTTTCAAAAATATTGCGGGGCTTTTGATTGAGGTGACACGTGACCCAAGGGCTGGCTCTTATTTAGGCCAGCGAATTAGCATAGCTATTCAGCGTGGCAATGCAGCCAGTGACTTGGGAACGCTTCCGTCTGGCACTGGTCTGGAACAGGTTGAGTTACCTATAGGCCGTTTGTAACGGTCCTTAGGTAATCTGATTGACTCCTTTGTACGTAGTTAGTTTGATTGTACTTATTATTGAATAAAAAAATAAAAAATAAAATAAATATATATAATATATATATATATAAATTAGAAAAATAATTGTTTATTCATAAAAGCCCAGATCACTCTGTATAGGAATCTATAAATCAGCGACTATCGACAGCGACACCGAAACAAAAACGAAAACTAAATAGTGTCCGCCGCCGTCTGTCGCACCTAGCCTGTGTAATGTAGGTACTCGGTACCTGTCTACCTACCTGCACTACACTGTACGTTCATTGTGGGACTAGACTTTACACTATTCATTACTGTAATTAACAATGGGTTTAATCTAGTGGACACTATTTTACTACTTATTTCAGGTATAGTAGTACAGTATTCACATTTAATTCTGTTAACGTTTAAACATTCATCATATAATCAACATTGCACAGTTGAAATGTTACGACGGGCCGAGTTGTGTAAAGTTTTGTTAAAACATCATCTTTACCATTATCTTACTCCATATGCACCCCCACATCACCGCTAAAGCCTCATTGTTATAGCGCCACCATCCGTTATTTTAATCTTAAAATGCTTCGTGTATTTTGGAATTCCAAGGAGGCTCAAATTCAGAATGCAAATAGATACATTTGTAATCTTACAAATTATTCCAGGAGTTTATGCTCCGTTTATGAAGATCACCGAGTGAGCTCTGACGCCAACTGGCTGAGGAACAGCAACAGCCGAGAGCGAACACAACACAACACGACGGCGGCGGGGCGGCGGCTTGCGAGAGGGAAACCTTCTCGAAGTTTTAGAATATGGAATAAATAAATAGGAAGCCGCCTAATCATAATAGTTGTTTAAACTTTATTACAATATACACTCACAATACAACAGGTTTACACGTGAGTAGAGTTGTGCTGTGGTTTCATCATCATAACAGCTAACGTAATGTATTGCTGGACTTAGCAGGTCGCTTGGGATGGGCCAAGGCACCAACCGGCTTGACATGATATAGTATCTTATTTTGTATCTTAGTTTGGGGCTAGATGGCGCTGTGTGAAATTACCGTCCTGTAATATTTATTTATTTATATTTATCTCTCAGACTATTTTTTTCCCTCAGGGCTTTCGTTCTTAGCAGTATTACTATTGCTCTACAAAAGTAGGTATATATGTATATATATTTATATATAAACAGTTCAATATCAACTTTTGTGTGCCTATAGAATATAATCCTTCGATAAATTAATTACCTAGAAATAATTTTCACAAAATGCTTTTGAATTTATGTGAAAAAAATAGCTCCATAATATGAATGCGGTCGTAACTCACTTTGTCTCAACATGATCCAATAATTTTGCTTGTAAATCAACTGGCGAGGTAATTATGTTATTTATTGTCCATGCTACGGCGGTAATAGTTACAACAATTTCATTATTACATCGTAAATCTGGTTAATTATTATACATATTTATCTCAATATTTTGTTTAAAACTATTTTTGATGTATATAATGCACAGACAACTAATATAAATGACTATAAGTTCTAGGCGATAGCAAGATACTCAAAAGTCTGAAATTTATTGAGATACGAGACATCTTTCACTCTCAAAAACTGGTCCGCGTCGAGATCAGTGAGCAGATCGGGAACATTAATGTAATTGTAGTGTTGAATAATACAAACTTAATCAAAATTTAACAAAAAATACTTTCGTAATATGAGTAGTTCGTTAAAGTTTACTATTTGATTGAGATGTACTCACAATAAAAAATATTTAAAACTACCCACAACATGGCGGTAGAAATATAGCTGCATCTTTTAGGAAAGGTGATTACGAAGCCACTTTCCCTGAACGATCTTTGCCAAATTGCACTTTCTTCACAATGACCTCTGTGTCCATAGACATACGGTGCACGTTCGAGTGATAATGTGAAACAACAAGGTGGTTCCAAATTACAAATCAGTATGTCTCACATAGGGGGTTCCCAAAGGAAAGGGGCCTATTGATAGCTCGAATTACTCACGACATGAGGAAATTTTATTATCTTTTCATTTTGTTGGTAATCTTTTATCGTCAAACTAATTTGGTAAATAGAATCTCATACCAAATAATACCATCGAGAATTTGTTTTACATCTAGCAAATGGTTGATATTTTAGTATGTACTGTCTATTACTTTTAAATCTACTTTTTTGTTTTAAATCAATCCAATTTCAAAATTTTAAATATATACTGATGTTTATAATTTTCTTAAACTTGTGTGAGCAATTATCATCCTAAGCTCGTTTTTTTCACATATTCGATATTTTATAGATATAAGACACCAACTTTTTTTTCGGTTCTCCGAGGGAAACCTCATCAAAATGAGTGAGTGTGATTCCCGGGTTAACCGTACTGAAATGTATGAACGGATTTCTGGATAGTCAAGAATAGAGGCAGAATATAAAAAAAAATTCAGCTCAATATGACCATGACAAAAATAGCGACAGACGTAAAACCATTACAATAATCCACACCTATATTTTGAATTCGAAAGTTACTCTGTTTATCACTAAACGGATGTTTTTGAAGTTTGGCAAAGAGATATATCCGCGATAACGCCACTTATATCCGGTACCTACCCAGCGGGCGAAGCCGCGGGGAATAGCTGGTTCTATCCAATGGAGAGTTAAGATAGCAAGAATTGCATGTCGCGACGTCCAGGTACAGACCTCGTGGCGGGGTCTGCGCTGAGACGGATCACGTGACCGCGTGACGTCATGGACGTACGACACATGACGTATCGCTTCCGATGACGCGCTCTATCAAAAACAATGGATTACAGTGACAGTAGATATATACCTACTTACCTCATTACTTTTTTAACTTCTCTTGCTCAAAAAGTGTATCATAATAGTGTAGCTTAGCGGGCCTAAAACTCGTGTTTAATACCTAGGGCTAAAAAGTATTTTTTCTTTTTAATTTTTGTCTAAAATCATCAGCCCGTACAAAGCATTCGGTCTCTTACATAAAAACTCGACTTCTTGGTGCTCCGTCAATCTTTTTTTTTGAAAATAGAACCTTCTTGGTGATGTTTTATGAAGGTTGATTCTTCGATTCACGGTAGAATGCGAACTGTTTCGTTGCGGGTTAGATAGAGATTAAAAAAAAAGATGGAATTGGCGCTAAATCTCTAGAATTTTCTTCATTCCAAATCACAAACTTTTACGTATAACTTCCCGACTTTTACTTCCAAATTGTGAACGTGAAAAATGTCATCAAGTGATAGTGAAGATGCTAATATGCAAATGGAAGAAAAGGGCAAAGAAATAATTATGAATCTGTTGCCGACAAAATCACGTGGAGTATATTTAAAGAGTTACGAAAATTTTATAAAATGGAGAGATGAGAAACGTGTGGATTCTTTTACTGAAGGGGTTTTTCTCACTTATTTTGATGAATTAACGAAAAAATTCAAATCGTCGACTCTTCGGAGCACATATTCAATGTTAAGAATGACCTTACAAACGAGACACGACGTCGATATTAACAAAATATGTAAATTTGACGGCTTTACTGAAAAAATTGTCCACTGGATACAAGGCATAAAAATCTAAAGTCTTGACGACACAAGAAATCGAAACATTTTTAAATAACGCTCCTAATAAACAATTCTTGGCAACAAATATAACCTACTTATCTACTCTACTCAAACTAAATAAATAGATACCTACCTACATACCTACCTAAAATAGGTACCTAGGTTATTACGATTATTAACACACTTATTTTTTTGTTCAACAGGTTGCTTTAATTTATGGAATCAGCGGTGCATGCAGAGGAATAGAGCTTGCTAATATAACGCTAGAAGACGTAGAAACGGATACAAACCTACAAGCTGTGAGTCTGCCGAACACGAAAACAAACAAAGAGCGTAAATTTGTCATCAGTGGAGAATACCTTGATATAGTGAAAGCCTATCAGGAGTTACGTCCCACAATTTTTTCAACGAGAAGATTTTTTGTAAATTATCAAAATGGTAAATTCACAAGGCAAGTCACAGGCAAAAATAAATTTGGTAACATGCCTAAAGATATTGCCATTTACCAAATCCGGAACTCTACACGGGCCATTGTTTCCGCGGAACATCCGCGACTCTGTTGGCGGACTCTGGTGCGAATATAACGAAATTAAAACGGCACGGTGGATGGAGGTCCAATCAAGTGGCTGAAGGTTGTATAGAGGACTCTATACAAAACAAGAATCAAGTCACGCAGCGGATTACGGAAGAAATCAATATTCTACCAAACATTACAGAACCCCAAGCATCTACATCGCGGGATTGGATGAATATGTCAACTCAGCTGAAGCCGCACTCAGATCTTAATAATGCAGGAAACTCAAGCATGAGTCGAGTATCTCCAACTTTTACTCCACAACAATCGACTCAAAATATTATCACATCCCAATCACAGAGAACCGAAATAAAACTTCCTGGGAAAAACATATTACTAAACATTCAAAATAGCTCTAACTGCACATTTAATTTTTAATAGAATTATTGAAAATTGTTTAATTTTGAATTGTTTTATTTTCTCGCAATCGAAGTGAAAAGTAGAGTGTTTTATCTACTATTGTTTTTATTTTCGATAGACCATCGTTTGAGCACTATTTCACCCGAATAAAAATCTTTTAATATGTTAGGAGGTTGCTAGTAACGCGAAGTTTTTTTTAGAAAGATCATTTGCAGACGAAAGTTGTAGTTATGTATGTTAGCTACATCATTTATCTACGTTAATTTCATTTCGTGAATACATTAATCACTTTTTTCTAATCCCCGTTATAAATAGCAGCATCCGAAACAGGTACACCATCAATAATGTCCGCACTATCTTAGGACGCGGTCGTTTGTCTTCCCCCCCCCCCCCCACCCCCCCCCCCCCCCGCCCTCTACCCTCCCGTGTCCTGCCACATGCGCAATCTTAAATAAAAGAACTTACCTATAAGTAGGTACGCAGGGGAACGTCACATACCTGGAACAAAAATAATTCGTTAATGAAAGTCCCAGGAGTAGACCCGGGGGATGAGAAGGTGGAGCGGAGTGATCCCGGGGGGTCGATGCTCGGGCTGGCTCATTGCGGTTACTAAAGAGTCTATGATACCTGAAATGGCTTAGCTTCAGCGATCATGTCTTCAACAATACTGTTGCATTTACCTTTAAATTTATATATGTTATAGATCAGGATTGATGCTAAAACGTTGCGAAAAAACAATTACATCAAATTTTCTCCATAGAAAAAAAATCCAAAGTTGACTCTAGTTTGTACCAAAAATGTTCCCCATTCAATAAATACGCCCAATTAGGCCTTGACACTTTGTACGTTAAATAAACACAGTATCAGCTTCTGTGTTTTAGATTTTCAAAATTAATATTTGTTTTACCGTAAAAAAATAATACGCAGAAATTCACGCATACGCACATTTATTATAACTATGATCTAAGTTCGAAACTAGAGTATCGTAAATGTAAATGTAAAAAGACTCCCGTTTCCGCACTTAGACTCCTAAGTGGTCCATTGTGCGTGAGGAATGTCCGGCTAGTGTAGCCAGCCTAACTCCGACCAGAAGCGCAGAATACTCCTGGGGTCCTCGCAGGCTTCACGGAGTGACCTCGGGTTGTTGAGGATTTCCTTGCGTTGTGCTGTTACTCCCACACATTCCAGGACTACATGGGCAGCTGATTCCTCTTCGGTTAGACACCCTCTGCATAGGGGGCTGTCCGTTGCTCCAGTGGTGCACAAGTGTTTATTTAGTGGGCAGTGGCCCGTTAGTGTCCCCACTATGATTCTGAGATCTTGTCTCTTAAGGTTTAGGAGTCGTCGTGTCAGTTTTGGTGAATAAGTCGGTAGTGCTGCTCTGGCCTGTCGACATTCAGTAGTAGAGTTGGTCCAGCGTTCGGTGTGTAGGTCCCGGGTGTGAAGCCTTATCCATGTGCGGATCTGTGAGAATGGCAGGGGGAGGGACGGAGACGGGCCTTCTGTGGTGGTTTCCGACCCTCTCCTAGCCAGTTCATCGGCGGCGTCATTGCCCAGTGACCCGCTGTGTCCCTTAATCCATTGAAGGGTCACCTTGTTCTTAGTGGCGGCCCTTTCCAATGCTAGGTGGCATTCGTGAATGAGCTTTGAATTACAGTTTTTGCTTTCCAAGGCTCTGAGTGTGGCCGTGCTGTCAGAGAGGATTCGTATTCTGTAGTCATTGATTCCTCGTCTGCATATTGCTCTTGCGGCCTCGGTGATGGCTGCACATTCGCATTGAAAGATGGAACTGTGTATGCCTAGTGACATGGATATAACTAGAGTATCGTTGCGTTGAGTTGCTAATCTGAGGTAGTATAGGCCGTTCAATGATGATGGCCGCTAGAGACTACCGACCGAAAGTTGAGTGTTATTATTTTTGCCAATAATATTTAATAGGTCACTAAAGAAGACTTTCTGATCTGACCTTAAAGTATTTAACATGGATGTTGGAGTTCCGTCAAGTTTAATGCAGACGAGTATACCCAACCCGAGTCGTAGGGTCATCAAATTCTTGGGCAATTACATATTAATTATTATTTATAAATAAATAGGTAACCGTTTCTGTGGTCTAGTGGTGCGCCCACCGGTGTCAGAGACAGAGGTCCCGGGTACGATTCCCAGGGGAAGTACAATAATGTGCTTGGTTGTAAAGCTACCACCATCTTACCTAGCTCTGTCGCCATAACAACAATTCTAAAATTGTTGCATTGCGGCATATAGAGGTGAGATAGCCAGTTCTTCAAATTATTGAGAATCCCGGGAGAACTGCGCTTCCACCTTCGGCCTAATTATAACTATAAAATCAGGTGAGATGAAGGCCAAGCACTTACCCGTCGTAAAATGTAAAAAAAAAGGATTTTAACTATAAATAGACTTTTCATTGGTATCTTGTGATTGCTTAAATAGTAGGTAGTAAGTACATCACTCGAAGGTAAGTGTAAACGTGCTAATGATACACGTTCCGCCGCCGCCGCTGCGACTCGTCGCAACAAGTGCAGGTACCGACTCGTGCCTCCTCCCCAACCCTCCCCACCCTTATCCCTTACCCCTCTCGCGTTCTCTGGTTATACTTCACGTGATCATTTGACCACAATCTGACCACTTTCTAAAGACCAAGTTACAGGTCAGAGTGTCGCAGCTTGAGCACAGCACAGCCTTTCAGTTCCGAGCAGGGATCGAGAGTACTCCACTCAATTTTTAATGAATGACTATATGACAATATTCACCAACCGTTTCACGGAAATTATTCTCTTGAATAAATCTCTCGCTAAACAGCGAAGTCCGACGAACAAAAAGTTAACGAAGGTGATTTTCCGATAATTTTCTCATTTTCATAGCGATATTTTCATTCAGACACAAGTCCCGTGTAATGGAAACATTTAATCCTTTGGAATCTCTCTTGACGCTTTGTCGCGGGAAACCTAATTGCAACGGCAAAAAGTTGCGCCAAAGTCTACAGTAAAATGTGCACTATGCATTGTCTGATTGCATTCAAACAACTTTGAACCCTGACCCCTACAAAATAAAGCGGCTTTAGCACTTGTAGAATAGCTTTTATCTGGTAACGAACGAGGTCATAATATTCTGCTGATTGTAAAAACAATCTAGGGTAGGAAAATTTGCAAAGTTATTTTTAAAAAACAATTTCCTACTGACCGCAAACCGTGTACAGTTATGAGAAGTACACACGAAGTAAAAAAATAAAATAAAATAATATTATACCACATAACAACCCTAAATTGTATTTTTCTCAAGCAGCTATAAGCAGTTAATGGCCTGCAAATTTATTTAACGAGTCGTGTGCAGCTATGCATCGTATCGCAGGTTTATGGACCGAAAGTCAGGCCGTAAACTTTATGGGTGGTCATAGTTATACGGGAACGATGCGGCAGGTTGCAACCGACACAACGATAGCTAAGGGATTGTTATATTGCTATGAACATGTTATATTTGCATTGACATTGATTGTCAAGTAAATACTACGCATAGTTTTCAACAATCACTTTGTTGAGTGGTCAATGGCTTTCAATTAATTTGCAAACACAGATAATACTTGTCTCTAGCTTTGATAGAACCTCTGACCTCTGTCTATTCGACTTGTAACGATGTTTCTACAGTTCTGTATTACTTCTACTAATAGCAAAGAACACTGTACCACAGATAATAAGATACTAACACTTAACGTGTAATAACGTAAATGTTATAATTAGTGTAAATATTTTTGTCGCAAACGATTTGAATGACAATGACATATTGAATGTTTATCATAACATAAACAGTTGTGGCGTACCTACCTATGTGTATTTTACAATAATCTATACGTACGATAAAACGATAAGTTTCACTTTAAACATGAGGTAACTAAAACAGTGAAACGGTCTATAAATCAACAATTTAGTTAGTACTTAAAATGCCAAACAAATCAAAACCGCCCACTCGAATGACACACCTCATAAATATATATAAATCGTAATTAGGCGACGCGATATCATAAGTTACAACCCAACATAAACAGGATCTTTATAAAGCGCACAACTGGAATACAGCCGCGCTACACTGCGATACATACTTCTGTCAGACGCGACTTTGGGTCGCTAACATAATACAGCCGCGCTACACTGCGATACATACTTCTGTCAGACGCGACTTTGGGTCGCTAACATAATACAGCCGTGCTACACTGCGATACATACTTCTGTCAGACGCGACTTTGGGTCGCTAACATAATACAGCCGCGCTACACTGCGATACATACTTCTGTCAGACGCGACTTTGGGTCGCTAACATAATACAGCCGCGCTACACTGCGATACATACTTCTGTCAGACGCGACTTTGGGTCGCTAACATAATACAGCCGCGCTACACTGCGATACATACTTCTGTCAGACGCGACTTTGGGTCGCTAACATAATACAGCCGTGCTACACTGCGATACATACTTCTGTCAGACGCGACTTCGGGTCGCTAACATAATACAGCCGTGCTACACAGCGATACATACTTCTGTCAGGCGCGACTTCGGGTCGCTAACATAATACAGCCGTGCTACACTGCGATACATACTTCTGTCAGACGCGACTTCGGGTCGCTAACATAATACAGCCGCGCTACACTGCGATACATACTTCTGTCAGACGCGACTTCGGGTCGCTAACATAATACAGCCGTGCTACACAGCGATACATACTTCTGTCAGGCGCGACTTCGGGTCGCTAACATAATACAGCCGTGCTACACTGCGATACATACTTCTGTCAGACGCGACTTCGGGTAGCTAACATAATACAGCCGTGCTACACTGCGATACATACTTCTGTCAGACACGACTTCGGGTCGCTAACATAATACAGCCGTGCTACACTGCGATACATACTTCTGTCAGGCGCAACTAGTCGCTAACATAATACCTGGTTTAGGCTACATGTTAATATATCCTTAAAGTGTGCTACTATTTGTTTTTGTACTTCAATCAATGTAATACTCTGAGAATATTATTTTACTTAACATTTATAAGATATATGATATATATAAACAGGTACAAACGTTGCTTCATATATATTTTATTTTATTTTATCATTTTTGGAAAACTTACAGCTAACACAGAGTTTATATTAAGACTATAGAAAACTAATGGCTAATTACAAGTTACAAGTTGTATATAGTGAAGTGTTTATTTGTGATGAACTTGTGCTTGTAGCTTCGCCGGCGAGGTAGCTACCTGTATAAAAAGCCTCCTCGGCATAACGTGGTTCCAGAATGCAACAATTTGAATGACTCATCACTGAGTCTATTTACCTACTTGTAAACCGACAAACGATGTCACTCCCGAACCCAGGAACATATTATTGGAAAAAATAAACCTTCCCGTTCTCGTCTCGTTCTCGGTGTAGTGCAATACGTTAAGTGCAAAGTTTCAGATCAATACATTCAGTTGATAAGAGAAAGGACATCCATCCAAACATCCAAACAAACTTTTACTTTCATCGCGAGGTCTAGTCGCGTCCTGCGATACACAGTGTGACATTAGAGAGCACACTCACACCCGTCGTAAATCCGAGCTAAACACCCGCCGCGGTGACCGCTAAACGTTAATTCGACGTAATAAAAATATGACCGCCCGCCCACCGCCGCCGCCCGCCTTCCGCCACCAACCGCCAACCGCGGTCCGCGTCGTCTGCCGATGCTGACTGTTGGTTCATATGATTTAGAACTGGGTAGCGTAACTTACTAGATTATCGTCATATCGATCATATCGTATACGTGAGATAGCCCCGAGCTTAAAAGGCATTGTGCTCGATATACATTAATGTATTTTCTTAAGTTAATAATGTTACGCCAGTCAGAAACGTCTAGAATATTTGCGAGCCTTCGCATACTTCCGAGAAAACAACCGATTGCTTTTTCAATTGCAATTCTTACGAACCCCAGCTCGTAACAATTGGTGTCAGAAGAGTGGATTTAAAGTATGCCGGTTCTACCTAAAGATGACGCGGAAGGAATCCGCACCAGGAGTCAGATCCGTCAGCAGGCTCTGGACCAGCGGAGGTTTGGAGAAACCTCACCACGGCCGTCACAGTCAACGGCAGATCAACAACTGCCACCACGAGAAGCCAACCCGGGACCTTCCGCCACACCTGTGACGTTAGCAGCCCCAGACCTTGCTGCACTTATGGTCATGCAGCAAGAGCAGGCTTGTCGCCAAGAGGAGCAGACCCGTCACCAGGAGGAACGGGCTCGTCGGTTGGAACAGCAGCTGCAGCGTGACAAGGAGGAGCAGACCCGTCGCCAAGAGAAGCAGATGGTCCTCATGAAAGATCTGCACGCCACATTCGGCAAGGAGATCAAAGTGATGAAAGACCAAGTGCATCAACATGAAAACCGCCTTATGAAGCTGAATCTCAAATTGCGGACGTGAAGAAAGAGTTGGGAAGCATCAAAGCTGGAGAGGGGATTGCAACTCCAATAGTTACTGCACCTTCAGGACGTGGATTCAAAGTGCCGCCATTTGACGGAACATCTTCGTGGTCGGCCTACAAAATATAATTTGAGGCCGTTATGAAAGCAAATGGATGGAATAAAGGTCAGGCGATGACCGCGCTTACCTTGGGCCTCCGCGATCAAGCCTTAACCATACTCGAAGCCCTTGGTAAAGAGGTGACATACGAGCAGCTACTGGAGGCACTGGAAGCTAGATACGGTGACGCCCATCTAGAACACTTTTTTCGAGCACAATTAAAGGATCGTGTTCAACGCACTGGTGAAAACTTACAACAGTGGGCTTTGGAAGTGGAGAAATTGGTTCGAAAAGCATACCAGTCAGTACCTGCACTCATCGATGGAAATCTTGTGCAAGTATTCATCGACGGAATCCGTGATCTTGAAGTGAGGGCCTCTGTAAGACTTGGGCACCACGACACGTTGAAAGATGCCTTAGCTCATGCTTTGGAGGTGGAAACTGTAAGACAAAACCATAGTTTACACCGCGTCAGGGAGGTTATCTCATCGCAAGATCGCGACCATTATAGAAGATTTAGCCCAAGATGCTACACTTGTGGAGAGAGAGGGCATCTTCGATCTAGCTGTCCAAAGCAAAGCGCCGAGAGAGAAGAAAACCGGACTCGGGAGAGGGCGGCTATCAGTAACGGGGGGATCAGTAACGGGGGGATCAGTAACGCCCCGCAACACCAGGGAAACGAGTCAAAGCCAGGACCCCAGGACCGCGCGGTGGGTGCTGGCTGATGTTCAAGAAGCCCCAAGGGTTTTGGTCTCAGAAAACAATGCTGGGAACAGCCTGATCATCAAGGTGGAAATAAACGGAACAACGTGGACAGCGGATCCCAAGCTAGCTACAGATGGCAAGCGAGTGGCACCGAAGAAAGTCTGGATGCCCTACAGGAATCGTGACTCGTACGGACCATAGTGCTTCGTGGAAGATTGAAATCATGGCGGGAAGAATCACGGGTACAGCGGCCGAGATATTGACTGCACTGCTGATAGATTGGAGCATGCGGCGGTTGACTTTCGTGTCCAGGAAAGCAGAAGCTTTGGAATTGAAAGTCGAGATCTCGGAGACTGTGATGGTGATCTACCACGAGAAGATGTCAGACCACGGGAGCGTCCGAAACTGAGTTTACAGCGTCGTATAGTGCCACACGACACCGAAGTGAGCAGCAAGCTGGTAGACAGTGAAGATATGGAGGCTAAGAAACCTGTAGAAATAGCCAAGCCGGTGACTTCTGATAAGAGTTGTGAAGCCGCGAAGTTGGTTGGCACTGCTGTCAAGAAACATGAGAATGAAGACCAATGGCGCAAACAAAGAGAAAAGTCGAGACTAGTAACTTACAGAGATCGCTGTAGCAGATCCAGGCGTTATGACAAACAAGAGAGATCCTTGTGCAGCGGCAAAAAGGATCGAAGTAACAATTTGAAAAAATACTACAGCCAGGCAGGTCAACGGGACTTATCGCGAGATGACTTGGATCTTCAGGACTACGATTCCGGGGGGACTACAAGAGGCACAGCAAAAGATTCTAAGAAGGTTTTACATAATCTAGTTGGCAGTTAAGAATATTGTTTGGCGCCATATTCTAGAGCTGAGAATGCTCGGGGCGAGCATGTCTAAGAAGGGGGCAGTGTTACGCTAGTCAGAAACGTCTAGAATATTCGCGAGCCTTTCCATACTTCCGAGAAAATAGCCGGCTGCTTTTAATTATTACGAACCCCAGCTCGTAATAATATAAGCAATAAGTATACAATAAGTATTTATTTTTGCGGTTTACCTCCACTTTGTAGGTTTATATACAACCCGATAAAAACAAAATGTAATAATCATAATTTTTTAACTAGATCATAATCTCTAAGATGTGTCGTTACGCAATAAAAAGGGAAGAAAAATAATTGATATAAACAAATGAGACACAAGTCCCCCTTGCTTCACCCAGGTGGAGAACCGGTCGGGAAACACGGGTCCAGACCTACAAAATAATATTGGATAAAATAACATAAGACGTTAATTATGAATAAAAATTGCTGAAAAATACAAATAGCGCAAAGAACACACTGCACCTGTAGTATGGTGTTAAACTAAATAGGTGAGCTCAAAGTTCATGTAGTACCTTACTTAGTCAGGTACCTACGCGTATCTCCTTATAAGGATAGGGCCTGAGCAGAGATATACAGTTTTCCTTGCAGCGCCTAAAACAGACGAACTATTTTGATAATAATAATAACTTCAAAACAAAAGCTACTACTTTTAAAGTTTAACTCACATCGGCCGTACAGTTAACATTTATAAAAAGAATTAATAGATACCTACTAGTTTGGAACCCGCGACCTATGGGCTCAGCTAGCTACCTACTCGTCAGCCCCTCGTGAGGGAGCGAGGTGGATTTAAAACGGGATTAAAAGGGGCTCGTTATCTTGAAAATAATAAGTTTGATTATGATGGTCCGCTCTCCGCTGACGATGCAACGTGATGGGTGTTACTGTATTTACATTTGACATTTAATTGCTACAATGTTCCTGTAACATCAAAATTGTGACATTCTAATATGTTTCACATTACCTCGAGTAGGTACCTATCCGCTCTGTGGACTTACAAATCTGTGGATTTACAAAGCTCAGCTGTTAACAATGCGATACCATGTCACGGAACACATTTTATGAATTGATGCCTTTACCACAAAGAACATGTCATACGCGGCACTGCATTGCGCCTTTCAACTGAAACTTATGAATGTAAGAGGTTTTGCATTGTTTTAAATTGTTGTTGACTATACAGACCATTATAAATATATTAATATATTATATTAATATTAATTTTAATATGAATAAATATAGCCAGCCAGCGACAGAGCGATACAGTTGTTGGTTACTGTCATTGACACCGACTCCCCACTAAACCATAACTCGTGGTAGTCACCACCCTGCCCACAACCACACTGCCAGGATGAGCTGAGCCAAGCTCATTCATTGTTTTAGTGGAAGGTCCACTGAAACAATGAATCCCCACGCTGTCCCGGGATAGGCTGCTTTATTAAGGTGGCTCTTTGAGTTATGTACTTAAGAAACGGTTTTTGATTTGTTGTTTCAAAACACATTGTGGATTTATAAGTGTAAAATTCAACGCAATTCACAGGCTACATGTTGTTACATGAAACATTATATGGTAAATGTAATGTTGATATCGTTTATATTAATGACCACTGACGGAATGTGCCAGAGTAGCAATAAGGACTATCTCGATAATAAAAAAAAATTTTGTTACACGAAGTATGTATTTAGTCACTAATTTCTTATCTTTGAATCCGCGATGTGTTTTGATAATATTTTACATAAATATTGTTGCGCGTACCTGAAGTTGAGGTACAGACTGAATGCAATGAATGCATTCTAGTTATGTACTGAAAAAAATGACATATGGCCAAATTCTGAAAACCTCTGAAAATACAATAAAATGTTACCTTCGGCCTTATCTCAACAACACAGATGGAGGCCGAGCACTTGCCCGTCGTACAATAATAGTTATTATTATAGAAGTCTACACCAGATGTAAGGTTGCAGATGTAATTTAAATATAAATGACTACAATTGAAATAATGTCAAACCACGGCTAAGTCACTCCGCATTAATCTCGAAGTGAAAGTTTATCGCGGCGTCTCATTGTAAAACACTGTCTGAAGGATTTAATTATTCTATTATTTACCGTACACACTTGCCTTACAAATTTCCTACCTATTACAAGGATGATAAAGTTAAAATTGAAATGGAGCGTAGCACCCCGGCTCGATTCTAAGGGTATTATTTTGTGATTGAGATAAAGACTTTCTGACGCAAAAATTATGAAGCGATGAAAAGACGCGACGGTGAAATCGGTAGGTCTGATGACGGCGTGAGGCGACGATTACTGGAGATATACACTATGGTGTATATCTATTGCTATGGCAATGACAAGGAAAATGACAGACATCTGGGATGACACGCCGTGAACGGCAACCGTCATGATATCGCCCACACACGTTATTCATCAACATTTATTTGCATCAGACGTTTTAAAGTTCATTTTTTTTTTTTATAATGTTAAAAATCCAAATAAAATTATATTTTAGAGAAGCTTGTACCTCAAAACTAAACCCGTCGTCGTAAAAATGTACAGAAAATGATAAGACCGAGCGCCTCGATTCAAAACTCAGCCGAAACGTATAATGATAGTCATCTATTTTAAAATCGTCGCGGGTCGGACGTGACGACGTACGACCCTTGAAGATCAAGCGAAAACCAATTCACGTTTCAAGAATGTCGACATAAATAAAAAGATGTCGGAAGATTTAAAACCCGTGGCGCAAGATCTGCTTCCCCTTGGTCTATTCGAGAATACACAGTGAACTCGATAACAGTCGCATCACTTGCTAGCCAGAAAACTACGAGCACGTGGTAGGCTACATAAATACAAACACATTGACAAAAAATACTAAAAAAGGGTGCTTTTGTTAATGAATATAAAAATACCTACCTGCGGAGCGAGTTCTTACCGATTGCATAATTTGCATTTTTTTTTATAACGAATACTTGAGATGGTCGTTCTACTAACTAATTTTATCGAATTTAAACGATTCTACATGGCAAATATGCGATCGGTAAAAACTGTACTCGCTCCGCTGTAGCACCAGCGGGTGTCGTGAAAGGCGACTCAGGACATACAGCAGTGCTTGGGAATCTACCTTAGTGAATAACATACAAACCAACTCACTTAGTGATAGTGTCAAATACATTCAGAGAGGCTCCCACCTATCTGTTAGGTATTTATCGTGTTAAAAGAATGACCGAGCGGTTCCAATAGTATTGTGCGATGTGCGATGTGAGAAACAATCGAATCCAAACGAGTGACGAGAAATCGAACGTGTGATTCATAGCGCGGGGAGCTTCGCTTCCCTCTTCTAGTTATAATGACATACTACAATCGAATATCAGCTTGACGTTCTAGGAATTTTCTTTATTAAAGCAAGGTTCCGTATCCCGATAAAGAATCGATACTATATCGATGGTCTTTGATAGCAGATTCATTTACGAGAGGCGAAAGTGATATCAAGCCGATTTTGATTTAATTTTCTGACGAGCGGTGATTTGCGTATTACATAATGTTCGATGCAGTACATCACAGAGGAGTCGCGTCCGGGGCGCACATAATGTTCGATGCAGTACATCACATAGGAGTCGCGTCCGGGCCGCACATAATGTTCGATGCAGTACATCACAGAGGAGTCGCGTCCAGGGCCCACATAATATTCGATGCAGTGCATTAAAGAGGAGTCGCGTCCGGGGCGCACATAATGTTCCATGCAGTACATCACATGGGAGTCGCGTCCGGGCCGCACATAATGTTCGATGCAGTACATCACAGAGGAGTCGCGTCCGGGGCCCACATAATATTCGATGCAGTGCATTAAAGAGGAGTCGCGTCCAGGGCGCACGTAATGTTCGATGCAGTACATTACAGAGGAGTCGCGTCCGGGCGGCACATAATGTTCGATGCAGTACATCACAGAGGAGTCGCGTCCGGGGCCCACATAAAATTCGATGCAGTGCATTAAAGAGGAGTCGCGTCCGGGCGGCATATAATGTTCGATGCAGTACATTACAGAGGAGTCGCGTCCGGGCGGCACATAATGTTCGATGCAGTACATTACAGAGGAGTCGCGTCCGGGCGGCACATAATGTTCGATGCAGTACATTACAGAGGAGTCGCGTCCGGGTGGCACATAATGTTTGATGCAGTACATTACAGAGGAGTCGCGTCCGGGCGGCACATAATGTTCGATGCAGTACATTACAGAGGAGTCGCGTCCGGGCAGCACATAATGTTCGATACAGTACATTACAGATAACGTGAGCACGTGAACCTTCACGTTAACGTTTCGTATCACGTACTCGATTAACATCAATATCAGATCGTACATCGGCGTCGCTCGCTGACCTCGGCGATCTAAGGCAACTACCTACTTTTTCTACATTTACTTTAAATTTTAAATAATGTAGGATATTTCAAAAGTGCAACACTTATGTAGATTGTTCGAATGCAGCAGACTACGCTCGCATTCGTATTACAATCCCGATTGATTGTAAGTAACGAGTATAAGGTTGTGTATAAGTGGTTGATCGCTTATTTACATTAACTGTATGCATCTGTATTATACCTTCCAATAGGGAGGTCCGATGGGTTTTAACATACACATTTCGTTAAGAAAACTTTCTTTACGCGTTAAGCGTGTTCTAATGATAGTTGGTGGCCAATTAAAATGATTTTGAAGAAAACTACCATTCGTTTATACTGCCATCTCAGTAGTAAGCTTAAGGAATTATGTCAGTACTAAGCATAGGTAAGTAAAATGTTCATGGTAAACAAAATATGAGAACTGATCCCCTATAAATAATCGGTGAGGTGGATTAATATTGACGCCTTTGTAGTTAAGTGGTTCACCCATCGGTATCAGACCCACAGGTCCAACCAGGAACACATTAGTGGTGGGATTGGTTGGTGACAGGAGATGCTTAACGTATGTCTGGCTAGCTACCACCATGTCCCTAAAGTATATCGCCATATCAAAAAGTGTATTTGTTGTGTTTCAGTATTTAGAGGTAAGATAGCTATTGCCTCAGACTGATGAGGATTTCGGTTGAAGTGCACCTTCGGCCTTATAATAACTTGACTCCAGGTGAAATGAAGACTTATCGCTTCTCTGTAGTAGAGAAGAAAAAGGTTTAGATTCCATATAATGGGTCTAAGCCGGCCTCGTCTATACCTTATAGTTGTCTAGACTAGATTATTTCATTTGCGAAAACATGGAAGCCTATAAAAATAATGATATTTCCAACTCGTTCACCTCGTTTATCATCTGATCGAAGTAATCACGAGGTGAAGTCGTACTTTATCGTTATCAATGTGTCAGCCGTCAGCAACGATTCGTCAGCCGTCAGCAACGATTTGAATATTTTCGTTTGCCCTCGTTTCCCATTTCCGTATTTCAGCGATTTTTATTTTGAACCGCGATCAAATTACTCCGGATTTCAGAGGCATTTGATCGGATTCTGATTGATAGCAACACGGGGCTTGGAGTTGTCTTTCCCTACTGACGAAAATCACGTGATTCAATTCAATTCACCTGCAAAACATGCTTAGGATGTTTTTACCTAAATCTGTACGTTGTCAGCGCCAGTGACATTTTATTACTGGTTTTTTGTAAGGGTGTATATACTTATTTGGCTACCAAGCTCTCAGTACATAAATTGGGTTACAAATATAAGATTCGAACGAAAGCATAAAACTACCTACTTTGTATGAAAAAATAGTCCTCAGTAAACTGCAAAAAATATGAGCACTTTCACAATCCTGCCGAGATCAGCGACACTATTATTGTACCGCACTGCATTCTGAAGATCACCCGACACCTTTCCCAACGTCTTATCTACCGTCTCATGTTGCATGACCGTCACAAGCTATTATCTATCTTATACTATATAATCGTAAGGTTGTTTTTGCATTATCCGCAGGTCAGCACCCTGCTAATCCGATCTCTAAATGTCCATACGTACCGGCTTCGTATTCGCACCTTCAAAAGCAGTAATTCATATTTAATCCCTATTCACCTCCAGACGAACTTTTAAAATGGAATTTTACCATTTCAATGGATGCTCTTTGAAACGTGAATTATGGATAATTGTGGTAAAATGTTCTGAAATATTATGTTATGACTTGAGTTCTGTTATTTATGATCCAACGGTTGGTTATATTGTACTAAATTGTATATATTTTATATGCAATACACATTTATATTTGTTCATTTATGTACTCCTATTTCGTAACTGACTGTCAATCAAAGTACTTACCAACACGTAAGTTGTGTTGACTGAAGACCTGGCTGTCAAGCGTTTAGTTAGTGTGTATGTGTATGTGGCCTAACATGACGTTCACTTGACTTAGTGATCTATTAAAAAAATGTATTAATGTACGTAAATTTAACATAAAAAAACGCTTCACAATAATTAATAATTATATCAGACAGGTAGGTATGGAAATGAAAACCTACTGCTCTGCTAATAAATGCGACTTTGGAATAGAAAATTCATTAAAAATAATTCATTTTTAGACAAGAGTTATAACGTTAGAGAGACACTAAATTGTCCTGATTAATTTGGTGGAGCCGCGGGCAAGGTTCGGGGGGTCGGGGGGTCGGGAGGCTCCCAGGAGTGAATTAATCGGGGGACGTGACCCGGAATCCAATGGCCGCTGAGGACAGTCTGATAGCACTTGAGAAGTGTGCCACATTGCCACATTGGGTGTGACGTTTCTTATAAAATAAACTGATTTTCCTTTAGCAAGACTCGTTATAAAAATGTCCGTCTCCAATCCACAACACACCGTATGCTGTGTTTGTACGTAATGTGATTCATATTGAGCTAATTCAGAAGTACTCTGAGCCGACAAACATTGTTATTGTCTATGTCAATTCTTAACAAAAAAATCGATGGATGCAGGAATAACATGTGACGTCATTACAGCGGAGCCCATATTTAGTAGTCGTCAGTTGAAGACAAGCAGATGATTGTTGTAAGAAGTTGAATATCTCGTGAAATTCTCAAAGGAAATAAATAATAATGTTAATAGGTATGTTGTACACTGCACTCTGTAAACGTATATAGCCAGTGTCTGACACCAGTCAAATGTCTGATACGAACGCACTAGTCATTCGCAGTGTCGCAGTGTCGCAGTGTCGCAGTGTCGCAGTGTCCGGTGTCGCGGGTCAACGCAGGCGCCGCGCCGAATCAAGATTTAACGGCAATAAACATTTTACGATGCCGTTAAATTATATTCATTTGTAGCAGTCACTAGACTGGGACACATCGAGAGGGATCCCTGATTTTGAACAAATTTGGAAATTTTCGGTGATTTTCGTCTTAATAATAACTAGCTGACCCCGCGCGTTTTACTTACGCAACGTTTTTCAAAGTGTATGACTATCTTATGCTCAGCATATGATATTCAGTGTGCAGCATACAGTCCGCAGTGTGGTGCGGTGAGACGACAGCAGACGGGAAAATAATTTCACGTGGAGATTTAATTCTAGCACCTTGAGTGGACGCCATAGCCTGCAGTGGACTTTTTTGAAGTTATAGGTACTTCTTATGGCGCGTTTGGGAAGATTTATGAGAGTGTTTTTTTTTTATTATTACAGTTTTATTTTAGGTGTGGATTGTAAGAATATAGCGGATGCTGATCCCCATAACACAAAAGGTTTAACACAAAACGGCGACATTTTTTTTTTGTATAATTTATGCAGTGATTAGTATTAAATGTTTTAAGCTAGTAATAAGCTAGCTAAGCTAGTATGAAGGTTTATGACATACCTAATTGTAATTTTATTTAAACAATTAAATCTCTGTATAAGTATTAAAATTGATCATCAAAAAAATTTAAATTTTTCTTATGCCCGAGGATGGAGAAATAGAAGACCTTTCTCCGTGTGTGCTTACCGCGATTCCGAACAGGCAGTAGATATGACGTTTAGTAATTTATCCTAAAAAATCATAAGGAACGAACGACTTTTGACTTTAATTTTGAGTAAAGGAATTGAATTGACTATTCCTGAGTGGCTGAGACTCGCTTCGGGAACATGGCTGCTGAGGCTCTACAACGTCACATTACATGAGATAAAGTAAAACTGAAATTATCTTGTCATTTTAAATTCACAAGACATTCACGATACCAATTCATAAATTCACTTCCAATCTCTCCGTAAGATCTACCCCAACACATCCGAACCCTAAACGACACCACCAGTCTCTCGTAGATGTTATCTCGAAATACGTCTCTCTGTTATCCCGCTTAGCTCTCGGTGTTTCGACAACACCATCCAGTGAAAATGATTGCAAAAAAAAAAAAGACACGCTCATAGAAAACAAAGTCAACCAATCTCTGGATGTCGCAAGTGATAGTGAGAAGTAGCATCTAAGTCTTATTTAATTGTGACCTTAATGTTCGTAACTCTAGGTTTGAGTGCTCTAAATCTTGAGTTTGGTGTGTCCCTGCCTCTCTGCCCTGCGTCGGGACATTATGAGTAGATGCAGTGCACTAGCGGTGATATACGGCGCTTGTAAAACTGCACTGAACCAACATTGTCTGCGAATGTCAACTCGTTTCTCTTTATTGAAATATATCTCATCGGAAGATAAGCCAGCTTTGTCTCACATGTACTCTTGAATTACAAGTTTTTGTGCTCTACAAGATACAACAGCAGTATAATGTACATGTACAATTATATCCCCATAGATTCTACATTATTTATTTTTCTATGGTATATACTCTTATAAAGCTGTGTGGTCAAGTGGGTATTGGCTCGCCTTCCAATCCGGAGGTTGTGGGTTCAAATCCAATCGCACATCAATGGACTTTGGAACAAATCCACGTCAAGGCATAGCTTGGCAAAATATTATTGAATTATCCTCTAGTCTAGTGGATTCTCTATTGTAATCGTTTGATAGCCTGTTGTTGTATTAGGTCATATTGACAAGTATTATGACATATAATTATTGTAACTGTCGCGATATTTACAATCCAGTTACTGTCCCTACGGTATTGTAGGTATGTACCTACTGTTTAATTACTAGAAGATTTATGTTAGATCGAGCGACACAGCTCGACTAGCGATTTCACGGGTTTATCTGTTTTATGATCGGAAACTAGTCGCCGCTAATTGGAGTAATTTATATGACAAAATATCAGATTTATGGAGACCGCTTTGCGATGGCGTACTCTTTTAATATGAAAACGTATATATATGTAATTTATACATAAAGTAAGCCCTATAACACCCCGGGCTATAATGAGTAATAGCTCACTCGCTAAATTTGACAAGTTCACAGTTTATTTGTCCTCTTTCTATGCTGTAGGTTCAAATCAATTCCCACCAAAGAGAAATTTTTGTGTGACAAATATATATTTATGCTTGTTTAATTTGGGAGATGTATTGTATTATTTATGAATGTATCAAAAAAATATCACAAGCTTTGCTGAAGTCCAGATGAAGCTGTCTGAAATGAATGTCATATAAAATCCTGTAAATCAGCTGTAACTCAGCAGCAGCAGAGTTTTTTACTTATTTCCGAAACTCCTTGAAAGCTTTCGGTCTACGGAATTTTTCACGCCAGGTATGAAAACGCGCGCAGCTCTCTCAATGAATACGATGGGCGCGCGATTTCCACGAATGTCCATATAACATTCAGCAGTTCCTACAGGAAAATCGTAAGTAATTGTAATCGCTGAATATAAATAGTTAATATCACCAAGGTACGTCATCGTATGAGATATTATAAACATTGAGCACACCGATCTAAGCAACATTTCAAATAAGAACAAATAAACTCCCTTGAAAGGTTTCTTCACCAATCTCCATAATTTGTACCCGTCTTTGTTATTCAAAAATAGCCCATGTCCCGTTGAATTAACACATAAGCTACCGAATTATATTTGGCAGACAATTCAATTACTCAAGTACACACATAATGTACAAAGTCGGGTAAACAAAGCGAAGCCACTTCGCGGATTGTTTGTTCCGACGGCTCGCAGACAACGGCCAGACAGTCAACAGTTACCTACTAGACGTGGAGTCCGAAACCTTGTACCTATTTTTTGTTTGTTTTTATGAATTTATTTTATTGCGGAACAAAACCAAAACCTAGCTACAAACCCGATAAAGAACGTAAACATACAAGATCTGCAACGGAATTTACCATATTTCCTAACGCAAATAAATTGCCATATCTTATGTACTAGTCTCGGCGCACATTTCATGCCCAACATCGCTATTAGGTTTTAGAAAATAAATTTATGCTTGTAATTAAATGAACGGTGAAGAGGTTCACCATTAGATATACTAAAGCATCGCATTATAACTCTGTTCGGTGTGAAACCGAATAAAATAAATTGATGATAATCGTCGCTAAACTAACTGCGGTATCATTGGTGCTTCTATAGATAAACAGATAGTTCGGTTCAACTATTCATATGAAATAGATACTTACTAGGGTTTTATAGAGTTAGTCCAAACTCCATGTGAAACGTGATTCTGGGAAAAGTAAATAATATGGGTCGAGACGGTATTTATTCGGAAATTTTAAAGTCTTATAGCAAAAGTAGATCATTGGAGAAGATTACAAAAAAATCTACCGCTAAATTACCTTTAGGATCAGAAAGTTGAATTCCTAAAATGTTTATCTTAACATACGTTTAGTTGAGTTATTGAGTTACAGGCGGTGTTTTCGTATAACTGTGCAGTTAGAGTTTTGCAATTGAGTTTTTTCACCCTTCATGTAGTTTATACCATCAGTTTACAGGTCAAAAGATGACGTTCAAATAAAACAACATCTTGTTACCAACATCGTCCTCATACTTATAGAATAGAAAATGTTCAGTAAACCTTCGAATTCGAGAATCAGCTGCCCAAACAAAAGGACGGTAGCGTCAGTAATTATTAAAAGCAGCATTTTTTTCCGTAAAAAATCTTTTTGACAACAATTTGGCAAATGACAATAATTTGAGCCAACAACTTGTAGATCAAAAGGCAGACATCCCCGTGCTGGCAAACACAGCTCTCAATAAATACATCCGAGATAACCACGGGACTCCTGAACGGAGAGTTTGCGTTACTGTTACTACGTCGAGGGTACTCCACTCGCACTCTGCTCGATTTCCGCCAGAGCCTCGACGCGCAAGGCTCGAGAGAATCACACGTTGGGTTCCGCTGCGTGTTGTTTTAGGGTTCCGTGGCGCGTGTTATTACGAGGGACGCTACAGCGACAACGTCTCAATTAAGTTTTATTACGAGCAGGGTTGTCGCCGGCTTCATTACATCACGCACACTGTTCACGTTAGGTGAGGGACTTTGGTCATCTAGGGGCAGGTAGGTAATGAAGGTTGGTATCACCTGAGGTCTTATTCCTTGAAAAAATATAGTCTTACTGTACAAAGCATAATTATAGGAAAAGCATAATAGGAAGGCATTGTAAATCCGTCATGGTTAATGTAAGAAAATTGAATAATGAGTATGACAACACCGCACAGTGCAGTATGAACTACAAACGAAACGTTTTGCCTCAAGCGGACTGAGATTATACGTAATCAGTCGACAGTCCATCTCGAGGCTGTGATGTCCCGACTGCAAGAAACTTGATTTATGTGACGGGATGTTACAGAAATATCATTTAGGTCTAGTAAAATTAAACCAGAGTTAACAATCCAGCAAGAACATAGGTTTGTTTATTAAATAAATCACGAAAAAAATACTGACACTGTGTGAAAGCAAAGAAATTACTTTCGTACAGCGCCCGTACAAAACTTGTGATATTGGACCTAAATTGTGCATTTAATATTTTCTTTGTAAAGAAATACATGCTTCTATATTCATCAAACACATGTTTTTTTCCGGTTGGGAATCGAACCCACAACCTACAGCGTAGAAGGCAGAGCTAATACCAACTGAGCTGTGAAGATTGTGAAAACTATCTATCCATACCTACTTCTACTTGATCTTATTACAAGAGTGCAAAGTTTATGCGGTTACTGTTGTTTAATTTGCTGTAAAATTCAGTATTGATTGTATACAACTACATCATTGATGTTAACAGGGATTCTATTTCGAAACCTGAGTTCTCCATCGCGTGTGGAGAACTCAGGTTTCGAACCTTAGTTCTCCATCGAGTGTGGGGAACTCAGGTTTCGAAACCTTAGTTCTCGATCGACTGTGGGGAACTCAGGTTCTTCGTATTTTGCCACACACAAGAAACACACCGCGCGTGTGTTGTGTGTTCTGTAGCACTGCCGCTACAGAATCCTCCAACGTGCAGGCTTGCGGCTCGCGACAACCCTGAATTCAAGAAGAATGATTTATTTGACAGCGTTTTAACAGGGGTGTGTCCAATGTACCGCGATTGCACAGTATCGGGATACAGCGCCCGCAGCGACAAGCGATTATAATTGCTATTTGTTTACAAAGCCGTGCCCGGAAAAGGGATATTCCCGTAATTACGTTTTTATGCTAATGGTTTCAATTACGTGAAAGTTTTGCCTATTTTTTGACTTTGAAGGAACGAAAAAAAGAGGTATTTCACGTAGGTGTAGGAAGAATAAAAAAATATATTTGCTGTCAAATAACTCCGGCTTCTATCCAATGATAATAGAAAATAATGTAGGAGTGACAAGGCGACGAGGAAACTCACCGATCGCGGGAAAATGAGACTCGAAAATATATGCGAGAGAGTATTGCTTTCACGGAATACGTCTAACTAATCCACAGCGATTGACAACTAACTAACTAACTTACTACTCGCTATACTGGCATCCATCCCAGCATGTTGCTGTGCTTAAAAAAAATAAGAACGATGCCAGCAAGTTTTAATCATATTTTAGGTAATCTCGTTGCCTCGTAGACTTTACTCTTGCCTACGTCAGTTTTGAAATCGATAGCAACCCCCATCCGTCCAAATAAAAATGCATGTTTTTAAATATTCGCTGGTAATGTTCCCGAACCATCTCACACAGGGCGTCCAATACAGTCTTGCTACTAGTACTTCAGTTGTATGTTTGGGTTCTACTGTTAACTGGCACTTCGTTACCGAGAGACACCAGCGAGTATGTAAAACAACTGACACACATATTAAATTGAAATCCCCACCATCCGTCTCTGCGGCCGACGATTATGGCGGAGCTCAGTTTATCAATTTCACGCAGATCACTCCCGTCGAGGGATAAATCTCCAGAGACACCGCGAGAACCGCAACGAGGCAACAATTATAACGATACAAGGTATATATACATTCAGCCGGGACTTCTTGTCCGACCGTAGGATATTTACAAAAATCTATAAAAAGGTGACCTTAAAAAAACTCCAAAAAATTTGAAGCTGCAAAATTTCTGGTGAAAGCTTTAGCATACAAACTCTTCAAACTTATTATAAAATAAATTTAAATAAAAAAAAAACACCATCAGTCCTTGACTGTGATAAACACAATCACTTGTCCTGTTATTTCGATGGATCACAATCATAACAACTGGCACTGTCGAGACCGAGGTCTACGACAGAACGGACCCAGAAAGTGTCTATGAATGAACCGACCTCAATAGAAGGAGAAGGTTCTCAATTTGTCGGATTCTTTTTTTATGTATGTTCCCCGATTACTCGATGACGCCTGGACCGATTCGTAAACTTCTTCTATTTTGTTTGAAAGAGTATACTTCACAGGTGATTCCATCATCATTAGGTCAAGATCTGATGATGGGATCATGGAGAAATTGAGGAAACTTGTATCATAATTTTTCATTGAAGTCGGTTTTCTTTTTAGTTTTTAAAACGTACTATTAAAGACTTAAAGAGATTAGGGTCGTGACACAGCTGTAAAACAGATAGTTGTTATTGCAGTGCGCATAATTTTGAAACGATCGAACGTGTAATAATTAGCTGTTTATCTTCCTTCTAAAATGGCAAGAATCAAACTTGCTAGGTAACAAATTGAATCTAGACCAAACGGGAACAAACTATGGATCGTAAAAGTGTAGATCTAGAGCGGGGTTGTCGCAATCAGTTTATACGATCGACGTCGGAAGTGGGTGTCGTTCGCTAGTCGCTGCTGTCTCGTAGATACTCGTACCTACATCTACGTGTACGTGAGGAGACAAAGTGTCTCCGCGAGAATACGTTTCGACCATTAGGTAGTAGTACATCAGTGATGCTCGCAGACGCCACATGTTCACTTGTTACGGAGATCCGTAAACACTGGCATGCCATCCCATTCATCTTGTACTAGCGACCGATTACATTTCGCTATCACTTGTATCTATTTGTAGTCAATTATTTTAAATGGTCTTTTTGTCAAAATAACAAAAGTTTTCACATTGTTACGAGAGTAGGTGTGTGGAGCCTTAAAATCTCGCTATGAAGTGAGGTAGTTCGGCAGACGAGGCCTTCAGTCTGTATGTGCATACTGCTGCCTACTCAGAGGACATATTGATCTCATTGATGACAATAACATATGTGCGTCACGTGATAATCTTTTCAACGTAAATTCATATTCAGATATGAATTCTTAGTTAATTCTATCCCTTTGGAGTACCGTAAAAGCGACATTCCTTTGCAAATCACTAAAAGTATGCTACTTTCTAATCGTTGTTGGTTTAACGTTTCTCTGTCCTGCATCGGGCACCCGGGCCCGGGGCTCATGTCGGTTTGTCTCTTCTCTTCTCTTCTCTTCTTATAACAGAATTATTTGTTACATAACTGAGAGATTTTAATTTCACCGCTTGTTACTCCCTCATCACCTGAACTGCGGACAAGTTATTATACGACATGGAGTCGGAACAAGCGAGTAGCCCACCTGATGTTTAGTGGAAATCTCGCCTATAGGCTACGCAGTAAGGTTTTGTTATGCAAAGCCTTACTGCGTAGATCATATCCAAAAAGGACATGAGCTACGTACGAGGTATAAAGGTGTGAAGCCACGAGTGCCCGTAATGTTATACTCGTACAAGAGAGACCCACGAACGAACATATATCTTTGTATTATGTTTGAGATAATCTAAGCTTAAAGAGATATTATTGTTCCTGAGCTATCAGAATAGAGAGAATCAAATAACGTTGGTCTGATGTAGTAGCTTATTGAAAGTCACAGTCTTGAAATTAGCCTCAGATCGCGATAAGGCCGCCACTACACGGGTCTCGATGGATCAGCTCGACGCGGTACGCGGCTGCCTTCTGTCACCTCTCAGTTACCTGAGTCTGAACACGTTCGTAATACTACAGTAGGTAGGTAACTGTCTTATATACCACAACATTGTACTGACAGCGAACCATGAAGGGGGAGCTTTACAGATAGACAGAATAACGAGAGATAAATGAGTCAGATTGATTTACAACCTACTGCTGTGCTGGCTGGCTGTTTGTGGTCTAGTTGGATCATACCTGAAACAAATAAATAGAATATTGTTACGTTTAAATTGAGGTGCCATCCGACGACGAGTAAACAACTTGCGTGACGTCACTTGGCCTATAAAACAGTGCGCGCTATCGTCGCAGGGCAGTATCGAGCCAGTCGTAGAAGAGTGAACTACTCGCTATTTTGTAACATGTTGTGATAATAAGGCGCTACTATGCCCAAATCGGTATCGAGGTCACTATTTTTCTAATAACTTTTAAGAACAAGACGAGAAATCATTTTTCTGATGACTAATTTCTAGAATTTGATAATAATATCATATATCTACAAGTACCTATTCAAAATGAAAACTTATATACTGAACACCTTTAAATAGTTCAAGCTATTTCTCGAAAATGGCAAGCCTAATCTCCTGTGTCCCAAGTATTCCTCAAATGATATCGGAAACTGAATGTTTACCGTAAGATTCTCCTCGCCGTTGTGTCTCCGCGATAAAGGAGCATCCTCGGATTACCGCTGAGCCGAGTCACCCCGAGTGCCCGCAATATGTTTACTTACACCCCCAAAAGGGGGTCAGGGGATAACACACCCATCCGCAAATTGTCTACGTCTTAAGCCTGTAATTGAATTTATAATGGGTTAGTTTAAGGTTTAGTATTTAGGCGGAGTTACGTGGATTATCCAAATACCGTCTGAGTCAATAAGTTTAACATTAATGAGTTTCAGTTTACAGGTACATGTTTGTGGGTTCGAGTGTACTCAGCGTACACATCGGAAGATGGCGATTATAGACTTACATATAGACCACCAGATCGACATGAACCCTTCACGACGACGAATATCGTTAACGAGAGTAAACATGTTCCGGATTGACAGAAATTTTTGCTTTTCATAAGGAACCATCAGATTGTACAGAAGTAGCTGCGCCCGACCCCACACTCTACGTTGCCGTGTATCGTTTGAGCTCGAGTATCTACCTACGATACGGCGATAGATCTCACAAACTTGCCGCGTCTATTGTTCTTGTTTGCAAGTCCGCGTTCAAGTTAGAACTAATACTCCGTCCGGTAATAAAGCTAATGGGCAAAGCGCCTTGTTCTGTAACGTAATTACGTGCCTACTCCTTTCCGTGATGAATATCTTAGCGTATTGCAGCTGCGGACTTGGTAATGCACTTATGGAATTATCCGCTCTCGTCTCGTTGGATCTGTGCGCTTCAATTATTGGGAGCGTTCCTCGTCTGAACCGCAGGCAGTATCAACTGTACGGACGTATTGTTATAACTCATTCACACCTACACCATGTTAGCTGAATATATGCCTCCCCAAACGATGCCACAAATTGCTGTTGTTAATACAATGGTAATAACTGATCGCTGACATAATGCGCGAATATTATCTGCATATTTTGAAAACGGGGTTTGGCAAAGCAATATGATTCTTGTATTTCGGATCATAAAAGGCAAACAATTCAGCGCACCATTGACGGGTATGCTACTTTAAATCTGATTAATCTAAAAATATAATATTCAAGCTTTTGGTTTAAGAAATGTAGTAATATTTATGTATTTCAGCATTTTACAAAATCATCCCGGAAGCAGGGTAAGTAAGTACGGCAGGGGATTTAAATAACGGGACTCCCAATGGAGTGCATTAGCAGTATTTTATGCACTCTTTTGATGAGTACAGTCTGTGAATCCTGAAAAAAAAATACAATGTCATCACCGTAGTTATTTATACATTCAAGTTCCATAATATCTACAAATCATGTGCCTCAGTATAATTTAACTATCCAGTGTCCAGTGGCACCCGATATTATAATTTTGAGTATTTTGTTTCTTTTGATTTATTTTACCTTATTAGAACTATAGTCGTTATACAAGGCACGTCATTATACAGCAGCTCTTTGACAAGTTAATAATAATTACCAAAATCTGTGGAACCTACCAAAAAATATATTTTATCATTCGACAATATCTACAAATATCTAATATCATAAAAGTCTGTAAATATCGAGCATCTACAAAACAAAAGGATTAAATTAAACGATAAAATACATTTTATACAAATAAGGTACTCTTTGTATAACACATACAAATTGATCAAAGCAAAACATTAGATAGAAGATTTGCCACTGTAGAAGAGAAAATAAAATGTTGTATGTAATCGTAACTGTAATTACAGTCTTAATACATTATGAATGGTCACAAACATCTAATTAAAACTGTTATTGTGAAATTATAGGGTAATTTTATTTTATTAGTTCCATGTCACTCTTATGAATTGATATTCTGAGACTTTCATGTCCAAACATTTATTTATGTTGTGAAATGCGTTAAGTATCCAAGTTTTTTTAATTTTTATTTCTGTAAGCTGCAAGTACTTTTTTTTATAAACACCTAGTTTCAGTAGTTTAGTTAAATGTGGCCATGTTTATGTACCTAATTTCTCTTATTTTTTTATTGTCATTAGGTGTGTGCAATTTTACGAACATGTTTTTGGTCGGATGTATTTTATTGCATACAAATAATTTTTACATGTTCGGAAGTTTCTCTAAATCATTTTTATCTTGTTGGACCCTTAAACGGCCAAACGGATCCTAATTAAATTGGGCAAAGATAAGAGTGTGTCGCACGGGGAAAAATATAGGCTACGTTTTATCTGGGTAGGTTAAATTAGAACCACGCGGACAAAGCCACTGGCTAGGCTCAGATTTACCGGATTGTACGTACCTTCAAACTTGCTACAGAATCCAGACAGTTTTGGATGAGTGTACAAAGCATAGTGAAATTGAGTTGACTTTTCATCAGCCGTCATTGTATCAGCAGAGCGGGCGGCATTCATCGTCCGCCGGCCTCATTCATTCAGTAATCACGTAATGGAGTGGAAACTGTCCCGTGCTCATGACTCACGACTCACGACGAGCTGTGACGATGGGTATGTACCGTACCGTCGGTCACACATCGGCTCGCGCCATTCTCACAGAACGCTGCCATCTGTCGAGACTGCGGTGGAAGCCCATGATACCCACTTGGCAGCCAGTGGCAATTCATTTGGTTTCGGTAGTCAATAGCGTTGCTATTTATTATTTGTATTATTGATGATAGACAGGTGACAGATCAGGGAAGCGTTAGCTCGGTTACGCTGTGGATTTTGATTATTATTCTGGATGATTGACCTCCACATTCGAAACGTTTGATTGTGTCAATCACAAAGTCTGAAAAGAGTTTAAATCAAGGAACATAGTATTTCTTACTTATTTTGCAAAGTAAGAAATACTTTGCATAACTAATAATAATACAATTTTGGATTTTTTAATTCAAATTATGAGCTTGTGACAATTATTATTTACAATTCACGCTAATCTAAAAATATGTATTGTTTACCAATATATAACACATAAAAAACAATCGACAACATTGCATAAATGGGCGGTCTTAGTAGCGCGTAGAGAGCGATCTCTACTTGACTTTTTTTTTATTCTACAACGAGGAAGCTTTTGGCCTTATCATAACTTGGTGTCAAGTTATGATAAGGCCAAAACTGTTTTACCTCCACATGCCAGGACAGAGCAATTATAATTATTACTATGACGACAATCTTAGGTAATATAGTGACGCTATTCAGGCAGACTAAAACAAGCCCTAACACCAATCAGACCGAGAACAAATTTGTACTCCCCTGGGGATTGAACCTGTAACCTCTAGTTTGATAAAAGCGGGCGTAAAAAAAGAACCTTGATTTGGTCTTTACCAGAGGTCGGCAACCTGCGGCTCGCGAGCCATTTCAGCAATTCAAAACCAACAAAACCACTCTAGCATTCATAGTAAATCTTCTCAACATAAATAGTAACGAAATACACATTGAGCCATTTGGAGTTGATACTGGAACTCTCTAGAAATGCAATTGATCGATTCAAAAAGTAAAGCTTTGTGGAGTGAAAAATTTACCGAGTTAAAAAGCAAGTTGGAAGAGTATGAGGTCCAGAAATGTATGTACGTATGTAAATATGTAAGTATGTACGTAGCGCAACAACAGTGGACAGCTATAAAAGTAATGCCGCGAGCTGAGACACTTATATTCGATGCATGAAATAGTCTTCCAGATTGCTACAGTGAGGTGAAGTAGTTGGCATTTTTGTATTTTTGTTGTTTATTGCCCGGAACTTCTTGAGAAAATAAGACTGCGCGCATGCATGGCTGCACTGAGGAAACCGATCACCCTTTACCTTCCAAAAGTTAAGCCCAATCATAGGCAGAATGCATTTGTATAAAGAGCTTCTCGCTCGTTTAATTCTTTAATATTTGAAAACAGTGAGGTAGACTTGTTCAACACCAGAACGAGTAAGCTTAAACGCTCACTAAGTGACCAATTTTTTAATGTGTAAGCTACCTTTTTAATTTAGTTTTTTCATTGTTTTTCCATTATTTTTCTATTGTATTGTTTATGTTACTTCCAATAAGTCGTCAACTTGCATTATATCATGCTATTCTTAATTATAACTTGTCTACGGAAACTTGTAATTAGCCGTCAACAAACATACCTACTCTGTCTAACCAGGTATGTTCTATTTTCTTCATTTGTGTCTCTTATATAGCTGTAAGTTTATTCGTGCGAGAAACCGTAATTTTGCATGAATATAATTATGAGTAAAGTAAGATATGAACATTTTGAGTCGTGTTTTAAACATAAAACAACAAGTTATGATTAAATAAAAACTTTCTAAAACCACGCAAAGCCACCATTGAATTTGTCTGCTCGATATATGTTTTTTTTAGGTAAAAGTTATATTGATAAGTTAAAATTTTCTACTTTAACAACTATGCAAAGCCATCGCTCCCATTGAATTTGTTTATTATTGAAGTACAAGTTAGAGTTGTAAGTAAATGTTTAATTGTTTTAACATTTTACTTATATAATAAGTGATCTTATAATATATGTATCTATTTTATCTAATTTGTTGTAAAAAAAACTACTTATATGTATATAAATAAATATATATTTTTCTTATGATAAAAATAGATTGATATTTTTTATCAAAAAAAGTTATTTATGCAAGAACTTATTGTTAGTAAGAAAAAAAGATGTGGCTCTTTAACAACCTAGAAATTTTGTAATATGTAATTTTTGACTCTTTCGACTCAAAAGGTTGCCGACCCCTGGTCTATACTCATCATTAAATACCTTTTTTCCCGCAAAATGAAAAATTGGCAAAAGTTATCCATCTCCTAGGAAGTCGATGGCGGAACTAAACCACGGGGGGTTCCCCGGATGGGGGGGTGGTGGGGGGGAGCGGAGTCCCTCCATGTCGGCATCAATGGTGAGCGTTAGTCGTCACACCTGACTGACGCTCGAGTGAATTAGTGAGTAATGATAGACTTACCATAACCATTGAGGCATGGCGTTAGTGTATCTATACTATCTATACTGAGCTTGCTGTATTTGTGGTTGTTCTAATGATTGTACGTACGGTAGGGCGGCGGATAAGGGCTTCATTCAGTAATCGGCACTAACATACATCTTTGGTGCACATTCCTTTAATTTATTGTATTATATAAATTTATTTCAGTCCAGATTGTTGCCCTATATGTAAATGTCACCGTGATATTGTAAACACAATTGCAAACGGTCGGCAAATTGTCAACAGCAACTTACATTTACAATTTTACGCCATATTTCTAGCTTCTCTAGTTCTTCCGCTTGATTTAGCATAGACACAGACCTGCCTCACTCTCTCCTCAAGAGGGTGAGGTGAGCAAATGGCCTTACAGGAATGTTCAAACGAATCCTGTGATGCAAGACTAGTGTTTATCCTTCACGCGGTGCCCCCCGTTCTCGATCTCGTTCCATCAGAAATAGAATTAACTGAAACCACATTACGACTTCTGTCGGGATGGAGAGGTCTTGTCCCGACGGGTTCATCATCGATCACCATTTTTGTCGACCGCTTACAATATGCCGAGACATATTACAAACGGACGGTGCTTAAAATCTTATGCTGACACGTGTACAATATGCCGAGGCATATTACAAACGGACGGTGCTTATAATCTGACGCTGACATAAACGTAGCGAGGTTAGTGTTACAAGCGCTATCCTTCCTCGAGATATTAGACATACATCAGTAAAGTTACATACAAGTACAAGTAAATTTACAAAGACAAAGCTACAAGTAAATTGTTTTGATTACTCAGTTTGGTTGAAATACTTATTTTTAATGTATTTAGGATTTGGATCGCATATATTAATGGATTTATCTGTAGAATTATTGTAAAGACGACACACTCTAGTGATCGGGTTGAAGTAGGACGTGTTATTGTTATGTACTCGAAGGTTATTTTAAATATCGAATGGTTATGAGTACGTGTTGATATTGAGAGACTATAATAGTTCAGAGCAGTCTATTGACAGAATGGATTTAATTTTGTGAATGGAAGTTTAAATAAGTTGTCAAAATAATTTATCAATTAATTGAATGTAAATAGTTCAAGCACTGTTTACACTCTGTGATATTTAATTTTATTTTTTAAACCAGTTGTCGTTTATCCAAAGATAAAACTCCAATGAAAAGTTTTCCATATAAAAACGGAGCGCCGCCGCCGACGCCGTCGTCCGTTACAAATAATGCAAATCTTCGAGACTCAGAATTAAACGTTATTAAATTCTGAAGCCTAAAAGTTGCCTCGTTCTGGATTCCCTAAAGAGCCTGTAACCTTTTAAAGCCTTGTTTCACAACGTACATTTAATCAGCGCTTCAATTGCAAATAAATTTCTGTGTACCAAGCTAATATGAATATGCACACAGCTGCTGCAGTATTTTCAACAAGTGTTTTTAAAGACTTTTTCATAGTTAATTTGTTTTTCTCATACTACTAAGGTAACAAAAGAAACCACGATAGTTCCTTGACAGTATCGGTGTAAGAGCTCCATGAGATCAGGAATAAGAGAAGATTTATTTCTTTTCGAGAGGTAATTTAATAAATCCTACGCTTAGTCGCTGTTTCAGAGCACCATAAACAAAACTGTTACAGTTACGCTGCTGATCTACCTCCACTCCGCCAAGTTGAGAAGTAAGCTGAATAATTTATCAGACTTAACAAGGATTAATACGTCAGAGTTAAAACAGCAAGTGGGGGCAAATGAATCGTTGCGAAACGGGGCCCACTTGATCAAAGTGCATTTAAGAGCGTTATGAGGGTTAAGTGTAATGAAGTCTTGAGTCTGTAAATCCCTAACTTAACTTCCCTTTTGGGTGAATAAATCCCATAAATTTTCTGAACTGGCTTACTAATATATTAATAGCTTGTAAAAATTGGGGTTTGATATTACCATAGTATAAATATAACTATACAGTATTGTATAGTCAATGAGAAGTGAATATTTTTCTATATCTCGGTCTAAATATTGATCGCAGTGACGAGTCGTAGTTGTGTGGTCGAAAACTAACATTGAAATTGACTTTGAGTCAAGGATTCTGTTGGACCGATTCCAACAGAATCCTATATACCTATTTATAGTATATATCCACAAAATCACTAGCTTATAAAATGCGATACAAGTTGAAGGTAAGCTCAGAGCGATCATCTGAAAATGTATGCAATATACCATAAGTAATTTGTGCAACAAGTTTTCGATCGTCTTCAATTTCAATCAATACACTGTAGTACTCGATATTTTTTTTAATTTCAGGACTTTTATAAATTTTTCAGATGATACTTCTCAGCAGAAAGAAGCAATCAGCATAGCATTTTCAAATAACGTTACGTTGCGGATTGTTGCGGAAAACCGGATGAAATCGTTGAGAGATGTGGATTTTCAAAAAACTATGATTCACGCTCTTTATTTCTAAATAGTATTAATCATAAATATACCAAGGTTTTCTTGGTAATCAAATGAGTAAGATACTGATATTGCAATAAAACAAGCGCCTTCTCAATTTAGCGAACCAAACTTGAAAACCATTACATCTCTTCTAAGGTGTTCATAGTATGAATGATAGCTCAGATGTCGCATTGTCCTCGGGACTCGCCCACAAAATTCGTGCATTCGGAATGAAGTTTCATTCGTAACAGACAGGAATCGCCTTTTCAAAGAAAACATTTGAACAAACAATCAATTCAGAAACAAATACAAGAAATCAAACTTTTGAAAACCAGATATGAATGCTAATAATTATAATTGCTGATAAGAAATTAAAAAAATAGCCCCAAACTTAGCAGCGCTTGTTTTATGAGAACTAAATTTCAGATAAAATGCTAACCTAGTTACATATTTTTTTGTCAGCATCTTGTGTTCTAATATTGGATGTATGCCTCCCCTAATTCTTTCCGCTGTGCTCTGTGTGTGTCACGCGTACACTCGTGGCCAGCTACAATACAACATATACAGCATATGTTGTATTGTAGCTACGGCTTTTATATCGTCGGACCATCGTGCCCTCGGCCTGCCGGGTTTTCTGCTACCAGACCGGGGTCTCGGAAGGTTATCTTGTAACTCCATCGGTCGTCTGAGTTACGCATGAGGTGTCCTGCCCATTGCCACTTCAACTGGGAAACACGTTTTCCAATATCTGTATCAATAACTTTAGATCTTCTGCGGACCTCCTCATTCCTTATTTGATCTCTTAAAGATAACCGCAGCATCGAACTCTCCATCGCCCTTTGTCTAACTTTTAGTCTGGTTATACATACGATCCAATATCCAAACACAGAACAAACAGCATCTAAATTCATCACACAAATATTTGTCACGGTTGGAAATCGAACAGACAACTTACAGCGCAGAAGAGCTACTACCAATTGAACTGTGGTTTGTGGTTTTGTGTTTTGTTAGTTAGTTAAAAATCATCTAGATATATAATTTTATTTTAATTCTTTGAATACAATCTTCCGCGTAACTTCTTTAAGTACAATCAGACGCGTACCTTCTTTATAAAAAAACCTCACACGCTTAAACTAAGTAGGTAGGTACCTAACATACTGAGTACATTGATTAATACGAGTTTGTTATTACAGTAGACAATTCTGTTATGAGCACTACAGCCGCCTTCACGTCGTCCATGCAACACTGTTTAGCGATAACCATGACTCCACCAATAGTAACAGTCCGGAATCACCTGCCATGTTTAGCGATAACCATGACTCCACCAATAGTAACAGTCCGGAATCACCTGCCATGTTTAGCGATAACCATGACTCCACCAATAGTAACAGTCCGGAATCACCTGCCATGTTTAGCGATAACCATGACTCCACCAATAGTAACAGTCCGGAATCACCTGCCATGTTTAGCGATAACCATGACTCCACCAATAGTAACAGTCCGGAATCACCTGCCATGTTTAGCGATAACCATGACTCCACCAATAGTAACAGTCCGGAATCACCTGCCATGTTTAGCGATAACCATGACTCCACCAATAGTAACAGTCCGGAATCACCTGCCATGTTTAGCGATAACCATGACTCCACCAATAGTAACAGTCCGGAATCACCTGCCATGTTTAGCGATAACCATGACTCCACCAATAGTAACAGTCCGGAATCACCTGCCATGTTTAGCGATAACCATGACTCCACCAATAGTAACAGTCCGGAATCACCTGCCATGTTTAGCGATAAACATGACTCCACCAATAGTAACAGTCCGGAATCACCTGCCATGTTTAGCGATAACCATGACTCCACCAATAGTAACAGTCCGGAATCACCTGCCATGTTTAGCGATAAACATGACTCCACCAATAGTAACAGTCCGGAATCACCTGCCATGTTTAGCGATAACCATGACTCCACCAATAGTAACAGTCCGGAATCACCTGCCATGTTTAGCGATAACCATGACTCCACCAATAGTAACAGTCCGGAATCACCTGCCATGTTTAGCGATAACCATGACTCCACCAATAGTAACAGTCCGGAATCACCTGCCATGTTTAGCGATAACCATGACTCCACCAATAGTAACAGTCCGGAATCACCTGCCATGTTTAGCGATAACCATGACTCCACCAATAGTAACAGTCCGGAATCACCTGCCATGTTTAGCGATAACCATGACTCCACCAATAGTAACAGTCCGGAATCACCTGCCATGTTTAGCGATAAACATGACTCCACCAATAGTAACAGTCCGGAATCACCTGCCATGTTTAGCGATAACCATGACTCCACCAATAGTAACAGTCCGGAATCACCTGCCATGTTTAGCGATAACCATGACTCCACCAATAGTAACAGTCCGGAATCACCTGCCATGTTTAGCGATAACCATGACTCCACCAATAGTAACAGTCCGGAATCACCTGCCATGTTTAGCGATAACCATGACTCCACCAATAGTAACAGTCCGGAATCACCTGCCATGTTTAGCGATAACCATGACTCCACCAATAGTAACAGTCCGGAATCACCTGCCATGTTTAGCGATAAACATGACTCCACCAATAGTAACAGTCCGGAATCACCTGCCATGTTTAGCGATAACCATGACTCCACCAATAGTAACAGTCCGGAATCACCTGCCATGTTTAGCGATAAACATGACTCCACCAATAGTAACAGTCCGGAATCACCTGCCATGTTTAGCGATAACCATGACTCCACCAATAGTAACAGTCCGGAATCACCTGCCATGTTTAGCGATAACCATGACTCCACCAATAGTAACAGTCCGGAATCACCTGCCATGTTTAGCGATAACCATGACTCCACCAATAGTAACAGTCCGGAATCACCTGCCATGTTTAGCGATAACCATGACTCCACCAATAGTAACAGTCCGGAATCACCTGCCATGTTTAGCGATAACCATGACTCCACCAATAGTAACAGTCCGGAATCACCTGCCATGTTTAGCGATAACCATGACTCCACCAATAGTAACAGTCCGGAATCACCTGCCATGTTTAGCGATAACCATGACTCCACCAATAGTAACAGTCCGGAATCACCTGCCATGTTTAGCGATAACCATGACTCCACCAATAGTAACAGTCCGGAATCACCTGCCATGTTTAGCGATAACCATGACTCCACCAATAGTAACAGTCCGGAATCACCTGCCATGTTTAGCGATAACCATGACTCCACCAATAGTAACAGTCCGGAATCACCTGCCATGTTTAGCGATAACCATGACTCCACCAATAGTAACAGTCCGGAATCACCTGCCATGTTTAGCGATAACCATGACTCCACCAATAGTAACAGTCCGGAATCACCTGCCATGTTTAGCGATAACCATGACTCCACCAATAGTAACAGTCCGGAATCACCTGCCATGTTTAGCGATAACCATGACTCCACCAATAGTAACAGTCCGGAATCACCTGCCATGTTTAGCGATAACCATGACTCCACCAATAGTAACAGTCCGGAATCACCTGCCATGTTTAGCGATAAACATGACTCCACCAATAGTAACAGTCCGGAATCACCTGCCATGTTTAGCGATAACCATGACTCCACCAATAGTAACAGTCCGGAATCACCTGCCATGTTTAGCGATAAACATGACTCCACCAATAGTAACAGTCCGGAATCACCTGCCATGTTTAGCGATAACCATGACTCCACCAATAGTAACAGTCCGGAATCACCTGCCATGTTTAGCGATAACCATGACTCCACCAATAGTAACAGTCCGGAATCACCTGCCATGTTTAGCGATAACCATGACTCCACCAATAGTAACAGTCCGGAATCACCTGCCATGTTTAGCGATAACCATGACTCCACCAATAGTAACAGTCCGGAATCACCTGCCATGTTTAGCGATAACCATGACTCCACCAATAGTAACAGTCCGGAATCACCTGCCATGTTTAGCGATAACCATGACTCCACCAATAGTAACAGTCCGGAATCACCTGCCATGTTTAGCGATAAACATGACTCCACCAATAGTAACAGTCCGGAATCACCTGCCATGTTTAGCGATAACCATGACTCCACCAATAGTAACAGTCCGGAATCACCTGCCATGTTTAGCGATAACCATGACTCCACCAATAGTAACAGTCCGGAATCACCTGCCATGTTTAGCGATAACCATGACTCCACCAATAGTAACAGTCCGGAATCACCTGCCATGTTTAGCGATAACCATGACTCCACCAATAGTAACAGTCCGGAATCACCTGCCATGTTTAGCGATAACCATGACTCCACCAATAGTAACAGTCCGGAATCACCTGCCATGTTTAGCGATAAACATGACTCCACCAATAGTAACAGTCCGGAATCACCTGCCATGTTTAGCGATAACCATGACTCCACCAATAGTAACAGTCCGGAATCACCTGCCATGTTTAGCGATAAACATGACTCCACCAATAGTAACAGTCCGGAATCACCTGCCATGTTTAGCGATAACCATGACTCCACCAATAGTAACAGTCCGGAATCACCTGCCATGTTTAGCGATAACCATGACTCCACCAATAGTAACAGTCCGGAATCACCTGCCATGTTTAGCGATAACCATGACTCCACCAATAGTAACAGTCCGGAATCACCTGCCATGTTTAGCGATAACCATGACTCCACCAATAGTAACAGTCCGGAATCACCTGCCATGTTTAGCGATAACCATGACTCCACCAATAGTAACAGTCCGGAATCACCTGCCATGTTTACATACAGAGGCATTTATATTGTTCGCTGGAAGTGAGTATTTCTTTTGTAAATTGTATTTGTGGCATCCAAAGGTGTCAATCTTGAATAAATGTTTACTTATCTTTATGCTTCAACGTTGTGGATGCCGATAAAACACTGACAAATTTACAAACATTGTTTAAATGGAATAAGAATTATTGGGAATGTTTGAAGCAGCTTTAAATGGAACCTGTCTTCCCTATGTCATTGCAGGCCAAAGTAAACATTTAAAGAACGCGATACAGTAACAGTGCTGCCGCGGGTCAGAATCAGAATCAGTATTTAATTTATTCACTATTAAGGGCACCCAATATTTATAAAACATACGAAATATACACAAAAGAAGAACTTAATGACCAAGAAACATAAAATCGTAAAAAAAAACTATTACAAAAAGAAACAAATTATAGAAGAAATCAGGAAATTACTAATGAATTAGAATTGTGTGCCACAACATCAAAAATACCTCGTCTCAGCATAAATGCCTTACCACTGGCGAGTAGATGGCGCTGGTCTGCCTTGGTTTGATTACAACTGCCCCCGTACCCACCATTCTGAGGCTAACGTCGTCGAATCCGAAACGGGTTGAAAGCGGCAGCGTGTTGCAAAACGGGCTGAAAGCGGCGAGTTGCGAAACGGGCTGAAAGCGGCGTGTTGCGGAACCGCTATTTTGTGATTATTTTTTAATGAACAAATAATTGCAACCCATTCGTTTCGCAGTGCAAGGTGCATTGTGTTGCTTTTTATTTTCAAAATAGATGACAAGATATAACTTTTATCACTACAAAGTCATCGCATCTTTAAATGTCGCTTGCAGACTATCAGAATAGAGATATTTAAAACAATGCACGTACTAAACCCCAGCCAGAGCACCTAGGATCGAAACCCCGGTCACAGACAAATACTCGAGGCATAACGATCGGCGCAGATGTGTGGAGAGGCGCGATAAAACTTAACGACTCTAGAACGAGTGTCGTGTCGCGGTCACAACCGCGCCGGGCGGAGACTGCGCGAGTGTGAACCCGCCGCTACCCATACTTTACAATTCATGTGCGGTTTAAGAGGGTATTTGAATGGAAATTCTTGATACACAACCAACTATAACATTACAGATGCTTATTCGACGGATGTGTAAATAGTAACACGCAGTAAAAGAAACGAAAACCTAATCAGTCAGGATTCGGGTGCAAAGTGGATTGTTTTAGTCATATTTCTTCCGAGAGAAGTACCACTTGGCAAGACAGAGAGAACGTTTGCTCTACCAGGAAGCAAATGTATTTATCGCGTTATTTCATTTAAAGCTGCAAATATATCAGATCGCACACACGCACTCTCATACAGTTTCGCCGGCCGCGTGTGGATCCGCCTCAGTTTGTAAACTTGTCTGAAGCGGCCAGTCAGTGTACACCGAGCTCAACAGTAAAGTGACTCTGAACTTATTTGCAACACGTTTTTGGGTTTCAAAGTTGTGATTGGAATTTAGCGAAGTTTAAAACTAATTTTGAGATTTTAGTTTGGTAATTGTGTTTGGGGTTTGTATTCGTGTGAGCTGTTAGTTTATGGGTGCCTAATACACTTCATCTAGGGCTTTTACTACAGATAATATTCTTTGATATTACATGTGATTTAGTTATGTTATGTGCATGTTAAACTCTTATGTGGCATTCTCGCCAAAGAAATGTGAGATCAACTTCTTGTAGGTGTAAAGTATATTATCGTGGCTACAAGCACGCATCGATAGAATGCCAGCTGTCAATACTATAGGTGTTTTCGTTACCGTGTCGTAGTCAACGTGTAGTCAACTCACAAATCTGTCAGCGCATTGACTCGCTACCCTGACTCCATGCACTCCAACACATTTCACACACTGTTACTTACTGCTACTTGATGCTTTCACGATGTTCCAGATACCTATTTATGTACACATATGTAGACATAATGTGTACCGCTTATAACAATTTAAATATCTCGATAATCATTAGCGGTTGCAATTGATATGACCGAGTAGGTACTCTTTAATATTAATAAACGTGACCATAGACCATAGACCCTCCCCCCCTAATCTATGTTTAACATCTGTGAGGGAGAGGGGCAAGTGGTCATGACCATTTAAATATGAACCCTGCGGTCATCAGTACCGAAGCTGAAAAAAATTAAGATTATGGCATTTATTCCTGCAGTAGAATGTTTCGGACTGCAATAATGATGAATCATTACAATTTATTGTCACATTAAATAGTAAATTATTTCAATTACATGTTGCGATACCTAAAATAGCTTTTTGACCTTTTTTTAGTAGAAAACACACCTCAGCTGCCTCACACTCCTTGAAATAGTCATAGGAACGATGACACTCAGCCATCGGCACCACGAATGGCCGACCTCCCCCGACCCCCCCGCCGTCTCCTCACATCCATCGCCACCTGATGCGTTGCACGTTTTCGAGCAACAATGAACTTGACAACGGGAAGCTACCCACCCACTTATCTGAGATGGTTTTTGTGTCAACTTGTTGACTTGTGACTCGGGGCTGACTGATGTTGGGTGGAGCGCAGGCACGGACTGACAACGGAGTCGCTCGGTTTTGACGACTTTTTTAAACACGTATTATGTGAAAAATTGTAGTAGATACTAGAACTCCTTTAGTTAGTTCCTACCTATTTAGTAACTACTATGACCGCAAGTAACTGTTTTTTATATTTTAAAATATAATGAATAGCTTGTGATTAAAAATATGGTTTTGCACTGATCTCTTCGTTTGGCGGTTTGGAAAAATCGTACACTGTCATCAAACATACCTCCATGCAGTTTCCATTTTAAACGGCCGAGAGATTCAAAAGGCCAATATTCAACCTCGCCCAGCATTGACAGTCAAGTGGCTATAAAGATTTTAGGGCTTTTCAAACAAAGTTATTACATTGCTGTATCGTGCGTCCTAAGGGACAGGATACATGGCCAATTTAGTAGATAAAGCATTTGCTTTGTTTAGATTATTGAGGGAGAGTTTTAGTAAAATAAATAATGAAAAAGAATTTAGCTCACAAAATAAATTAACTGGACATTGTCGAAATCTACAGGATATCTACTGAGATTAAATAATATTATATAAACCTGTACAATGCCCACGGTAAGGCTAAAACATTTCTACTCGCCTACGTGGGCACGTCTTGTAAGCAATCACAATACATCATATTTGGAATACCTACTGGTATTGAACATACCTACCTAAATCCGTTGCTCGAACTAGTAGGTAGCGTGTTCGATAGTACCGTGTTGGAAAGTAGTTGAATTCTCATAAAACGTGAACCTCGTACGTTTACGAGGTTACAATATAGTTGAGAGAACAAAACAAAGATTCAGCAAAAACACTTCACGTCAAGTATTAGTGTGGAGAGGGCTTTTTGTCAAAGATATTGTTTATGGTCCGTTTATAGCTTCACTGTTTCGCGTGTCGTTGCGAGTGTGGATGGCTCGTAAACATTCACAACGTTGCGTCGCTGGAGCCTGCAGAGCCTTCAGTTCACTGCGTCTCAAGTTAACTTGCCAGTTAGTAACTTAAAGTATTCAATACGTGATATATTGCAAACCCATCGCCGCTTAGTGGAATACTAGCCACAAATATGTCATTCGGATTTTTGGTGATAGGGTTTCCTCACCATGTGACTTTCACCGTCAGAGTATATGCATGTATCAAATCGCTCATAAACCGGGAAGTGGTGCACGACTTTTGAACCCACAACCTCAGGATCGGAAGGCGGGCCCATACTCACTTGACCACACAGCTCTTGCTAGCAATATATCACTATTATCCGCTTTCCTTTGTTTTCCCCTTCTTAATAGTACCGACGATCGTTAAGTTTTTGGCAACAGTAATACCGATTTCCTCGATACAGGCTTAGCCTAGTGAGGATATCATTGGAATTTTTATTTTTAATAAGCTCCTGTAAAACTACAACAAACTGTCCTAGATATTTAAGTATGCTTAGAACTTAACTTAGTTTAGTTCGTTTTAGATTTTAGATATTGCTTAATTGTAGTTTTGCTGAAATAAATCATTTTTACTTTTTACTTTACTTAGTTACGTTACGACCCAATCTGTAATGTATTATTAGTGTTTGTTGATTCCAAATCAGATAAAATTCTTAGTTGATGTAGAATTAGCTGATTACTTAATTACGAGTATGTTTTTGACAAAATCTTTCAATATAAATTTGTTTAAAATAAGTAATCTGAAAACAAAAAAATATTTGGTATCTAACAAATCAACTAAATTCGTTTACCTTGCAGCGCAGCGCTCGGATCGGCAACACGTCGGCTGAGGGCTCGTCAGCTTAGCAGCAAGACTATCATATCCTGATCATATCCTCGAGTAGAGGCGATACTCGTGTCGATTTGAAAATTTTCAAACGAATTTGTTACTAAATACCTTTTTGTTTTCAGATTATTTATTTTGAACAATGAATTTCCGCAAAATAACGCCTAAAATCAATTAGCTTAAAAAACATGTATTACATTTGACGTGATTTGCCATATTTAGCATAACTACATTAATAGAAACAAACAGTTTTTTATAACAGAGAAGTTCTATTTTTACTAAAAATAAAACTGAACTCGAACGCAAACGTTTCTCTACTTCCACTAGCTTTATCCTATTTGGATGCTCATATCAAAGCTAACGTGAAACATTCAGTTTGAAATGTGTTAAAATCCTGTTCCACAGGAGGCAGGTGTAAGTTCTCAGTGAGTAGGTAGTACAGTAGGTACAGTTCGTAGATTGGAGGAGCATCGATCCTATCGGGTCGAGCTGGGGCAATCCGTAATCTAGCACGAACATAGTTTGATATAAAAAAAAACTGCTTAGTTTTTTTCATGACTGTAATTGATATTATTTTCATTGTTTTATTTTCAATTGATTGGGGAAGAGCTACACCGTAATGAACCGGTCGCTAGAGCATCGTACCTCACGCTCACCTATGCTGAGTGCATGTGATAAGAGCTACACCGTAATGAACCGGTCGCTAGAGCATCGTACCTCACGCTCACCTATGCTGAGTGCATGTGATAAGAGCTACACCGTAATGAACCGGTCGCTAGAGCATCGTACCTCACGCTCACCTATGCTGAGTGCATGTGATAAGAGCTACACCGTAATGAACCGGTCGCTAGAGCATCGTACCTCACGCTCACCTATGCTGAGTGCATGTGATAAGAGCTACACCGTAATGAACCGGTCGCTAGAGCATCGTACCTCACGCTCACCTATGCTGAGTGCATGTGATAAGAGCTACACCGTAATGAACCGGTCGCTAGAGCATCGTACCTCACGCTCACCTATGCTGAGTGCATGTGATAAGAGCTACACCGTAATGAACCGGTCGCTAGAGCATCGTACCTCACGCTCACCTATGCTGAGTGCATGTGATAAGAGGTGGTAGAGCTGCCTTTATTCATGCGTAACAAGATAAACCTCTGCGATCGCCAACCCGTATGCCCAGTGATGGAAATTTGCACTATATTAAGCACACATATACTCAGTGGCACAAAATCAAAGTCAAAGTATTTTTTTTATTTATTCATATTTTTTAGGATCATTTTGAAACGTCAAATCTAACGCCTGTTCGGAATCAGAAACTCGGGCTGGTAAATTTTTTGATGATCCATTTACCAATTTAACATTAGAGTTTTAAATAACCTTCTAAGAAGATACATCATAAATCTAATTACTTTACTATCTTCAAAAATATAACTTATTATTTTTAATTATGTCGCTTGCAACTCGACTACGAAGGCTAGTTTTTTGCTAATTATTTTAGTAAAATGTTGATTAGAAAAGTTCAGTTGATGATAGGACTTTTTGCAAGTCAGCCTTGCTAGATACCACAGTATTACGAAAGTATGTTGCCATATAACAATTCTAAATCGATATGTTCCGATATTTAGAAGTACGATAGCCAGTTCCTCAGACTTACCTATGACTCTATAATAACATCATAACATGAAACCTAAGAGATGAAAGCCAAGCGCTTTCCTGTAGATAATACAATAAACTAAATATCTATTAGGTTTGTGGAAACAAAAGATAATGTTTTGTTACAAAGAGGGCCACCTACCAAGCCCGTTCCCTCCATAATCGCACACGATCTCTCTCACGTCCCAGACTACGTTCGTTTTTACGTACATTTGTGAGCTCTCGACAGATTAGAGGCGCGAGCTTTTTTGCATCAAAATCTTTGCACTTAGAACCCCAGCCAGGTGTGCACTTATTTAATAACATATATTTTGCCACTTGAGTTTGTACTTTAAACATATTAAATCGTAAGGTTGGTTTTACAATGGAGTTTCATTGTCTGGTTTAAGACTAGTCTACTCGGAAATAACCTGCATCTTGCCTCATACACATGGGGTAGGAATGCTTTTAAACGCCCCATTGAATGTGTTGACGTATGTAATTTCAGATTCTATACAAAAAGTAAGTGTAGGGAGCCATTCAGCCTCTGCCGACTGTTTTGTTGCATAAAAGAACGTGTAACTAAACTCCGCCGGGAGAAGCTACACACTCACAATAGCGGGGAGTCTGCACCGGGACAAGCTGCTCAGACAAACGGCTTATGTTGACCGGTGCACGTGTCATTCGCTTTTCTAATTAACACATTTTATAGCTTCTACATTATTACAATAAAAGTTTACTTCATAAATAAATATAAATTGAGTTGTAATTTTTAGAATGATACTAATTGCAAATCTGTCAAATATTTTTTAATAATTACGTAAAGTAATTTAATATCACCGCTAATAATTTTGCAATAGTTCACGCAATTTCGTAAAACTATTTCAAATGGAATAATTGAATTCAACAACGTTATGTTGGCGCTTGCAGTGATACGTTGGACCTCTTTTGATAATAACAGTACTCTTGTTACATTTTTCTAATCATTCACATTCAAATTTTTTTCTAAATGTCACAGTGTTAGAACTTCCAATCATAAATTGTACTATGTTATATTCAGGATGGAATAATGAGTAGCTTATCAATGTCTGCGTGTTCATCGTGTAATGATACAACGGCAAATACATGATGCAACAATACAACGGTAAATACATCATGTAACGATGCAACGGCAAATACATTTATGTAATAACAATTAAGAGCACGACGCGGCGACGGTGCAACACATATTTTTTAAAGGTTTTTTAAATATGAGGGTGTCGTGAACGAAACGAAAAGGTTCAGTTTTCACAAATCTGAAAGTCTGAAATGCACCTCGCGTATCGGTTGCGCTTAGCATTGGAGTGTTGGTATACACAGTATATTTTATATTTTGTCCTCGTTCCATTGTAGTATCGATGGCAAAAATTGAGAAACATAACATAAAAACGTGGGACGACTTCTGGTTATTTTATGCGATAATATTTTTAACTTTAATATTGCCTTTTACAGTGTAGTTAAATATTAAGAGTCACGAGTTGTCAATTTGGTTTTATCGTCTATTAAAATGAACATTAGTGGACAATATGGAGTCGTTACGTGGGTTGATTGAATTTATGAAAGTATAACATGAATGTGATTTACGTTTATTAAAAACTGCCTTGTAAGGTGTCTCCTAATATGATAATAAACTCCACCTCAGGCGTGAAAGTATCTGATGTAGGTGGAGTGTCAAAGAGTGTTGCAGCTGTTTTCCATACAAATGACGTATTGTCAACTAATTTCCACTTGGGGAGTCTGCTGTGCACTCAATATCCATGTAAATGTGATTGCATTAGACATCAACGCTGTGTTTGTAAGACGGCAGACGTCCGTGGACTATTCGCTTCCAATACTAATACGTGTACACGCTTGTTCGAGAAAAATAAAATATGATTATTAACCCTATTTTCACAAAATGGATGTTACTTCAGAAAATGAATATCATTGTGCCTAAACAAAGTACGGTTAATTAAATTCGGCAATTAAAAGCTTCATGAAAATTACTGCTACCTAAAAAACAAAGGCAAACAATTTTTATTTATATCTTTCGTAAAATTATTCAATTTTAATAATAATTATCGCACCCGTAAAATGTAATGTCAACTGCATCTTGTTGGCACTTGTACAGTATAGCTGTGTCGTCCTTTTATCTTATTTTTTGTTGTTTATCGTCATACATGATCGTTTTTATTTTAATTAAAGAATCTATAGCAACAATTAATTGGAGATGATAATCTCAGTGCGGTGTCCATCCAGTGACCGCAGCCCGGTCCTGGGTCCTAGCGAATAAAAAGGTTAATCTGCAGATGGACGGTAATAACGAGGAGGACAGTATGAAACGTTTCTACTGTACTGGACGACAGTGAGGACAGTGAGGAGCGCGAGGTGGACGGTAATAACGAGGAGGACAGTATGAAACGTTTCTACTGTACTGGACGACAGTGAGGACAGTGAGGAGCGCGAGGTGGACGGTAATAACGAGGAGGACAGTATGAAACGTTTCTACTGTACTGGACGACAGTGAGGACAGTGAGGAGCGCGAGGTGGACGGTAATAACGAGGAGGACAGTATGAAACGTTTCTACTGTACTGGACGACAGTGAGGACAGTGAGGAGCGCGAGGTGGACGGTAATAACGAGGAGGACAGTATGAAACGTTTCTACTGTACTGGACGACAGTGAGGACAGTGAGGAGCGCGAGGTGGACGGTAATAACGAGGAGGACAGTATGAAACGTTTCTACTGTACTGGACGACAGTGAGGACAGTGAGGAGCGCGAGGTGGACGGTAATAACGAGGAGGACAGTATGAAACGTTTCTACTGTACTGGACGACAGTGAGGACAGTGAGGAGCGCGAGGTGGACGGTAATAACGAGGAGGACAGTATGAAACGTTTCTACTGTACTGGACGACAGTGAGGACAGTGAGGAGCGCGAGGTGGACGGTAATAACGAGGAGGACAGTATGAAACGTTTCTACTCTACTGGACGACAGTGAGGACAGTGAGGAGCGCGAGGTGGACGGTAATAACGAGGAGGACAGTATGAAATGTTTCTACTCTACTGGACGACAGTGAGGACAGTGAGGAGCGCGAGGTGGACGGTAATAACGAGGAGGACAGTATGAAACGTTTCTACTCTACTGGACGACAGTGAGGACAGTGAGGAGCGCGAGGTGGACGGTAATAACGAGGAGGACAGTATGAAACGTTTCTACTGTACTGGACGACAGTGAGGACAGTGAGGAGCGCGAGGTGGACGGTAATAACGAGGAGGACAGTATGAAACGTTTCTACTGTACTGGACGACAGTGAGGACAGTGAGGAGCGCGAGGTGGACGGTAATAACGAGGAGGACAGTATGAAACGTTTCTACTCTACTGGACGACAGTGAGGACAGTGAGGAGCGCGAGGTGGACGGTAATAACGAGGAGGACAGTATGAAACGTTTCTACTCTACTGGACGACAGTGAGGACAGTGAGGAGCGCGAGGTGGACGGTAATAACGAGGAGGACAGTATGAAACGTTTCTACTGTACTGGACGACAGTGAGGACAGTGAGGAGCGCGAGGTGGACGGTAATAACGAGGAGGACAGTATGAAACGTTTCTACTCTACTGGACGACAGTGAGGACAGTGAGGAGCGCGAGGTGGACGGTAATAACGAGGAGGACAGTATGAAACGTTTCTACTCTACTGGACGACAGTGAGGACAGTGAGGAGCGCGAGGTGGACGGTAATAACGAGGAGGACAGTATGAAATGTTTCTACTCTACTGGACGACAGTGAGGACAGTGAGGAGCGCGAGGTGGACGGTAATAACGAGGAGGACAGTATGAAACGTTTCTACTCTACTGGACGACAGTGAGGACAGTGAGGAGCGCGAGGTGGACGGTAATAACGAGGAGGACAGTATGAAACGTTTCTACTGTACTGGACGACAGTGAGGACAGTGAGGAGCGCGAGGTGGACGGTAATAACGAGGAGGACAGTATGAAACGTTTCTACTGTACTGGACGACAGTGAGGACAGTGAGGAGCGCGAGGTGGACGGTAATAACGAGGAGGACAGTATGAAACGTTTCTACTCTACTGGACGACAGTGAGGACAGTGAGGAGCGCGAGGTGGACGGTAATAACGAGGAGGACAGTATGAAACGTTTCTACTCTACTGGACGACAGTGAGGACAGTGAGGAGCGCGAGGTGGACGGTAATAACGAGGAGGACAGTATGAAACGTTTCTACTGTACTGGACGACAGTGAGGACAGTGAGGAGCGCGAGGTGGACGGTAATAACGAGGAGGACAGTATGAAACGTTTCTACTGTACTGGACGACAGTGAGGACAGTGAGGAGCGCGAGGTGGACGGTAATAACGAGGAGGACAGTATGAAACGTTTCTACTGTACTGGACGACAGTGAGGACAGTGAGGAGCGCGAGGTGGACGGTAATAACGAGGAGGACAGTATGAAACGTTTCTACTGTACTGGACGACAGTGAGGACAGTGAGGAGCGCGAGGTGGACGGTAATAACGAGGAGGACAGTATGAAACGTTTCTACTGTACTGGACGACAGTGAGGACAGTGAGGAGCGCGAGGTGGACGGTAATAACGAGGAGGACAGTATGAAACGTTTCTACTGTACTGGACGACAGTGAGGACAGTGAGGAGCGCGAGGTGGACGGTAATAACGAGGAGGACAGTATGAAACGTTTCTACTCTACTGGACGACAGTGAGGACAGTGAGGAGCGCGAGGTGGACGGTAATAACGAGGAGGACAGTATGAAACGTTTCTACTCTACTGGACGACAGTGAGGACAGTGAGGAGCGCGAGGTGGACGGTAATAACGAGGAGGACAGTATGAAACGTTTCTACTGTACTGGACGACAGTGAGGACAGTGAGGAGCGCGAGGTGGACGGTAATAACGAGGAGGACAGTATGAAACGTTTCTACTGTACTGGACGACAGTGAGGACAGTGAGGAGCGCGAGGTGGACGGTAATAACGAGGAGGACAGTATGAAACGTTTCTACTGTACTGGACGACAGTGAGGACAGTGAGGAGCGCGAGGTGGACGGTAATAACGAGGAGGACAGTATGAAACGTTTCTACTGTACTGGACGACAGTGAGGACAGTGAGGAGCGCGAGGTGGACGGTAATAACGAGGAGGACAGTATGAAACGTTTCTACTGTACTGGACGACAGTGAGGACAGTGAGGAGCGCGAGGTGGACGGTAATAACGAGGAGGACAGTATGAAACGTTTCTACTGTACTGGACGACAGTGAGGACAGTGAGGAGCGCGAGGTGGACGGTAATAACGAGGAGGACAGTATGAAACGTTTCTACTGTACTGGACGACAGTGAGGACAGTGAGGAGCGCGAGGTGGACGGTAATAACGAGGAGGACAGTATGAAACGTTTCTACTGTACTGGACGACAGTGAGGACAGTGAGGAGCGCGAGGTGGACGGTAATAACGAGGAGGACAGTATGAAACGTTTCTACTGTACTGGACGACAGTGAGGACAGTGAGGAGCGCGAGGTGGACGGTAATAACGAGGAGGACAGTATGAAACGTTTCTACTGTACTGGACGACAGTGAGGACAGTGAGGAGCGCGAGGTGGACGGTAATAACGAGGAGGACAGTATGAAACGTTTCTACTGTACTGGACGACAGTGAGGACAGTGAGGAGCGCGAGGTGGACGGTAATAACGAGGAGGACAGTATGAAACGTTTCTACTGTACTGGACGACAGTGAGGACAGTGAGGAGCGCGAGGTGGACGGTAATAACGAGGAGGACAGTATGAAACGTTTCTACTGTACTGGACGACAGTGAGGACAGTGAGGAGCGCGAGGTGGACGGTAATAACGAGGAGGACAGTATGAAACGTTTCTACTGTACTGGACGACAGTGAGGACAGTGAGGAGCGCGAGGTGGACGGTAATAACGAGGAGGACAGTATGAAATGTTTCTACTGTACTGGACGACAGTGAGGACAGTGAGGAGCGCGAGGTGGACGGTAATAACGAGGAGGACAGTATGAAACGTTTCTACTCTACTGGACGACAGTGAGGACAGTGAGGAGCGCGAGGTGGACGGTAATAACGAGGAGGACAGTATGAAACGTTTCTACTCTACTGGACGACAGTGAGGACAGTGAGGAGCGCGAGGTGGACGGTAATAACGAGGAGGACAGTATGAAATGTTTCTACTCTACTGGACGACAGTGAGGACAGTGAGGAGCGCGAGGAAACTGACATAACGAGGAGGACAGTATGAAACGTTTCTACTCTACTGGACGACAGTGAGGACAGTGAGGAGCGCGAGGTGGACGGTAATAACGAGGAGGACAGTATGAAACGTTTCTACTCTACTGGACGACAGTGAGGACAGTGAGGAGCGCGAGGTGGACGGTAATAACGAGGAGGACAGTATGAAATGTTTCTACTGTACTGGACGACAGTGAGGACAGTGAGGAGCGCGAGGTGGACGGTAATAACGAGGAGGACAGTATGAAATGTTTCTACTCTACTGGACGACAGTGAGGACAGTGAGGAGCGCGAGGAAACTGACATAACGAGGAGGACAGTATGAAACGTTTCTACTCTACTGGACGACAGTGAGGACAGTGAGGAGCGCGAGGTGGACGGTAATAACGAGGAGGACAGTATGAAACGTTTCTACTCTACTGGACGACAGTGAGGACAGTGAGGAGCGCGAGGAAACTGACATAACGAGGAGGACAGTATGAAACGTTTCTACTCTACTGGACGACAGTGAGGACAGTGAGGAGCGCGAGGTGGACGGTAATAACGAGGAGGACAGTATGAAACGTTTCTACTGTACTGGACGACAGTGAGGACAGTGAGGAGCGCGAGGTGGACGGTAATAACGAGGAGGACAGTATGAAACGTTTCTACTCTACTGGACGACAGTGAGGACAGTGAGGAGCGCGAGGTGGACGGTAATAACGAGGAGGACAGTATGAAATGTTTCTACTCTACTGGACGACAGTGAGGACAGTGAGGAGCGCGAGGTGGACGGTAATAACGAGGAGGACAGTATGAAATGTTTCTACTCTACTGGACGACAGTGAGGACAGTGAGGAGCGCGAGGTGGACGGTAATAACGAGGAGGACAGTATGAAATGTTTCTACTCTACTGGACGACAGTGAGGACAGTGAGGAGCGCGAGGTGGACGGTAATAACGAGGAGGACAGTATGAAACGTTTCTACTCTACTGGACGACAGTGAGGACAGTGAGGAGCGCGAGGTGGACGGTAATAACGAGGAGGACAGTATGAAATGTTTCTACTCTACTGGACGACAGTGAGGACAGTGAGGAGCGCGAGGTGGACGGTAATAACGAGGAGGACAGTATGAAACGTTTCTACTCTACTGGACGACAGTGAGGACAGTGAGGAGCGCGAGGTGGACGGTAATAACGAGGAGGACAGTATGAAACGTTTCTACTCTACTGGACGACAGTGAGGACAGTGAGGAGCGCGAGGTGGACGGTAATAACGAGGAGGACAGTATGAAACGTTTCTACTCTACTGGACGACAGTGAGGACAGTGAGGAGCGCGAGGTGGACGGTAATAACGAGGAGGACAGTATGAAACGTTTCTACTCTACTGGACGACAGTGAGGACAGTGAGGAGCGCGAGGTGGACGGTAATAACGAGGAGGACAGTATGAAATGTTTCTACTCTACTGGACGACAGTGAGGACAGTGAGGAGCGCGAGGAAACTGACATAACGAGGAGGACAGTATGAAACGTTTCTACTCTACTGGACGACAGTGAGGACAGTGAGGAGCGCGAGGTGGACGGTAATAACGAGGAGGACAGTATGAAACGTTTCTACTCTACTGGACGACAGTGAGGACAGTGAGGAGCGCGAGGTGGACGGTAATAACGAGGAGGACAGTATGAAATGTTTCTACTGTACTGGACGACAGTGAGGACAGTGAGGAGCGCGAGGTGGACGGTAATAACGAGGAGGACAGTATGAAATGTTTCTACTCTACTGGACGACAGTGAGGACAGTGAGGAGCGCGAGGAAACTGACATAACGAGGAGGACAGTATGAAACGTTTCTACTCTACTGGACGACAGTGAGGACAGTGAGGAGCGCGAGGTGGACGGTAATAACGAGGAGGACAGTATGAAACGTTTCTACTCTACTGGACGACAGTGAGGACAGTGAGGAGCGCGAGGAAACTGACATAACGAGGAGGACAGTATGAAACGTTTCTACTCTACTGGACGACAGTGAGGACAGTGAGGAGCGCGAGGTGGACGGTAATAACGAGGAGGACAGTATGAAACGTTTCTACTGTACTGGACGACAGTGAGGACAGTGAGGAGCGCGAGGTGGACGGTAATAACGAGGAGGACAGTATGAAACGTTTCTACTCTACTGGACGACAGTGAGGACAGTGAGGAGCGCGAGGTGGACGGTAATAACGAGGAGGACAGTATGAAATGTTTCTACTCTACTGGACGACAGTGAGGACAGTGAGGAGCGCGAGGTGGACGGTAATAACGAGGAGGACAGTATGAAATGTTTCTACTCTACTGGACGACAGTGAGGACAGTGAGGAGCGCGAGGTGGACGGTAATAACGAGGAGGACAGTATGAAATGTTTCTACTCTACTGGACGACAGTGAGGACAGTGAGGAGCGCGAGGTGGACGGTAATAACGAGGAGGACAGTATGAAACGTTTCTACTCTACTGGACGACAGTGAGGACAGTGAGGAGCGCGAGGTGGACGGTAATAACGAGGAGGACAGTATGAAATGTTTCTACTCTACTGGACGACAGTGAGGACAGTGAGGAGCGCGAGGTGGACGGTAATAACGAGGAGGACAGTATGAAACGTTTCTACTCTACTGGACGACAGTGAGGACAGTGAGGAGCGCGAGGTGGACGGTAATAACGAGGAGGACAGTATGAAACGTTTCTACTCTACTGGACGACAGTGAGGACAGTGAGGAGCGCGAGGTGGACGGTAATAACGAGGAGGACAGTATGAAACGTTTCTACTCTACTGGACGACAGTGAGGACAGTGAGGAGCGCGAGGAAACTGACATAACGAGGAGGACAGTATGAAACGTTTCTACTCTACTGGACGACAGTGAGGACAGTGAGGAGCGCGAGGAAACTGACATAACGAGGAGGACAGTATGAAACGTTTCTACTGTACTGGACGACAGTGAGGACAGTGAGGAGCGCGAGGAAACTGACATAACGAGGAGGACAGTATGAAACGTTTCTACTCTACTGGACGACAGTGAGGACAGTGAGGAGCGCGAGGAAACTGACATAACGAGGAGGACAGTATGAAACGTTTCTACTCTACTGGACGACAGTGAGGACAGTGAGGAGCGCGAGGAAACTGACATAACGAGGAGGACAGTATGAAACGTTTCTACTCTACTGGACGACAGTGAGGACAGTGAGGAGCGCGAGGTGGACGGTAATAACGAGGAGGACAGTATGAAACGTTTCTACTGTACTGGACGACAGTGAGGACAGTGAGGAGCGCGAGGAAACTGACATAACGAGGAGGACAGTATGAAACGTTTCTACTCTACTGGACGACAGTGAGGACAGTGAGGAGCGCGAGGAAACTGACATAACGAGGAGGACAGTATGAAACGTTTCTACTCTACTGGACGACAGTGAGGACAGTGAGGAGCGCGAGGAAACTGACATAACGAGGAGGACAGTATGAAACGTTTCTACTCTACTGGACGACAGTGAGGACAGTGAGGAGCGCGAGGTGGACGGTAATAACGAGGAGGACAGTATGAAATGTTTCTACTCTACTGGACGACAGTGAGGACAGTGAGGAGCGCGAGGTGGACGGTAATAACGAGGAGGACAGTATGAAACGTTTCTACTCTACTGGACGACAGTGAGGACAGTGAGGAGCGCGAGGTGGACGGTAATAACGAGGAGGACAGTATGAAACGTTTCTACTGTACTGGACGACAGTGAGGACAGTGAGGAGCGCGAGGTGGACGGTAATAACGAGGAGGACAGTATGAAACGTTTCTACTGTACTGGACGACAGTGAGGACAGTGAGGAGCGCGAGGTGGACGGTAATAACGAGGAGGACAGTATGAAACGTTTCTACTGTACTGGACGACAGTGAGGACAGTGAGGAGCGCGAGGTGGACGGTAATAACGAGGAGGACAGTATGAAACGTTTCTACTGTACTGGACGACAGTGAGGACAGTGAGGAGCGCGAGGTGGACGGTAATAACGAGGAGGACAGTATGAAACGTTTCTACTGTACTGGACGACAGTGAGGACAGTGAGGAGCGCGAGGTGGACGGTAATAACGAGGAGGACAGTATGAAACGTTTCTACTGTACTGGACGACAGTGAGGACAGTGAGGAGCGCGAGGTGGACGGTAATAACGAGGAGGACAGTATGAAACGTTTCTACTGTACTGGACGACAGTGAGGACAGTGAGGAGCGCGAGGTGGACGGTAATAACGAGGAGGACAGTATGAAACGTTTCTACTGTACTGGACGACAGTGAGGACAGTGAGGAGCGCGAGGTGGACGGTAATAACGAGGAGGACAGTATGAAACGTTTCTACTGTACTGGACGACAGTGAGGACAGTGAGGAGCGCGAGGAAACTGACATAACGTACATATAGGGATGGAAGAATTTGCAGTACTACATTTATATTTTATTTTTATATTAACGGAAAATAAAGCGAAAATTTCATAAATAACGCCAAAAAATCAAAAATCAATCAAATTCAAACTAAAATAACTATTAAGAGTTAATAACACAATTTATTTGAACAAACCTCATAGCTCAGTTGGTAGTAACTCTGTCTTCTGCCCTGTAGGCTGTGGGTTTGATTCCCACGCAGGACAAATATTTTTTGTGATGATAATAGATGTTTGTTATGTGTTTGGATGTTGTATCATATAGTACGTACAAAAAAAGTATATAAGTATTCTATCCGTAATCTAGTTCCCATATTACAAGCTATGCTTAGTTTGGGGCTAGATGGCGATGAGTGAAATTCACGTCCTGTAATACTTATTTATTATTATTATTAATTTGAAAGAGTACCCTAGCAATCCATTGTATGACCCTTACGATCATAATTAAATAGCGTTTTTCTGTTTTGATATCATCGTTATCATCGTTATAACGATGATATCAAAACGAATACGTTCTACCGACTTGGTTTGTGGAAAAATGACAGCATTTATTTTAAGATTTCTTATTTAGATGAGTAGGTAGGTACAAAAAAAGCTTTCGCTGTTGGTAGCCCTGGTACAAGTTCACAGATCAACGCGCGCGCACCCGATATCGTGATTCCGCCATTACACCGCGCTATCTCAATTCAATACCACGACAATATCTCCCATCAACATTCTCATCTTTTTGGAATCGATGATGTCGCTCTCAGTAACAATGAAAACACATTTGTTGTCCTTAATATTCTTATACTATATATTCTTATATTATATCTATATACTTAATAAACTTATCGAAATTAAGTGCCTACATTTCAGAACAAATATATTACTATTTCGTTTAAGCCAGTGAAGGTAATAAATTAGAGAAACTCAAACAACAAGAATGAATGAATACAGATACTAATTTATAATAAGCCCCAGAATACGGACAACAAAATGCATGTTCGTGACGCTTTCACCATCACGTGTCACAAAGTAGCTCAGCTAGCATCGGACCCTGCTCACTTGCGGCAGTCAGCAATTACAGGCCAGGTGCGAGGTCGCCAGTGAGTAGCGTCGCCAGTGAGTGCGAGGTCGCCAGTGAGTAGCGTCGCCAGTGAGTGCGAGGTCTGCTGACAGTAGGCAGTGAAAGTGATTGCGTGCAGCGCTCAGCTGACGCATTTAAAAGTCCTGAGTTTATTTTGATTTGTACTGGCCTTACTGTTCAGTTGGTTTACATCAGTCTTTTTCTCTGTTGTGGGTTAGATTCCCACCCCGGACAGATATTTTTATGATGAATATATATGTTTGAGTGTTGTATTGTATCAACTACTCTTTTGAAGAGTATCAAAGTACTCATAATAAATCAAAAATATATTCTCCGTAGCCTAGTTAAAATAAAATGTCAACTAGACTACAAAATATTAATTGAGTTTTTGAAGGCTGTCTTTTAGTGCACCTTAAAAACAGAGTCCGACACATTCGGTATGAAAATACGTCTTGAGCCCGAATGGAGCGAGGCTAATGTAATATTCATTAGTTCTTGCTTCTGAGGTATCGCCCTCATAAAATTACACAAGCTTCGTTGAGTCAAGGGCTTTCTTTACCGGTTGTTTTTTTTAAATAACTCGGGCGTCTTTGTTGAATGTTTCATGTGAATAATAATGATGTTATGTAGGGCTCCGAAATTGTGAGTGACGAGGTGTTTCTTTCATCTGTCAGGATCCTATCAGGCACCTATCAGGAATTATAATGAGATTGAGACGGGGCTTAGTGATCTTAACAATATTAGTGTGCGTTGTGTAAGCTCATAATAACAACCACTAAGGTCGTTAAATTTAATAATGAAAGCATTGTATGATTCTATCTTGCTGATTTTTGTAACAATCAAAGTATGATGGAATTCATGTTTTGATCATCTCTAGGAGTTCTACGGCCCAGTTTCCGCTGAGACGCCATTATGTTTCTAAAGATAACTAAAACAGCAGTTATCAAACATGTTTAACGAATGAATACTCCGAAGTCTCAGAATAGCACAGACGGAACACAATGGAAACGACTATGCAAAAAGAAGACTGTCTGAACTGTGCCAGATATAAACTACAAATTGGCAAATACAAACATAGGTGTTAAATGTATGAGACACTAATGCAGGATTAAACTCTATATAATTGAGAAATCTCTTGAATTTCCAACCATAAATGACGTCTTTATTGCTTCAAAAATTTAGATTTGCCTAGAATCTGTAGATTTTTTCATCAATGACATCAGTAGTTTCAGAATCAAATATTATCGTTTAAGATGTGGAGCAGCGAATACAATCGACTTCGTGCCACGGAAAAACGACAAAGCAATAAAAGAAAATGGAAACAAAGTAAAAGCGAAATGTTCCTGCTATCCACAATCCCCAACAGTTGTCGTATGTAGATAGGATAAGCACAAGTCAAATCAACGCCAATCACGTCTCCCGAGTCCCGCGGGAGCGAAACGGCACGTGACCGAAATGTTACCGGGTACTTCTCGCCCCGCGGGTAGCCGGTCGTCGGTCGTCGGTCGTCGGTCGCCGGTCGTCGGTCACCGGTCGTCGGTCGTCACTCGCCGGTCGTTGGTCGCCGGTCGTCGGTCCAACTCCAACTGATCAGACTTTTATCTCTTTGTTTCAGTTTTACTGTAAATCATTATTTTACGGCTAACGGTAAATCGTTATAGTTGCTTTGTCTCTTGCTTTATTATTTGGTTTTAAAATTGATACTATCTCTGAATATAATTCATTTATAATTATCCCAAGGTCATCTTGACGCAACACTAGTCATTTTTTATTACATTTTTATTTTATTTCATATTATTACAATTTGAATTATAAGTAAAAGGTACTCACATGTGCGTTCGAGCAGGCAGATAGCAATAACGTTTGACATATGTTTTAACGTAAAATATGAATATGTCGGTGAGAGTTAAGCAAAAGACAACAAACTCTAAAATAAAAGAAGAAATAGTTTACTCAAAAAATATTCGCCCGAAGATTTAACCCTCCGCGTACGTCCGGATAACGGCAATTGGGAGTGTTATAAAAACTTTTTCTTTGTTTTATTCTCTCGGCCCGCGTCCTTTGTTGGGATCCGTCTGGAGTCCAAATCGTTTTCCAATAGTATTTTATACGTAATGGACAATAACACATGCCTCCGGGCCATTGTGAGGCGCACGTTTATATTGACGACCCGTTCATAACGGCAACAGATCGCCAAACATTATGTTATTCATTGTTTGTTGAAGGTTTCTCGTACTTGTGTGCTCTTACGATGGAAAGCCTCCGATCTACAATACGCACTTTAGGATGCCAAGCGTGACATTAACAGTTGTTAAACCTTTCTGAGATATTTATATCTCAGTTTTCATATTCATATACCTAATCGACAGTAGTGATCACATTTAATCTATCCAATTATAAATAGACATAGATATATCAACATCTAACAACATAAAAAAGGTATGTCGCTCACTTTTTTCCATAGATAGAATCAATGACAGTTTCTTCTAGAAGCGATGTCATCTCTCCATATATTACACGAGCGTTCTTTAATATTTGAAAACAACCTACTCGTAAAATCCACGAAACGGCATTTCCTTTTCATTTTGAGACCTTCCGGAGGCAGTTATGAATGTTATATGACGACCGAGAATTACTGTCTGTCTGTCCGGGGCAGTAAACGGCGCCATTATATAAATAGAATTACGCTTGCATTTACTTAAACGGGGATTTCTAGAAATGATTTCTTGTTCATTAAGATGCTTCGTGCGTTTTCATAATAATATTTCTATGACCGTTAAAATGTTGTTAAATTTAATGGACTGCTAAACATTAGTTGTAGAACAAGATCTACTTGTAATAGACGACTCGTCGTCATTGTCATCACCGCTCTAAGACTCAACGACTGGCCAACCGCACTCATCACACCAAATTCTACAGATGCTGTGCAATACACTTATAAAAACTGGCTAAGCGAGAGTTTGACTCGCACTTAAGGTTCAGAATTATATGCAACAACGCCAAAACCAAAAAAAAATCAAATGTGAGTCAAAACCCCTCGGTGTGCGTGTTCGACTCGCCTAAGACTAGTTTTTTTATTATAAAAAGCGAGGTCAACCTCTTCAGTTACACAGCCGAGGCAAAAAACACCATGTCATTAAAATACAAGATACGAAGTGCATGAGAATCTAAGTCCTGTCAAAAATAGCTATCAGATGTACGAACTCGTCGTAAAACGTTTGTCGTAAACCAAAAGCCGTAACGGCAGATTCTCGGAAAGCGCGTCATTGTTGGTGTTAACTAGCAGATTCATAGCGAAGAGTTAAGTCGCACCTAAGTGACGTCTCACACAGTAGGCATGTCTGGTGCAGTCGCATCTGATGACTGGCTATTTCATGACTTTGATGATGGCACTGCGAAACGATGCTATTCAATGTATCTATCTCGATTGGATATCGTATTATTATCGCTTTGAATTCGTAATTAATATTGAATACCTACTATCATAATGTTCTGTAACATGGTTTTTTCTAAATCCTACATTAATATTGTAAGCACCTTAGAAGTCGCTGCATATGTTACGCAGCTACTTCTAAGGTAGCTGTGGCGGACGCCTAGGTAGATGTTAGTGGGCTTTCGCTAACAGACGCTTACAAGTACCGGTAATGATTGAAACTCACTCGGTTGCTTCTGTGATGTCCATAATCATTTCTGCAATGAGTTTCGGCTTAATTTAAAATGGGAAAACATTATTTTTATTTGATAAAAACATATTTGAACATCGGTAAGACGATCACGTTTAAAACTTGCCCTTTTCCAACAACACATCTTCAAACCCCAGAAACAAAGCTAAGGACTGTTAACTTATTCATGCTCATAGAATCATCGATACAAACGGTTCCTCGCTACATTATTCCATCACATTTCACTGAGTTAGTAGCCTTATGTACGTTACATTTAGATCTAAATTTGCATGGTGATGATGTGGAAAACTGTGCACCTGTGGCCGCGTACAGAGTAAAAATAGGAAGACTGAAAAGGTCCGACGTGATATCAGAAGAGGATGCTACTAAAGAGGATCTGCTAAAAATAGTTGTGTTCTAAAGAATGTTTGAAAGACTTTTGAAATTATATCTGGATTCTTCTATAATACTGACAAAGTTACAAATAATGAGTTCTATAGCAGAGAACGACACGAATCCCTCAACTAGTAGCCATAGCATGCACGGAAAGAAAACCTGACTGCATTATACTAAATTATCGCCCAACTGATTTATAGTAGTAATCATAAAAACTAACTATGTCAACTATAATTCATGATGAAAACACGATATAACTAGTATATTTAACTAGTTAAAAGCTGGTTGAAACAACTAAAACCCTGCAATATATTTTATCATTATTACCTACATAGTTTTACCAAAACACTGACTTATAAATAACAAAAACATGACCCTCCTTCTGAGGCAATTGAGTTAAAAATATTTGTATGTGTCAGTTCAATATTAGAAAGGCATCAATACACTAAGTCTGGGTACATCGTGGGTACCGACAGCTACCGCGAGATTAATCAAAGTTCCGTGTGTTTGGTGTGCTCAGTCGGAGTGGATGTCAGTTTGTGTGCCTAGCGGGCGGGCGGGCGCCGCGGGACGGACAATGTTTGTGTGTTTGTCTGTTTGTCGTGTGCGAGCTACTGTCAATACAACTAGATACGATTTCACGGGCTCTGGCGATGTCAATATTTTTGTTAAAACTTAGCGATTATATTCTTTATGATTTTTACTTCACAGCTCGCATTACAGAACAAAGTTAAAAATGTTGAAGCTCATTGTTAAACTAGAATAAAAACGCAACAAAGTAAGAAAACATAATGAGAAATACAAACTAGTCTGAACAAACCTACGATTCCGAACAGGGGGTAGATTTGACGTTTCAAAATGTTCCTAAAATCTTAATAAATAAAAACATTTCGACTTTGACTTTGACAATAAAACACCACCCGCAAGCTGTGTACTCGTGTAGTTACGTAACTGACTTAGTGCACGATGACTTGGTCCTGTCTCTCCGCTCGGCCCCACAAGTCGTCGCTCCCTTGCACCCTCTTCCCAAAACTTTGTCTATAAACGGAGCTTTTTCTCCTCAACACAAACTTTATTAAACTTTCACGCGATACTTGCCTTTTCATTAGGTATTAAAATCTCCGTTGCATAAATAATGGCTCATTATTTTCCTGTAGTCTTTTGTTTTCTTTTAAAAAAGTTTCGTGTATTAGCCTCCTTCACCCCCCACCCCCGGTCTATTTGGGTCGCCGAAGGAATGCTCGAATTATTGTGTTTTGGCATGAGATAGGAAAGCTTTACTATACACCGAATCAACAACCCTTACTTTGTCTGTCCTAAATAAAGTGAAATAATGTTGCTCAAACAAGCTTTGAAGTTTTTAAAACTACATTAAAGATTATACCTACCATGAGGTTTCAGATCTCCAAAAATGATCTTTATTCGAGAATTCGATCAATTAGACCTGTAGTCCAGTCAACTTGGGAGTGGTGGGCCATGGCTTTAATCAAAACGTTTTATTCCCCACTCGTTTCAATCCATGGGACATTAAAGTGTAAAATGTAACACTGATTTTGTAATATGATTGGATCGAATTTAAATGTTGCCAGATTAACCGTGAATTGTGAACTTTATTTCAACCTTAAAATTAAACTGTCGCTATCTATCTCGTATTTTGTTGTTATTATGCGTAGCAGCCGATTTTTAGTATCATATTAGAAAAAATATTTAAATACTACAGAAATTTATATGAATCCGAATAATATTTCTAGGTAACACTCAATAAAAACGTGAATTTGGTGATCATATGATTATATAATCAGTCAATATGATTAAATAAACACAATAAATGTGAATTTCGATTGACGTCAAGTTAAGCCATAGGTTAGTGAAACTAGCCGAAGAGTATGTATGGGTATAAATTAAAATTATAAAAAAATGGCTCAGGGTTCTTGATTGTTGTCGGGAGTATTATAAGGCACTCTAAAATCTCTCTCTTAAATGTATACCTACGTCTACTTGAATTTTAAATTACTTAGGATCAATTAATGTTATCAAACGCTCAATTTTATGTCAACTAAACAATATATCGGTAGAATTGTCCTCTAAGCTTTAGTAGTTACAGGCGGTTTGTTTCTGAATACAACTACAAGTTACATTAACCTGTTGATGTACCTGAACGGGCATACTCTCAATTATGTTGTTTACTGCTTTCTTACAATTTACTTAACGGCTCTGAATATCATTAACACGAATGGACTCTGATTGGAATCTAAAGATAGACTGAGTTACAACAACGCTGCTTTTATAAGTTGACATAAGAATAACTCTGGCTTATTCGTTTATTTCATTTAGGCTTGACAAATTCATATGTAGGACCTCTTCATATTTCTATATACCTAGTATATAGAAATATGAAGAGGTCCTACATGAGAACCTCTTTGTTATCTGTAGGTAATAAAAAAGGTTTAGTGCAGTAAACGCGAACACTGCCAAAGGAATTAGTTGTAGATTTGCAACGAATGCAAATGGAATCCAAGCTTCAGGCGAATCCAACTTTGATCAAATATTGATTAAACTGGAATGGTTTTCATATAATTTACATTTATCTCGGGATGTTTTAGTATAATAGAGTTCTAGGAATCACAATAACGGGTTACTTAGTACCGAGATTTACTCTCGTAGTCAAACATAAATCATTCAACATTTGTTTTAACTTTACGATAAATAACCGCTTGCCCTTCATCTGACCTGGTTTCAAGTAATGATGAGGCCGAAGGTGGAAGTGTACTTAACCCGGAATCCTAAATAATATAAAGAACTGGCCATATTACCCCTAAATGACGAACGCAACAATTTAGAATTGTTGTTACGTCCAGTTAATGTAAGATGGTTGTAGCCATATCCAGGCTAGTTAAAGCAAAGTCCAACAACCAACCAAACCAGAACAATATTGTACTCCCTTGGGGATCAAACCCAAGACCTCTGGATCTGACACCGCTGGGCGAACCAATGGCCACAGAAGCGGTTAAATATGTTACGGTAAATCAAATGCTTATTATTTTCGAAAACAATCAATCACAGCCTATATCATATCTAGATCAGGTTTTCATAGGTTTGTAGTGTTTTTGTGCAACCCGTTAAAATATAGTTTCCACTTTAAATTAAGACACACCAATTCGGTTCGTTCCATAAAAAACTTGATATATTGTGAAACACGCGTCGGTCTGTCTGTGCGTCGCCGCGGGTCCCGGCGATCGAAGGTCCGCTGCCGCAATCCGCGGTCCCCAGGGTCCGCTGCCGTCTCTACCCGATACTAGTTTAGATACTTTCGGACGTGATGCCAATATACGAGTGTGGGGTCACACTTCACTATTTAAAGAATTTTATCTGTTTTGGGGTGTTCTGAGGGTTGACAACACCCTATCACTGACACATAGTTTACCAATATATTATCGAAGTAAGCGATGAAAACTAAGCTAGTTTTCAGTAGTTTAGATTATTTTGTCAAACTTTATCTAGTGATTAATTGTAATAATCTAGATTATACCAATCACTAGTAAAATTATACCCTAGGTAAGAATATCCATGTCGTGCGTATCAAGATCTACAAATGCCTTTAGATCACAACATCCAGTGTAATAATTGCGGTCAATTCAACATTAACCGTGCAACGGTACTCGCGACCGTCTGTTGTGATAAATAAGGACAAATTGGACAATATTCACGTATATTTCCCGCACTTTTCCCACAACGTCGACCCCTCAAATCAGGAGTGTAATGGGCGGATATTTTAACGATTTCCGTTTCAGAATGAAGCGGCGCTAATCACCAACCCCACGCGTGGGGTGCCGCATTGTAATTTACCAAATGTTTTCCTACGGGGTCGGTCGATCAATCGGTTTCGTAAATTATTAAAACCGACAACAAATCCAGCAAATAAAAAAATAGCTAACATTTCAAATGTCGACTCTATTAGAAGATTGAAGATGATACCCACATTATTATCACAATAATAAAAAATATAAGTAGTGTAAATAAGAAATTGTTACCAAGCAATACCATTTAAATAATCTGATTGCGTAAAAGCAAAGCGTGGTCATCGAGATATCAGTGATAAACGATGATAGTGCGACGTCTAATTTAATGTTATTTGGGGTTAACAAAATGTCACTAGTTTCCATCCCGACGCACTCCACTGCTACCTTACACGCTACACATGTGACAGAACGAGAATCTGTAGTATTGACGATTGTCAATATCATATAATATTAATATTTATGAACGTCTACAAATACAGATTTGTAGACCTTCATAAATTAAATATTAAAGTCACTTTTAAAGGCACTACGACCTTTGCAACAGCAGCTCACGTTAACGACAACATTTCTCAGAACACGTTGATTATTCATGCAAAGGATCACACGAGATAAGGAATTATGGAAACATTAATAGTGACATTAATTAAAAGAGATATAACATTACCTATATAAGAGCTAAAGGTTGAAATTAAGATGCTGTGAAAGCAAGAACTTGCTCATTACGTTGATGTAATTTCTTAGAATTATGTTAAGTACCTGCTGCTAATCAAGTTATTAGCCTCAGATTAAAATATTTTTTAATGGGTAGTTCTTTGGTGTATAAAGCTACTTGCTTCGGGATCGGGCCAGTGCGGCGGCTGATTCGGCCGAGGATCACATAATATTCACGATAGAGCTAACTTATTTGAGCCTTTTGGGGTCGAGTCCTTGGGTCTATGGGGAGCCGGTGCCCTGCGGGTTTTCAAAAATCTTGCGGGGATTTTGACTGAGGCAAAACGTGACCCAACGTGACAGATGAAGAGCTGGCTCTTATTTTGACCAGCAAATAAGCTTAGCTATTCAGCGTGGCAATGCAGTGTCTTGGGCACGCTTCCATCTGGTACTGGTCTGGAACAGTTCAGTTACCTATATAGACCGTTTGTAACGGTCCTCATGTAACCTGACTGCTTCTCTTGTATAAAGTTAGTTTAATTGTACATCGTAGAGGTATAAAAAAATGTCATATTGGACTACATTCGTATAATCTGTCTATCAGTAGATGACAAAGTAATAAAGAAATGATTTTAAAGTAATCAATGGCCAGACGATGTGGAAATTAAAAAAAAGGTACAAGTAACATGACACAAAAAATATTCTCAACTATAATACCATAATACTAAAAGAAATGGCGCAGATACAACCAAAAAATTATGTTATTGTACATTCTCGCAATATTGGTCCATTAGCCAAGAACAGGCGGTAGCACCAGAATCAAATAAACCATCCGATTATGTGCACGTAAAGCGCCGGCACCGATGTTTATAGCGAGGTTCTATAAACGTGTACTTACAGCGAGGTTCTACAAACGTGTACTTACAGCGAGGTTCTATAAACGTGTACTTACAGCGAGGTTCTATAAACGTGTACTTACAGCGAGGTTCTACAAACGTGTACTTACAGCGAGCTTCTACAAACGTGTACTTACAGCGAGGTTCTACAAACGTGTACTTACAGCGAGGTTCTACAAACGTGTACTTACAGCGAGGTGACGGAGAAAACATTGGGAATGTAGCCGTTCATTTGGTTACGAGTTAACTTGGATCGTGTTTAGTTCCAGACTTGATTATTCTGTTCGTAATGATTATATTTCCAATAAAGAGCTGTATTTATGAGCTCCGGGAGCCAGAACCGGGGTCGGTATCGAGATTATACTTAGCTATGGTTATTTCTTTGAAATTTAAACGTAATTTGATATCTATCAGCGCTTCCAAGTTTTTGATAAGATCTATGGTAGCTTTAAATTTAGTCGAAGGTAGTAGGTATAATAAATGAAAAGTGTATTATCTATTAAAATAATATAAGCTAGGTATGTAATTAATATTATCTATTTGTTATATTTAAATGTTAAAACTAAGTAGACATTAGCTTGACGGGTGCTTTGAAACACTCACGGTGTTTTTTTTACACAGAACAGGACGCGCAGCACCCAACCAGTAAAAATGATACTTGGCAAGATAAATAATTTGCACTTTCTCTATTTACATAAAAGCCTTAGTAAAAATTAACTTTGGACTCTTTTCAACATTTCTGTAACAAGTATTTAATGTCAATTTTGTTACAGAGCCTTTGCTAACATAATAATCTTGTCCTTATATAGCATAATCTAATCTCTAAACATAATCTTGTCCTGAAATAGCTTGCTTATGCAGAGGATAAGGTCTGCAACGGACTAAACTTACCCAGGAAATGAAACACAGTGCTTTCCTCGTGTGTACTGTAACAACAGTTACACGAGATCTAAGATACAAACATACCGTCCTTCGCCCAATAAAACCAGAGAGTGCCCGCTCGTAGCTCCGACTCACAACAACAGTGCGAGTTAAATGGAGAACAAAATAAATGATCGCATCGCTGTTGATCCTCACGACGGCGGCGGCGGTAGGACGTACCTACAGCGGGGTCGACAGGGAGAGCCAGTTACTTGTCAATTACTTGCTAATTCGACATTCTTAAGAATTTTGATTAGTCTATGGTACGATATTATCTAAGTCATATAGTGAGGCAGGGTAGAAAGGATCACGGATCTAGTTTTTTATTTACAAAATGTTTGTTCACCTTAAGTTAGCACTAGGGATAGCCGGGCTGTGATGTGCTGCGGGCGTCCGATTGAGAAAGTGTACAAGCGTAACAAAACTGTTGACAAACTGTGTGATAATAGCATTAATAAAAATAAAATTACAAGACATTCATTGCTCACAACGCCATCTTCAAATGATAATGATGGTGCGTGTATGTCTGTGTGTGTGTACTAGGTGACACAGGTATCTGTACGCCAGAAATAGGAGGTTCCTCTCACACATGAGATTCATGGGGTTCGATCCCCAGGGGGAGTAGGTACAATATTGTGCTTGGTGGAGTTGGTGGTAGGACTTTGTTTGAGTCCGCCTGGCTAGCTACCACCATCTTACCTAAGTCTGTCGCAATAACAACAATTCATAGAAATTGTTGTATTCCGGCATTTAGAGGTAAGATAGCCAGTTACTCAGTTGGTTGAGGATGTCGGGTGAAGTGCGCTTCCACCTTCGGCATCATCATAAGTTGAACATTCAAGGTCAGGTAAAGGTCAAGTACCTCCCCATCGTGCTAAACAAAAAGACCGATAATTTCACTTGTTGGATGAAATTATTAGCATTAGCTCGATTTACATGTTTAATTATGACTCTTATATAATCTTTTAATCAAAAGACGCGTTTATTACCTCTATTTATATCTCAAAATGTCAAAGCTTCATGTAGCTAACTGACTACATCAATGCAGCTCAAATGAGATACCTAGAGATTTGAAACTTTCTGGGAAGATTATTTTACAGTGTAGGGGTGCACTAAGAAAAGATTCGGAAAATTCTCACGGCTAGTTATATACATCATATCTTGTTCTTTAATATGTTGATTGAAATCGATTAATAATGTTGAAGAATTGTGAAGCCCTCGCCCTGTTCGACACCTACATCTTCTCTTTTGTTCTAATCTCCGACCGGAGCCATTCATCAAACCCTCGGCGATGTGTACAGCGAAAATAGTAATAGTCAATTACTGCTACCACGCGTGGGCGTGGGCGTGGGCGTGGGAGGTAGTGCGGTTCTCTGCTGTAATTATACGAACCTTTTGAAGAAGACGCTTTTTGAAGTTACGTGTTCTAATTTGGTTCCGTTTTCTTTATTACTTAATTAAAAATGCAACATAATGCGGATCATAAATATAATGTTACGAAAATATTCGTAAATAATGTTACGAAAATATTCGTAACATTAGCAAATCAGCTTCTTTCAGTAGTGTAGAGGAATTATGACGAGTTCTGCCTGCGTAAAAGAAAATAATAACAATCATCTATGCTGAACATAATGGGTCTTATTGAGGTCAATGACCTGTCAGTCACAGCATTATTCATAAAAGACAAGGAGCTGCTTCTAACGCAACTGCTATACATTCTTGTCGGTACTCAAGAGCCCTCCAACAGTTAGAAACAAGTTAACTTCCCCACCTCTTGAACACGCCGCGAGTGTAGCAAACAGAATCCTATTTACTGACCCTTCTGGGTTTTTACACAGAGTGTCGCTGAATATGTATGTAAGCCTTAAGGGGGATGGCTACATAATAACCACAAATTATGCTGCATATAGTTTACTTTAGCGAATCTGCTTTGTTTTGTTTATGAGATGATGATATGTTAAACAATAAATAAAACAAACCCGTGTCGACGAACTCTGTATATTGTAATATCGAGCATTTCACTACTAAATCCCTTGAAGAGAAGAAAAGTTTCGTGTTGATGATTCTCAATCAACCTATTCACTAAGGAATGTGTAGTTATTATATGTGCTGTAATACTAAATACAGTATATAAATACGAATACAGCGAGTTCTCTAGTAGCTATAAAGACCTGTTATATATATGTTCGATTATATTAGTAAGTATAGGTATGTTTAGTGTTGTAGATTCAGTGAGACAGTAAAAAACATGAAACAAACACTCTGTATATTCACTAAAAGTATGAAAACAGATGAGAGCAAAACAAATAAAGTTGTGGTGTGAAGTGAAGTGCTTCAGTTGTGACTTCATCTTGATATTGTTTGTCGCATTATCTGTGTGTAGGTACCACGTGAAGTTAGTTCCCGTGTGTCGTGTCTCACATCAGTTCTAATGAACTGTATAATTGTAGACAAATGGCAGTACTCGTACTAAAGCAGTGGCGTACTTATTTGTTTTAAAGAAAATTAAACGTAGGTCTTCAATGAATATCCTGCTGCTGATAAAAAGAACTTGGGTGATCGAATCTCAATTCTATTGCCGAGGAAAAAGACTGGAATCAGATTGTGGCGTGATACGTGCGGTCAGCCACATTAAGGATATAAAAGTTTAACAGCAGGTTGGCTTTACGCTGGTTATTGACGGTTCCTTGTAAGAGACCTTTGAATGCAGTTATGCTGGGAAATTATTTGGGATTGAAAATGTCATTGTCAATGCCAAAATGTATCCATATAGCATTATCATTTCTTCAAAGCCAACAAACTGCCGCCTCAAATCCTCCATCCACCGATGCCAATATGTGATGACCTGCCCCTTGCTAGGTGTGAGAGTTGTAATTGAAAACCTTGAATGGCTATGCTTATTCTCGATTTAGTTTATTTTCATCAATGTAAATTTATATTCATCAATGAGGTACGTACCTACATTTTAATCGATTACTGTAAAAAAATGGAAGTGGAATAATGATTTTGAAGCCAGACTGTAGTATTTTACGAAATGCATCAACTCGCTTTCAGCTTCAAGTCACTATTCATCAGCATTCAGCAGATACAACAACGGCACGGGAGTTCGACACGGGACGACAACGACACGGGAGTTCGACACGGGACGACAACGACACGGGAGTTCGACGGGAGCTCATAAAATGGTTCCACTTTACTCTCCGGTAGTTCGCGTCAGCTTCTATTGAAACGAATTTTTCAAGTTTAATGGTTACCCGCAGTGTTTTATACTTATTTGACCAGACACACAATATAGGACGGTTAATACCACATTCTAAGTCATTTACTAGATGTGAGATTTTTCAGCAAAATAACACGACTTTATTTAAAAAGCACTTACCAATACACAATAGAGTTGTCATGTTATATTTGTATTTAACATATTAGCACAGTTATCATAGTACCTATAATACAAATTGCTGATTACTATTTTTTTATTAGTTTGGATATTACGGTTAGTACTTGCTTGTCAGTCTACCGCTGATTTTATATACCTACTGCCTAATATATTCTGTTGTAAATCGGCCCCGCCTTAAAAAAACTACCTACCAGGGTAGGGGCTTTATTTTAATAACGTAGTATTTTGGCAAGTCACCACATTCGATAATGAGTATATCCTTTCGACGCTTATGAAATTAATTCTCCATCAATCTTCAATAAAAAATATCAAAAGTTCGATAAAATAAGATAGCTACCTAATAAAACGATCCACCCACGTGGAACCTTCGCACAAGGTCGCGCGTACGCGGTCATTGACCTCCGGGTGGATACTGGATACCTACATAGTAGGTATACCTACGTAAACTGCCGATAGTTACCAGGCTTTTCTCTTTGCGGATATGTATTCCGAATTTGAAAGCACTTGTTTCTCATCAAATATATACATATCAGCGTATGTTATACTTGATACGTATCCAAATATCAGTTTTGTGTTTTTATATAATATTACGTAGGTACCTATACTTTGCCGTACGTGTTATAATTTACAAATTGTAAAATTATAAATATTCATAGCAGCTTTATTCTGGATGTAAGTAGGTAGTTACTAAATCCGGTTTTCCATTCCTATTCAAATAGAACGCCAGCTAAGGGTTAGCATAGAACACTGCGTCGTGAAACTTTTATGAGTCGAAAACTGTTCCTCCGATACCAATTCTTTGTTTTTCTGACGTCTGACGTCTGCGGTTTCTTAGTATACAATACCAGCACCGTAAAGCAAGACGCTTCAGCGAATTTGTTACTTAAAAAACTACGTGACTGAAAATACGAACATGTATGGCAGTCAATATTCTTACGTAAATCTGGTCAGTTATGGAATTCACCTTTCTTATGAGGAGCTGTTAACTTGACTGATGCTGTTGAATTCGAAACCTTTAAATAGTATTGTAAATAGAGATGTACACACCATATCGAGAAAATGGTAAGTGTGGATTGAGACAGTTATTGATAATGATTAATGTATATTTAACACTTAAATACAATAAATAAATAGGTGAGATAAACTCGTTGAAAATAAACAAGAAATAACTAGCGCAGCTTATTAAGCTGAAGCATTTGCATAATTAGATAGCTCTGTTATCTCAGTGGAGGCACTGCAGGGGATAATTGTAAGGAATATTGAGGATCATTATTCGGTAGTATTTATCTTGAAACGTAAGCTATTTTTCAGGATATTGTTTGCACCAATTTTTATTTTTTTTGCCGACCGGTTTACTGGGAATTATATTTTTCTACTTGAAAACTATATGGGCATATTTCCATGCAGGCTGTCCGATATATTTTACGGTTAAATCAGATCAGAAAATTGTTTCACTGTAACATGCTCAAAGGAATATACGGAACTCAGCAACAGAACATTTGGTAAACGCTCATTGACTCTATTTTGTGTTCCGAGGCATATTTTCAGAGCAGATACAACAATGTTAGTGCGATCCAAAGCAAACACGGTGTTCCGCCTATGTCCCACTTTGTGTGGGACAATCAAATGGCTTCGGTATTATTCTGGATTCTCTCAATTCAGTCGTTCTCTCAATATCGATGATTATTACCTGAATCCTTTAGTTAATAGCTTTGAGGCGTTTGTCTCATAATTTTATGTATATGGCATAAGGAAATGCTTTTGAAAACATAAAGTTACCCTCGATACTTTTTGTTATCAGTGTAAAGTATCATAACAGCTTGGCGATTCCATTCCAAAAACGGCAAACGAGCCTTACACAACCGGCCTAGGCTGTAAAAGCAATAAATAGAAATAAGGAGAGAAACAACACGACGGGAATTTGACCGCAAAAGCGGCAGTGTTCCCCAGGGTAGTGTTTCCGGACCACTTTTATACCCTTTATATCTGTACTATCCAAAATCTTTTTCAACCAAACTTTCTCTACAATAAAGCTGATGATAGCCATAAATAACTGTTTGGATCCGTTTCGGTTGTTTCCGAGTGTGAGCTAATAAACATGTTCTAAAAGTATCGAAAGTCGACTAACAACGTTCCGATTGTCTTTTTGTCAGACTCGATAGCAATCAACGACAAAAGCTTTACAAACGAAACATGTCTCTATTCTAGTCTAACACCATTACTAACATCTCGGAAATCATTTCCATCACTATTATAATCGCTCTTAAAGCTACGTACATAAAGTTCTCAATGCAATATCTATTCTAAACATTTGAAAATTGAATAATATGAAAGTGATGTCATGTTATTAACGAAATATCGATTTGTTTTTGGTGTTGAAGTTTTAGAGATAAGTTTATTATTGTAAATGGAAGACTTACTCTAAATGGCGTTCGTAAGTGCAATAGGTGTCATCATCTGAAACGTACCTGCAATAAAATAAAAATTCATTTAGGACTCGAGACACCTTACACATTCTCCTATAATAAACTTTGACAAAATCAAACATTTCAACGTTTCCATTGGAACACTCATTCAAATGTAAATGATTTTATTTTACGTAGAAAACCCACAGTTTCAAGCAAATAAAAATAAGTAGCTTTATTTATTTGAGATGAATGCTCCAATGAACCAAGGGCTCTGAGACGTATTGAACGTAATATTTGTTTCACCTGTTGACTTTACATTTCTATAAGTCACTTGAATGTTTCGATGTACAATGTTATATATTTATATTATATTATTATATATATATATATTTATAATGGTATATTTGACAGCAAAGGTATCACAATATAAACGATAAAAATGGACACCCACTTCCTTCGAAAAGCCTCGCGAATAGGATTTATAGCGTCAGTTGGATAGATGTCGCCACATGAATAATTCCGTCGTACGACGCAATCCATCTCGCGTCAGAAGCTTTTTAAAAAGCTTTTCCGAGATTAGCGGAGGTTGTGATAATGCTGGAGTTGTCGTACCTTTCCCGTAGATTGACTTGTTATCCTGAACTTAACGTTATTGACTGATTGATTACTCCGTATTTTGAGATTGCAGAATATTTTTTTCTTGCTTTTTTTTTTTTTATTTATTAGCAAATATTTATTCAATAAAAAGTACAATTAAACTAACTATGTACAAAGGAATCAGTCAGATTACCTAAGGACCGTTACAAACGGCCTATAGGTAACTCAACTGTTCCAGACCAGTACCAGACGGAAGCGTGCCCAAGACACTAATTAAAATTCATTTATTAATTAAAATAACACTGGCTGCATTGCCACGCTGAATAGCTACGCTAATTCGCTGACTTAAATAAGAGCCAGCCCTTAGGTCACGTGTCGCCTCAATCAAAAGCCCCGCAATATTTTTGAATACCCGGAGGGCACCGGCTCCCCACGGACCCAAGGTCTCCACCCCAAAAGGCTCAAATAGGTAAGCTCTGTCGAGACCACTATATTTGCGCCTTTTGTGATCCTCGGCCGAATCAGCCGCCGCACCAGCCCTAACTGATGTTCCAGGCAGATGAGATGGCGCTAGGGTGTCGACGCAGATAGCGTCCCACACCAAAGGCCTACCCATTTCCCAAGGGACAAGAGTCATACCGTCGGGCCGCTTACCATCATCACTTAATAGACCATTCGGAACGTTGAAACGGCTGGCACATTGACACTGGTAAAAGCTCGACGGATAATGTCATTAAGACTAGCGTGGCGCGAAATCCTGCCGGCAGACCTTGCGCACGAAAGTCCGTGAAAACCAAATCGATCTACGGCCGCACCGCACCGGCACTGGTGAGAGGCGCAGCATCTTGCACCCAACCGAAGACAAGTGGCAATACGGAAAGTTACAGGATCCATAAGTGTACCGGTATTGTAAGATGGATGTACTTGCAGCCAAAGACCTGATTCCCATTTTGAAACAGCTAAGAGACGAGCACGATCTGTGGAGGTTGAGCACGTATGTAATAGATAATTCCGTGTCAACTCGCACAGAGGCCCGTCCCACTGCCGTTGTGCCGAAAGGTGTTTTGGAGGATCGGTATTAGGACAAGCATTATGCCAAGCATTTCGAGCCTCGTCAAGATAAGAAATTTGGAGTATATTGCCTGGAACAGCCGAAATTGATGGTGTTAGAATTTTCTCAACCAAAGAATGTGTACTATAGACGGAAGACAAGAACGCTGGCAAAGCAACACTAGAAATTTTGCGTATGCCTAAGCCGCCCAATCGAATAGGCAATGAGGCCTGCGACCATGCTCTGTCATCCAACTCAATATTCAAAACCGTGGAAAGGGTGTTCTTTACTATGTTGTGTAAGCCTTCCACCAGCTCACTGTGTTTCCACAATTGACAACATCGTAAAGCATAAGTAATTTTTTTTTGTTGCGTTTCATTACTGGAGCTAATGTATATAATAGCTAAGTATAGCTATGTAGAGGTAGTCTTTTAAAATGGAAAAATTGTACTAAATTGAATAATTCATGCTGAAATCTTAACTTCTGATCAATGAAATATAAATAAATAAAATAAAAAATAAAAAAATAAATATTACAGGACATTCATTTTACACAGCGCCATCTAGCCCCAAACTAAGCATAGCTTGTAATATGGGAACTAGATTACGGATAAAATACTTAAATACTTTTTGTAAATACATACGTACTATATGATACAACACCCAAACACAGAACAAACATCTATATTCATCACACAAATGTTTGTCCTGAGTGGGAATCGAACCCACAGCCTACAGCGCCGAAGGCAGAGTTACTACCAACTGAGCTATGAGGCTTGTTTGTAAAAAAAACTACTGGATACCTCCTCACAATTTGAGAATAATGTTACGGTGTAAGTATGTGGATGGTTATTTAAGTCATCGATTGAAGATCTCGGGTTCATTGAGTGGAGAATATCTAAAATTCAAGGTTAGGAAGAGATCACTCGTAGCTATAAGGTCATCCAGTGTCCTCTACAACGTATTTGTATATTACTATGTGGCTGTATAGCTCTTAAATGTCACCAGAGTTTACTATCTTAAGATATAACCTTAATATTCACAAGCCTACGGCCATGCATGTGCTAGAATTCTGAACAGTGAAAGTCGCAAATTGAATTGGGGTGAGAGTTAAATTACTGGAAATAATATAGTTTGACAGCGACATTTGGCAGAGGACGTGGACACTCGTCGAAAACACTCGATGTCTCTTTAGGGTTGATTTATGAAGACATAATGATGAACATTGTTGATTCGGTAATATACGAGGCATTTTGGGACGACGTGGAGTCGGGAGGTCTAACGACAACTGGACACGGGGACTGACAGGGAAGGGCTGAAACACAACTTTCACTTTGATTCTTGCGAGACAGATGTTGTTTTGTCTATGTATGCAAGCGTGGGAATAACACAACACAAATAAATGATCTTGTTACACCTGAATGTTTATGTCGTAAGGATTTGTTGTATTTTCACGAAATTCGTCGGTATAGGTTAATACGAAACTTGAACCTTTCTTGAAGCCTCTGTGGTCTAGTGGTCCTTCTGGTGTCAGATCCTGAGGTCCCGGTTTTTATCCGCAGTGGGAGTTCAATTGTGCTTTGATTGGTTGTTGGAAAAACTTTGTTTATGTGCGCTTGGCTAGCTACCATCATTTTACCTAAAGATGTCGCCTTAACAACAATAAAAAAAGTGTTCTGGCATTTAGAGGTAAAATAGCCAGATTTCAGTTTGTTGAGGATTCCATGTGAAGTGCGCTTCCACTTTCGACCATAATCATAACTTAAAAATCAGGTGAGATAAAGGCTAAGCTGTCGTACATATAAATAGTATAAAACCTATGCTTAGTGGTACGGTTCACTAAGAACGCTCGTCCTTACCTCCCAGTTTTCCTTTATCTGTTGTAAGTGGGTTTAAATGTCAATAATCGTGTCTAACGAGATCATATCCAGAATTGGAGTCGAGTCATGTTCACAACCGGACGGAACAAAACGACATTCATCTGAAACTGTAATCACCGGATCATAGAGCAAATGGCTGGAATGTCTGATTAGTGCTGACAAATTAACTAGTGCTCTGTTTCATTCAATTATACCGAATTGTTGATTGAATTGAACGTTCGTTGTTTCGGCTATGTCGTATTCTGTGAGGTCATTAGTGGCCGGCTCATTGTTTAATTATAAGATGTGCTCTGCGTGGTCAGTGGTCGGCCGCTCCTCATTCATAGTTGAACGAGTCTCGATGGTATTATTATCAAATTGATATACAAATTTTTGATAAATTTAAAATAAACTTTTAAATATAAAATTGCGTTTAACTTCTTTTATTCTAACCAAATCACGACAGGTGAATCTTCAAATGTGATTATCTTTTCACGAAGTTATGGCTTCATTTGCTTCAACAATACAAATAAATATTAAGAACGTAATAACAATAACCTTTTACGATACCACTTCATTGTTATTTTCTTCCCGCAATAATTTCTAGAGCACGCTCTAATAATCACGAGAAAAAGCTACTTTACTACTTCGCAGCACAGCTTGACTCCATTCCCCTGGAAACCGTTTTCTTTGTTTCTAATATATTTTCGCTGGCATTTTATATAGCAAGTCGCGGGCCGATAGATGACATATAGGTAGAAGCGGATGCACCCCGCTGGGTCGCGTCGGGACCACCAACCTCGCATGCACGCTGAGCGCGCAATGTACGGCTCACGTGATCTATCATTCCAATACGATAAAAATATTTGAAAGAGGTAGAATTGGAAAAGGTAACAGTAATAAGTTATGATTGGCTTATTGAATGAGCCACACGCGGAGCTAATCAACAGAACGAATCAATTTGTGGACTTGATTGGGAGGGAATTGAAAATGTTGATATACATCATGGGAATTCTATGACATCTAATCAGGCTTAATGGTTGACATTTTCTTGACGCGAAACAGGATATAATTGGAAAAAGGATTGCAAAAAGCATTTTGCAACAAGAATTACTGTTAATAAAAGTAACGAGTCAATCCAGTCGTAGTTTTAAAATTATATTGTTTCTACAATTTGATTTGATTTCAATGTTATGTCATTTTTATTCGATAATATCTTTTTGCTGTAATTATAAAATACGCTTTAGAATAAAAGACCGGAATAGTAGTATTAATTAATTACAATAAGCCCTTTGTACAGGAAACTAAAGACATTTCAAAACCACTAGACCTTGAAATTCTCAAATCCAATAAGTGAAATCGAATGAACCCAAAAAATGGTAACATCAAAGCGAACATTCTTGGAATATCTTCGGATAATATCTCCCTTATTGTTCACATCCCCACAGGCTCAGACTCGCGTACACACCATTGCACAACTGGATCCTTAGCCCGCGGGCACCTACTAACTTCGTGCTATTCTGTACACACGAACTACGTCATCTGCTATATTCCCGGGTAGTTATACTATATTCTGCGATAAGCACGTGGGTAAAGTTGAGGTTGCTGCGTGATACGCTCCAGGCTTGTGTGGGTTCCGTTTAATTTTAGTTGGTACCTAGCCATTTCCAAGTATCCATTATTAAATGAAGATTCGTCGTTTGTTTAGGGGTATATAGAAAAGTGTGTTGCCATTTAGTAAATAAAAATAACTTAAAATAATTTAAATATTTTATTTATAAATGATTTATTTAAGAATGTTTTTGTTTTTACAATGTAACTTAAATAAGTAAAATTTTCGTTTGCAAAATTAGAGAATATTGTTCGGAATATAAACTGTCACGTGACCTTACATCCGGCTATCGTTCTCATCAGACTCATTGTATTTTCCACATTGACTTTTGCAATTCCTACATCCCAAACATAGTTAAAAGCTATAAAACTCCTATTCAAGAGCTTAATGATCTACGGGACCCCAAAAATTTCAACTCATTTCCCTTTCAAAGTTATAGTGCGGTGATTTATAATGGTTTTTGTGACAGGGTTCCGGGAGTCAATGGTGTTTTTATTAGCTATGACATTGTTATGACAAGGGTGTAGCAAAAACACTTATTGTGTGTGAGGAATACTTTTGTGGAAGCTGTATTAACGATTCAAATGTTTGCTGAGTCATGCGAGGAAGTGACAAATAGATTTGGTAACAAAATAAATGTATATTACTCAGGAAATTTTCAGTAACTATGTATTTTTATCCAAAAACATTTTCAAACGTTTTTTATTCCTTGAATCGCGAAAAAAACTCGCCTTAAAATGTATTGTCTCTAAGACTTTCGATAAATAGCTTACGTTAATAGTATGTGAATAAGACGATCGACTTTACACACAATACACAATTTTATGAAATGTTTATGCAGATCTGATAAACATATTTTATTTAACACGCAAAATGAGAAAGAGCATTTCATGAAATATAAGAATCAGGGTAAAGAAACATAACAGAAAGCTGGAAAGTACAACACTTTTACACATTGCGCTTGCGTAGTGTCAGTAAATAAACGTTCGTCATGAAACCCAAACAACTCAAACGTCCAAATATTAACAGAGTTTAAATTTGGTGCATTTTTGAATTAAAACTTTGTAACACACAATTTGTTGCAGCACGCACATAGATGCAATGTGCATCTATGTGCGTGCTGTGAACTTGCCAGCTCTCCGTAATGCACCTATAATCATGACACTGACTAGAAGACCATTATAAATAAAGCTGCAGACTGTATGTATTGTATAGTACACCCCGCAGGTCCCGATAAGGTCCGCGGGACAAAGTGATTTGTTGCGCCGATGAAGACCTCTTTGTTTTTGTCCCACGTTTCCAAAACACCGGCTGTTTTTTGTCAGTTCTAATATATTGTTTTCGGAAACATCTTTTATTTGTTGGATATAGAGATGAAAACAATGTTGGTGGGAATCGTTTGTTTTTATTTGTGACAGGTTGTGGTTTAAGTGAAAAGGTTAATTTATTTATTTTCAGACGTCTATTTTTCTTAAATGTTTTTGTTGGTTTCTATATCATACCATATTTTGTAAGTACTTCTCAAAAGCGAACACTTAGTGTGTTAATATTGCAAAATAAGCTTTGTACATCTAGATCCCGGCCTGCTGTCGCAATGTTTCGCCAATCACTAATAAATTTAATTCGTCTCGGCAGAGCAGTAGGTGTGGTTATGATACCAATCAACACCCTGTCTGTATTAAACTCTCAATTGATACTGACCGCTCCTGGGCAGTTGTTTGTGGCATTCTGGAACTGGTACAGTTGAACGATAAATAATTTAACTTCCGGCGAAGTCACTCGGTCAAACTCATTTGTTCCCGACGCGACAGACACAGCAGTTTTGTACGAATTAAACTTTATCGCGGAATCTAAAAACTCCAGACCCTGACCACAATTTTTCACCCAAAAAACATCCTTATTTCGATTAAGTAAAGTACAGAATAACCCAGTAGAGTTCGTTTTAGGCGTGTGTTTATGAGGCAGTTGGAAAATATACCTTGTCCAATCGGCATACGGGTTAATTTGCGAGTTGTCGAAGAGCAATAACTGTGTGTGGGGTCTGCAGTTCAGCCTAGTTTCATTTGGTGGGAAAGTCTACGATATCAAAAGGTATTCGCAGACAGTTGAATTGATTACACCTTAAGTGGATTGCTAATATTATTCTAGTTACAAACTCGGAGATTGATAACTAATATAATTTTAGAGCAGAACCCTACAAAGGGTTAAGTAAGTCACAATGACAAAGCCTATATCTTACCAAACGTTACGAAATCTCGCTGCACCTCAAAAAAATTAATGCGAAAGATAAATTAAGCCTCCTGAATTTATCTGGCAAACATTTCACCGGCTCCTTCCTAATTATTTATCTCAAGAGTTCAGGGAGTTTGTTTCAAATTGAAAATGATCTGCGAGTTAAATAGTAAACCGAAGTCAGATTCCCTTTGTAGGTGGTATACATTCTGAAACTTCTGTTAAGACTACTTACTGTGTTTTTTATTATTTTCAAACTATATTATTCTTACCACCAAACTTTGAAATACAATATACCTTTATGTAGGCTTATTGTATTTCATACTTTATGAACATTTGTTATAATACGTCGAACATTCCGATAATCCAATACGAAGTAACCCTGATCAACCCAATTGAAGCAATGTATGCTATCTCCGAACTGACATGTACAATGAATGCTAATGAAATTATCAGTAAAGTCTGGACGTGATTACCACAAACAAGTTGTCTCTACCACAGTTTAAATCATGGTTACTCCGTTAAGTTTCACTTTACTTCGCAATATAGGCTTGTAATGTAAAATATCTAAAACCATTTATGTTAAGTTACAAGTAGACTTTCTGTGAGTCTGGTGCAAGTGACTAGTAAAAAAATGGACATCTATGTTGCCTCATCCCAAAGCATCAATAGGGAAATAGGCTCTCTTTTTGCTGCACCTAGCTTGATCTGGATGAAGCCCTGATACGAATAACCAGTGATACAAGCTCCATCCTGTATCAATTGAGTTGTATATCAGCTGATAGTCGGGGTAATTACTCGAGCAACGGAATTACGAGCAGTAGGTAATTGGTGTAGCGTTTATTACCACTAGGAGTACGTATAAGTCGGTTGAGCCTCGGCTTTCTCTGTCAACTGCTACAACTACATCGTGAAACTAACTAGGTATTCGTTCATTTGGGAAATCTGGCACTGTGTGTGTATGTGTATGTTTGTGGCGATGCTTGTGACGGTATTATACTCGAAAGGGTTATCTGATTTTAATTCAATCAAAATGTTAAAGAGCTAAACCAAATTGATTGACGTGCAGGATTTTTGATAACTGAGGTAGCTTGAGACAGAACTACTATTATATCACCCATATCTTTTGAATGTTTGATCTGATCAGTCAAATTTAAATTTAAATTAAAGATTGAAGTTATGATATATGTCCAGATTTCAAAATGAGTTTATTTTCGTTCTAATTAAGGGTCGTTTTCGAGAAGAGGGTTACAAAAGATGATCATCAAGTCTTGCAAGAAAGTGTCGTGAGGGTAATTTGGTTTCTTATTTAAATGAATACTATTTTTCTTTTTTCATTATTTTTTTTATATTTTTTCACTCAATAGTGTTGCCAAGGCAAAGTATGCTGGTAATATTCAAGAATTACGTTTGGAATAATATGTAAAAAGGTTTGACTGTACACATCCCACATCAACAACCCAGTATTGTCCACACTTTTTTTCATATTTAAGTAGCTGTTGCCCGCGACTTCGTCCGAGTAATGATTTATAAAAATAGGCGCAAGGAGGTCTGGGATTTAAAAAAAACAAGTCTAGGACCTACCAGCCTTAATTGTCAGAACAGCCAAGTTCGATTCGGACACGCACACTGAGGGTTCCGACACTCAGGGAACGTTTTAAAGAGATTGGTATTCTTACAGTCTGCTTTCAATACATTTATGAAAATCGAATGCACGCTCACAGAAGCATTGATGAGTTTAGTAAAGTAGTTGAAGTGATGTACACAGTGTTAATACAAGAAATAGAAATGAACTCGATATACCTAGGTATCGCTTAGGAAAAGTAAATAATTCATTCTTAGGAAACTGTGTACGATTCTATAATAAACTTCCTCAAAGCGCCACCAAACTTTCTGCTCTTAAATTCCAAATATATATAAAGAATAAATTAATTAAAAGTACCTACTATAAAATTAGTGACTATATCGACGATAAGAACGCGTGGCCCGATGTTACTATATCAGTTGATAGCTAAATGGTGATTTCTCAATGTTAAACTGCCCATTAGGTAGGTAATTACAAATGTTTTAATATCGTATTAATTATATAGGTTTATGATGATATCTACTTAGAATATCATTTAAAACTGTATATCTAAATGTTAAAATGGATCATCAAAAAATTAACCAGCCCGAGTTTCTTGCTTTTCTCCTTGTGTGCTGGTCAATTGTCAGGTCTGTAAATGTCAACCTGCTTCCAGTTACAGTTTAAAAGATAAAGCTCCTTAAATATTTTTTCCTTAAATATTGGGCAGCGGACCCTTTATTTTTGGAAATTCTTAAAAACCCTAAAAAATGCCAATATTTATTTCACACGGTCAATTCACATACTAATTTTCAATTGCCTATCATGTGTGGTTTCTGACATATGCAAACATTTCACTCCGAACTTAGAGCTCCACTTTGAACCCCCGCAAATTTCCAAATTTTCAAATTTGGAAATTGAGTTTACAAACCAAGACAAACATATCCTCCAAATTTCATGTCTCTAGGACCAGCGACTGTGCGTACCCAGATATACCAGCTAGTCAGGACTTTGAATACTATACATATAGATAGAACTAACTTTGTACAAAAGAAGCAGTCGGATTACTTAAGGACCGTTACAAACAGCCTATAGGTAACTCAACAGTTCCTAGACCAGTATCAGACGGAAGTGTGCCTATGACACTGACTGAATTGCCACGCTGAATAGCTTTGCAAGTTCGTTGGCCTAAATAAGAGCCTTCTCTTAATTGGTCTTACCTACTATTGATGTTCAAATAAAAAAGCAACAGAAACGGAATTATATGAAGAGCATACACAAAACGTAAGATTACCTTAATTGTGCTTTGTGTTAGAAATACTTCCAAAGCCACGGCGCATACAGTTCCAATGAAACTAAAGTTCACTCATCTGTTGAATATGCATGGCGTCTTCCGCAGACCATTAACATTTTAATTACGATATTGGAGCTATTGTACCACTTTGGCCATAAATTATAAGACTGAATACAATTACCGCGGCTTGGGGAGACATTCGTTGAACTTGGAAATAGATTTTGTAAGGGTGATAGCACAAAGGATTGCAAGGTCAACGGTGATGCCGAACTTACGATAAGAATAAAGAAATATTTTACCTTCACACAGCTTTCGTATGACTAGTAGTGATTAGCGAGCAATTTACAAGATGTAAGTTTGATTACATTGAATAGTCGTAATGATTCACCTAGGATTAGGATTAGGACAGTTAAATATAACTTGTTGTTGAGTTGAAACTAAGTTTCAACCGCCTCTGTGGTGTAGTGGTTCGCACACCGGTATCAGTACCAGAGGTCCCGGTTTCGATCCCCAATTTAGTGCTTGGTTTGGTTGGTGATAGGACTTTATTTAAATCCGCCTAGCTAGCTACCACCATCTTACCAAATGCTGTCGCCATAACAACATTACTTAAATGGTTGTGTTCCAGCATTTAGAAGCAGTTCCTCAGTTTGTTGAGGATTCCGGGTGAAGGGCGCTTCCACCTTCGGCCTTATGTTAACTTGAAAATCAGGTGAGATGAAGGCTGAGCATATCCCCGTCGTAAAATAAAAAAATAAAAAAAATCGGTGCCCTGTACTATAGTTTCCACAGTAAAATTGGTAGTACGATCGACCTTTATGAAAATTAATAATCACGTTTGTGTATCATCACCTCTCAACTTGGAGCTACTCTCTCATCAGAGAGACCAAGACCATGTATTTTAACGAATGAAAATAAAAGTATTGAAGAAAACGATGCACGGGTGATCTTTCATTAAGTCAGTAGCCATTTAGCGTGAGTTCAGAGAAACGCTGGCTGGTGTAAACCAAGCCAGGCATGATAGATGCGATGTTTACGGCTTTCCTAGTATTATACCTCATTGAAATTTCAATAGAAACGGTGGCTCGTTTGTCTGGTGTCAGTAACCATTGTGGGTTCCGGTACTTTGGTTGATTTATTACGATATCAAATCGCTATAACCTTTTCTTCTTCGGATAGCACAGCATTTGATTACATGCTATGCTTGGCTTCTTTATCGTTAAAAGTAAATAAATATTACAGGACATTACAGGACATTAATTTCACACAGCGCCATCTAGCCCCAAACTAAGCATAGCTTGTAATATGGGTACTAGATTACGGACAGAATACTTAAATACTTTTTGTAAATACATACGTACTATATGATACTACACCCAAACACAAAACAAACATCTATATTCATCACACAAATGTTTGTTCTGGGTGGGAATCGAACCCACAGCCTACAGCGCAGAAGGTAGAGCTACTACCAACTGAGCTATGAGATGTATAAATGCATGTACTGTTCAATCTATTATGGTACGAGTATTTCAGATAAACATAATTATGGACAATAAAGGAAGTGAGCATTAAATAATTGTGTAACATTTTACAATTCTTATAATCATCATCATTACATCCTGAAATATCCATCGCAGACTGCGTGATGTCTCTCATTAATTCATTTCTAAAAACACTAGCACTAGTCTCTTTTTTTGCATTCAAAGGAGCTCACAAATCTTAAGCACACTATTTTCGTTGCAGAATGAGGCTGCTCCGATTACCTGCGGAGGTACTTATCTCGAGCTCAAGCAACAAGGTGTGACATAGACGGGAATGCGTCAAGCCTCCAACGATTACCTGCGGAGGTACTTATCTCGAGCTCAAGCAAGAAGGTGTGACATAGACGGGAATGCGTCAAGCCTCCAACGATTACCTGCGGAGGTACTTATCTCGAGCTCAAGCAACAAGGTGTGACATAGACGGGAATGCGTCAAGCCTCCAACGATTACCTGCGGAGGTACTTATCTCGAGCTCAAGCAACAAGGTGTGACATAGACGGGAATGCGTCAAGCCTCCAACGATTACCTGCGGAGGTACTTATCTCGAGCTCAAGCAGCAAGGTGTGACATAGACGGGAATGCGTCAAGCCTCCAACGATTACCTGCGGAGGTACTTATCTCGAGCTCAAGCAACAAGGTGTGACATAGACGGGAATGCGTCAAGCCTCCAACGATTACCTGCGGAGGTACTTATCTCGAGCTCAAGCAACAAGGTGTGACATAGACGGGAATGCGTCAAGCCTCCAACGATTACCTGCGGAGGTACTTATCTCGAGCTCAAGCAACAAGGTGTGACATAGACGGGAATGCGTCAAGCCTCCAACGATTACCTGCGGAGGTACTTATCTCGAGCTCAAGCAGCAAGGTGTGACATAGACGGGAATGCGTCAAGCCTCCAACGAGCGCCTCCTGGCTCCGTGCCAAGGTGACAACACAATCTATCGCCTGCTCCCGGAAAAATACCATTAGATGAAGGTGCTACCGATGGGATATTGCAGATCATATTGAGGATCCACGAGCTCAGTTGGATAGACCGATTCTTGAGCCGTGACTGCGACGGTACAATTATAACAAACTGTTTAAATATTGTTGGTATGATTACAAAGGCCAAGAACAATGAAAATAATGAAGGTTCACAAAATTTACTGGGCTTACTTTCTACTTTCTATGTATCATCTGAACCCTTAACTGCGATCACCAATTCACTAGCCAAGCGTGGTGATAAAAGTTAAATCCTCTTATTTTGGCGGAGCCTCTGTCCATTAGCGGAAACGAATGGGCTGTTGAAGTAAAAACTATTAAACATACCACACTAAACTTATGGATTCTATGATCAACGGTTATTTCCTTACTGATATAGTTTCTTACATTCCAACATATCCAGTAAGATTGACCGATCCAATACGCATCACAACCTCACCACTCCCATCACCCCCTGAATCTCACCACCCCATCATCCTCTCACGTAATAAAATTATGATTTAAAAGGCCCATTTCAGTCGACATATAAACATCTACTCTACTTTATTGGTACTTAAGGTTTTATTGTTGTACTTGTATTATATTTAGTAACGTTCACCCTGACATGTGTTTACGATAAATCAGAATTTAAAGGATTGTACAAAAGTGGTATTAAACCTCGGATTCCCTTGAAACATTAAAATGGGCTGGAATTGGCAGATAAATCATGATCGCTGTATGAACACTCTTGATTGGTGGTGAAGCTATAAAAACTTTAAGTAAGCATAACGCATATTTTTGCTTGCTAAAGGCTGCGTAACTTTTTAAGAATCTCTCAAATACTGAAATGATCTTTTGGCTCAACTTCACTTGAATTTTGTCGTAAAACCGCTCGAAAATATTACGAAAACGACTTCTTTTCAGCCATAGACACATATTTTAGCTAAATATATTTTAGAAGGGAAGTATTTTAAGAAGTGGGATGGTCTATGCTATGGTTTTCCCTAGGGATTTTTAATAGCGTCTTTTTTTTGTCAAAAATGGCGCAGGTATTAACATTTATATAAGTTGGCAAGTGAGTGATGCTTCTGTGATGCAAACGAAAACAAAATCTACATCTGTATAAACCCGCGTGCCTTTGCCACATGCATATAAAAATGTGTGCTGATTCGCAAACTATCTCGTATCTGAACGATTTTTGCGTTTGATATCTCTGTAGTGGAAGCTAGGAGGAGACTTAAATAAGGTGAATTGAACTAATTATAATAAATATACCATCTGGTGCCATCACAAAACACAAGTAGACTTTACAACCGTGATACCGTAAATAGCTGCATGAAGCATTTATCGTCTCACTTAGTCAACGAAATAACTTAACGTCAACTCAAGTAATAGAGGTTTTGATTTATTCCATCATTTCACGATTCAACCCACTGCTTCTGTGTCACCAAATTTCATTCACAGCTAACACTAAACTCACAGTATTATTGCCAGTGGAATCAGACCATTTTAGATTCCAGTAAGGTTGTATTTTGGGTGTCTTTGAACCAGATGGAAAATCTTGAGCGACAAACTGTATTTCAGGTCAGGTCTAAATGTGGGTGTCTAAGAACCTACAAAGGATAGTGTTTTGTTCCATATGAACTGAAATGTTGGTAAGTAGAAATAAATTTTGTCATCAAAAGAGGAAATCCGTTATCTGTATCTACACCTCTGAAAAATAGGCGTAAATCTATATGTATATATCAGGTCAGATAAGATATTAGTATTAAATTATCATTTATTGAGTTTTAGTACATTCGAACAAGAAAACAAGCAAATTTATTTTAAGTTAATCGAACTACTATACAAAAAAATCTGCTCTGTATTAGCTATAAGGTATTTTACCATCGGAAATGAGTTATGATAACCCTCAGGCGCAAGTGTCCTAGCGGAAATTAACGAGGCCCTATCGGTCCAACGGATCCTAAATTAACCACTTCCCTAGGAAATGGAGGGCCATTGCAGTCGTAATTAATAGGACGGCTGATTTTGCATCGGATAATGGAGAGATTTAGGCCCGCGCATTGACATGGAGTAGGGCAGACAATGCACAAGCATTATATGAGTACCTACGTAATGAATTTTGAATGATTGTCGATTTATTGCAAATGTTTAATAAGTTCTTTTATATATTGGTCCAGAACCGTGCAATTGCATCAGTAGAAAGCTCATACATAATACATTGAAAGAGAAAAACTTTCAAAATTACACAAGCAGACGAAACATGGAAAACGATAGGACCGTTAGTAATTGAATCTTCATTTTCGTAGAAACAATTTAAACGATATTTTACTATGAGAAAAGGCACACAACCTCTCGGAAATGAAATTTTGGAAGTGAAAATGAATTGATATTTGCTTGCTATATTCAAATAAAGTTCTGTGATATTATGTCATAGCACGCGGCGCGTTTCGATCATCTTCAACAAAACGTGACGGTCCAAGTCACACGACGATACTCAAAAGAAAACTCATTTCACCAATAAACATGTTAATGTTGTTGCAGTACGTGACGGTCGAAGATTGTTATCATCACGTCGCGTCTTTCTGGGGGTGTTCCGGGGGGTCCGGGGGATTGCTCCGACGCAGCTGAGTTAGACCTCGATCTGTGACGTGCGACTTGCTATTGTGACGGACCATTTTTCACAAACGGCAATCAGTGTTTCCTTATATTATTTCATTTTGACATTAGCAAAGATTTGTAACTAACATGAACGGTATGGCAAAATTAAATAATGAAATCCAAACGAACGTTATAAATCTGTAAGGAATACATTATTAGTTTGTTTGTGACCTTTGAACTCTCATTGCCTGATCGGATCATTGTGGAATATGGCAGTGACATGGTCACCCGCATTAATGCTAGCCGCGGAGCAGTTTTGCAGGATGCAGTATACAGGTGTGCACACTCAGCTGGCGTGCTCCAAGTCGCGTGTCTTCTGGCACTCGCCTTAAGAGGGTAGATCGACAAAAGCCGAGATAAAACGAGCGCCAACGGATATTGACATTTTACGAGCGCATCGCCGTTTGAAATATGTTATTTTTGTCCATCAATACCGGGCTATTGTGTACACTCGGACAGGGCGTAGAGAGGGTGACACTTCACTGTTTCGGTGTCGTACAGTATGTTAATTGCTTTTGTAGTTTCAACAACTTATTTATAGAAACGTTTATAATAGAAACAGTAAACAAACTCGAGGAGATGAAGTGCAGGAAGGGATGACTACCTAGAACGATTTAGAATGTTGAAGGTAACGTGATGAAAAGAATGGCGTTGATGAAATTTACATTCACATTTCTTCATGGGAAAAAACTATCTTCCTATGTATCGACTGTGAGAGTAATACGTGTTTCCATACTCTTGAATTATCGTGTAAAAAATAAAATAAGGCATTTCATCCTAATTCTCAAGTATCCTTGTGGCGCTTGCATTATTTCTGGCAACTTAATCAGCGTTTAATCAAGAGCGTAGAGTTACACATCCCGCGGGGGTGATCGCGAGAGATCACACTCGGGCTGATTGCTGGCGTCTTACGAGGGGTAGGATTTCATGCCCCAAATATAACCGGGTGAAACTCCGTAACAATTATATACAAAACCGACGTACGAATTGCTGCAAAAATACTCAAGCTGTAAGCTTAAAAAGTCACGATATGATGGTGACTAATACAAGAGTTCCCAAAGAGAATGAACGGACCCACGTCTGTAGCCCTCGCAACAAGCAACACACGCCAAAAACAATAAAGTACGTGCAAGAAAAGAAATTACAAACAAACAAGCAATATAAGCGAGTATTGAAAACAAACATGTGTCGCCGCGGACGAGGCGGCGAAATTACATGTTAATGTATGTGCACGTTACTTTGTTCGTGTGTTACGAGCCATCTGATGCTAGTAGCAGATTAAAAAAAAACAGAACACAGCTCTATAATCGAAATTTATCTTATATCGTTAGATATTAGGAAACTCAAACGGTGTGTTTGAAGTACTCGTTGAAAACCTTAGCGCCCAATGAGATAATAGTTAGGAATTGTAAAAATAAAAGAGGAACACTAAAACTAATGTATGATGCATATTACTGCATATTAGTGTTCCTCTCCTGATCCAAAATCTATGAAAATATCTTGCCAAAAAATAAGATGATAGCTCTGTTAGCCCGGTCCCTGACATCAATTTCAGCCCTTGCATAATGAAGTTAAGCTCTAACCGGGGTGAAAAATGAGAAGTGCATTTGATTCTGATAGTTGATCACGTTTTAATGTTTGAGTGATTGCTTGCAGAAAAATCCCCCAAAGAGAACAATTTGACTGTTTCACGTTCATTAATAACTTGGGAGGTTTGGCTAATAGGCAAAACTGTCAGCAACGTCGCGTCATATTCAACGTAGAAAATTTAAAAGTTATAGAGCCGTAGTGGCGTAGTGGTAGTTGAACTTTTTCTCTTATTTTTATTATGTTAAATATTCATAAGCATTTCTGTCATTGTTGTGTACGGGTTTAATATTTCAATTTTTTTGGTGCTTTCATCCGAGGTTTCTAATAACCTTGTTTCTTTGAAATAATTTGGCTCCATTAAAAGCCTTTCCACGTTCGCAGTGTATGAGCCACACCACACGCCCCGCCATGTGTTAGCGGCTCATTGTCAGTTGCACAATGAGCCGGGTTTTTGTGCACTCGGCTCAGTTCCTTGCTAATGTCACTGTTGTTGCCTCATGGCTGTGTATCACGCTTTTTGTTGAGGTTACTCGGCTTGCGATGCCAGGGAAGTTATTCGGATTACAGCTGCTAAGATGTATTATAATATTCGAGTCCATTGAGTTTGCCAGGCTAGGCTTGAGCTATTTCTTATTATAGAATAGAATTGAAACAACATTACAGGACATTATTTTTTACACATCTAGCCCCAAACTCAACTAGCATTAGATTACGGATAGAATACTTAAATATTTTTCTAAATACGTACATACTATATGATACAACACCCAAACACAGAACAAACATTTGAATTCATCACACAAATGTTTGTCCTGGGTGGGAATCGAACCCACAGCTTACAGCGCTGAAGGCAGAGTTACTACCAACTGAGCTATTAGGCTTGTTATTCTTAGCACAGAACTGTTTTTGTTTACACCAATATCTATTTAGTAGGTAGGTTTAGTATATAATGGATCGGTAATTTATGTTGAAATAAATTAGCATGACTTTTGCTGTAACCATAACTACTGAAACAATTAGGTACCTATGTGAATAAATGCATAAATAATATTTGCGTTCAGGTGTGCTGCGGTTCAGGTATGGTACTGGTTAGCTAAAATGTTATGTAGTTTGCGGTTTATTATGTAAGTAAGATACCGGAGCCGATGTGGCTGGTTCATTTGTACAGAGTTTAAGCCGAGCACAAGCCATTCCGGGCGTCTCTTTGTTCAGTGGGCACTGGGCGTATGTAAGTTCGTCCGATGTATGGATGCGGACTTGAGATGGACTGCCCTTTTTAGATGCCAACAATTCATTTTTATGTTTCTCAAACGAGACAGTTTTCGGTCAAAGTTGGTTAAATTTATTCGGAGCTAAATTCGCGTGATGGTGACATTGATATTGAATATGATTGAAAATAATTATTTCATTATTTAGTAAATGTTTCTGGATGCTTCCATTTAAATGAATACGTTGGGTGCTGAGCTCTTGGATCTCACTATGAATAACACCACGTGATTTACAGCAACCAACTAAGTTAAATTAGTGATTTTATTCTCAAATACCAAGGAATTATCTAGAAGTTTTGAAGAAATATTAATGCAGAAAAAACATCATTAACATATATAATGTATCTATAAATACACATGCAAATAATTGACCGAGAATATATTAGGTAGGTAACATTAGCATGATGTGTGTCGGGTTGGTTTGTCGGGCGTATCGCGGAACGAACGGCATCACGGCGTGACGGAACACTATTCTCTAATTATATTTTGAATTATTTTCCGCAGTAAAATAAGTAGGCGGTATTCCAAAAATAAAATCGAACACAAAGTTGTAGCGCATAGAAACCAATAAACAACATCCATTGAAACTTAAACTTAGATGAACCTAAACCTAATGTGTTGAAAAGATTACAAAACCAATTTAAGCAGCGTCCGACATTATAATAAAAACATATAAATTCATTAAAAATCTTGAAATCAATAAGCTCATGACTCGAAGTCACCATCCAACTCAGGCCGCAGATGTCGTAAAAGTCGACTAAGGTATAAAGAAGTCATGTAGTTGAAGAAGAAGGTATTAATTTCTTTCATTACTTCTTAATAACTGCGGACTGAATTAGAGGGGTCGATTCTTAAGTCGTAGGTACGGCCAATGTCGTAAAGCAATCATAATAACGAATACAGACAGATATTTGTGATTTATTGAGCAGTTACAACAATACAACCATTATACCAGACATTACAAACAGCCAGCCGTGTGAGTGACAACTGAGATTACACCGAACATTCATCTACACCATTAGGTTAGGACACCACAGATAGATATGTAAATGAGTCAGCACTTTCAAAAGCTAAGCTATGACGCAGGTAAGTAGGGCGCGAGATAGTTCATTCAATTGTTACCGCTCGAAGGATATACGAGTAGTATGTGTACTTAGCAACTAACGTATCTACTGAGAATACTCGATTATTGGTTTGAAATAGAAACTCATTTTCAGATGCGACTTTTACCTCACCATATTTATCGGGTCGTTGACTAAGTAGTACTAGTAGAAGTCACTACTACTACCTAGATAGGAAGTCAAATACATTCATATTTAACTTTCTTTCAGTATCCATACATTATAGAAAAAAAAAACTTATTATAGGTTCGATCAAATTTTTACGCTTTATGGGATGGTTAATGGAACCCCCTTATTCAGTAGTTAAAACCTAAAATCACAATTTAAAATCATAGAATAATTAACCTTGTGGATAGAATTGGATTTGCAAACTAAAATAGAATAGTCTATGAGGACATTTTCAATTGACGTGTAGCGAGTCGCGACGTAAAGTCTCGTCTGCCATTACGTTTCTCACTCCAAGCTTTGTGTGAATAATTCAATAAGATATTATGGTTTAATATTCGTTGTGGATGGCAGTTATTGTAATAAAGCGATGCTGATGCTAAAATATGAAATTGTATGTGTATTGGATGGTTATATCGATTTTTATTACATCTCAATTTGTTGTTGGGATATTTATGAAAATAAGATTTCGACGATCTCGGTAGCTCGGCGGGATAACAAACTAGGACATTGATTTCCGCGGTGGAGTAAATATGTATTTGTACAGCCATATTCTCTCTGGGAACATCATAAACTCAGACTTATTTGTGTGGAGTCAGGAACAATCTAATCTGACGTCAACATCAAAAGGATTTATTCGGTAACATTTTTTAGGATCATTTAAAAATAAGCTTTGAAAGATAGATTTCGAAGATATTTGTGAACAATTTATGATGTTTTCATTGTTTCCTAAATATTAAATAAATAATAATGATAATCAATATTACAGGACAAAAATTTTACACAGTATTATATTTATTTGACATAATTATGTAGGTTTACTACCGATACCTACGAAAAAACTTTTTAAGTTTATTGGATTTACTGTACCAAAGAGCTCTTCAATAATGTTGGAGTAATTTCGGTAGCAAAATTTCATCATCCATAGAACACTCTATAGACAGACCCAGTTTTTATGCCACGCACAATTAAAAAGCTCTGTTTACGGCTACTGACCACGAATAACTAGTTCTTTATGATGCAAATGAATCGATGTAAATGTAACAGCTGTACAATCAAGTCAAGCGAGCCACCGGAACCGGACACCTTGCCGAATGTGACATGCCCTGAACGTACACACATACAGCCCCGAGGTTAAAAAAAACATTAAAAATCGAATGCTCTGTGCTGTGTACTGCGGTTTGATTTTATATTGTAATGGTGTCTAGAATATTCGCTTCGTAAACTTAATTCACCTGATCTAATTCACCTAGGTGTATTAAATACACTTTTAGTAAACTTTAAGCACCTGGGTGCATTAAAGTTACTTTTAAAAAACTTTATTCACCTTATTCACCTGGGTGCATTAAATTTACTTTTAAGTATATTGGTTTTTCTTACACAATCTAACAAAGAAATAATCAATGGAGACTTCATAAAAGAACAAGTGTAGCTCTCTCACCTTCAACAAAGTACATCGTTTCATCAAATAAACATTGAACCTCACATAAAGAAAATTTTTTAAGGTAATTTAAATTAAAATAACATAAAAGCCGTAAAAACAAATAAAGAAATTCAAAAAACAGCACTGACACAAATTCCTAATCAAAACCAAACATCCTATACACATAAAGGGTTGCTCGGCGTCCCCGAGGGCCGTGAGGGGTCATTGTCTCTAAGCGAAGGGATACTTCTACCCAATACTGCAGCCGATGACAAACACACAGACACGCAAACTCCGGATTACACTCTTTTGCGAATCCGTGATTTATGTGAGAAAAAGTTTGTTGTCATAAAAGTTGGTGAGGATCGCTTGAACGATCACTGGGACCGATCCAATACGTAGCACGTGCGTGGAATATCGCTGAACACTTTTTAAAGTTTATGAAAAAGCAAGTGAAAAAAATATTTTTTCAAATTCTCTAACTTTCCTTCTTCTCGACATGTATGGCGTGTTCAGTAATTAAGTAATAATGCCGATAATAATGAGTATTTATTTCTAATTATTCAGAAAACAAATCAAGGTGAAGATTAGTACCTACTATGCTCGTTTAAAAACAAAGTAAATGAAAACTATGTTCCTTAATACATAACATTCATTTATTCAATAAAAAGTACAATTAAACTACCTATGTACAAAGGAATCAGTCAGATTACCAAAGGACCGTTACAAACGGCCTATAGGTAACTCAACTGTTCCAGACCAGTACCAGACGGAAGCGTGCCCAAGACACTGGCCGCATTGCCACGCTGAATAGCTATGCTAATTCGCTGGCCTAAATAAGAGCCAGCCCTTGGGTCACGTGTCGCCTCAATCGAAAGCCCCGCAATATTTTTGAAAACCCGGAGGGCACCGGCTCCTTAATATTAATTTAATTATTAAAGTTATTTATTGATTAGCAGTGAAACCGAAGCTATGTGTAACTTGTTGTTTAAGGATATGTTTGCAAGTTTAACCACATGTGATTCAGCTCGAGACAAATAATTAGATTACAATAACGGCTTACTTAACACAACAGTCCTTAACTTTTCGTTCCATTACTTAATTATATGTTTCAGGAGCTTTTTGGATATAACCAAACAATCTGACCAACTCAATACTTTTATGAAAGTTGGTGAAAACTTGATTAGATAAAGTCAAGTCTATTGATAACAGGTTCCTAAGGTATGTGTTAAAGTAGTTGGTACCTACCTAGTTTATGTGTTGGCTTTGCTTGTTTCCTTATTTTTGTTTTTTGGTGTAAAATAAAAAGATTATCTATCTACGTAGTACTAGTGGTAGGGGTAGTTAAAAATACATTTTGAGTGTTTATAATAATGTGTTTTGCAACAATAACTACAACTAGATACCGCACTATATTGAGCATACCTATACCAAAAACATTTTGATATTCAATAGTTGAACTTTGAAAATGAATATATATTTTGACAGATCGTTTGTCAGTTTGTACAATTGATTGAGAATTCTGACAGCGGTCGTTGTAGCTTCAATGTCTTGGATATATTTCTAAATATTACTGCAAAAAAGACATGCAAATTAATTCATCTGAGCACCATTCATCTATAATGGAGCCTAAAAGTTCATTTTCCCAATGAACATAAGCTTTAAATGCTGGTAAAAGCGGATCGTCTAATCTCATTTAGCCTCCGGGACGTCTCCATCGTTCACAATTACGAATTAGAATGCTTTTGATCTTTTCACTTACATTTTGAAGATATTTATGTTTTTTTCTAAATATCCGTAGGTATCAGTAACAACACAGTGCAAAAGTGTTGACTAATTTAATATTAAACTAGTTTTTGTAACGGAATCACGTTCCCGTCGTCCCGTGGGAATTTCCAGATATCCTTTCTGAGTGCATCCTGAAAATGTAACGTTCTGGTTCGAGTTGTGCGTTGATTATAAGTCAGTAAGTCAGCTATTATGATGATTTTATATACATTTTTACATTGTGATTGGTCAAGTACTGGAAGACAGTGAAATATGTGGTTTTCATCAGTAAAAATATTTTTATCTCCTTTGTGACAAACTAGTTTCGGATAATCAAGCTTATAACAGTAAATAGAGCTGTCGCCCACTGGAGCTTACGAAACAGTAGATCCATCTTGTAGGTCGGATAACGAGTTACTTCAACAGCTTTCTAGTTAAAACATACATCTGCCGTTAAGTGACAGTATCAACAAACATAACAGCTAATGATTCGATACGAGTGGGTAAATACTGTTACACGAAAATGTGTGTCAAAAATATTAAAAGTTTCAAGTAAAACGTAAACGTAAATATCGCTATGAATATTTTATTAGGGGTAAAGTGAGTTTATGTACCTATTTAATCAAAATCAATCATACATTATTTATCAGAGATTTAAAGTGGTAAGTGTAACTGTACCATTCCCTCATCAGATACAAAAACAAGAGCCGGCCCACAACGAGAATCGGGAGTTAATTACCGTCCAAATATTAATTAACGATACACAGTTCGTGTCGGAATGAACACTCAATTAAGGCCCTCATAAAAGCTTCTCGTTTAAACAACTTACTTTTAAAGTTAATATTCTAATGCCAACATTAAATACATGGGTTGTGGGTTGATAGCATTAACAATGGCTTAGGAAATGATTCTGATTAGTCATAATTTGTGATATAATTTTGATATTCACTTGTATTCTGGAGGTGTTTTCTTTTCAACGGATTTATTTGATGTTAGATATTACATTTCAAACAAATATATTTATTTTGAAGTATCATGATTATGATTATGGTATCATTATGGAAACAAATATCATTCATTATTACTTATGCTTGAATTTAGGTCTAGTTGTCTGAAAGGTATCGTTTGCTGCAAATGTTTAATTATTTTTTATGTAAAAGCTTTGTTTCGTTATTTCCTGTCATCACAAGGACAGCGCGTATTGGTCGGTCGAGTATGTGTTTAATTATAGATACTAAATTCAAGCCTTCGATTGCAACGTACTTGTGTGTATTGCGGAGCTATGCGGCGATGGGCTTGCAACTACGTATCAAATGCTAGCTGCTTGCAAGCAGCTAGTTCTCAAAAATATCTCCGAGCAGTGAATAGAGGTTAATCTTTGGCAGGGGAAATGTGACATGAGTCTGTATTCTTTTCATAGCAGAGATGTGTGTACCTGTACCTACTGTATTGTATCACATTCAAAATGCACCATCTATTTCTATTTAGGTATGTTAAAGCCATCGGCCCGAGGCGTCTCGCGAGGTGAGAGTGTATCAGCTCCATTACGGCTGGAATCAATTAGTTCGACGCGGCTGCCATTAGATGCGCCGCGCCGTGTGCGAGGTACTAATGTAAGGTACTCTACAATCTAAGGCCCGTATTCTACATCTGAAGCTGAATTGAACTATCACTCTTAGCTGGTTTCAAACTAAGCGTAGAGTGTAAAAGTCGTGTCGTACCTAATTTATTTTTCTGGTCTGTTTTTCCGGCCCTTATCCACTCACATACACTACTTAGATGCGGTTGGCAAAGAGTAATTAATATCTTCAGCGATTCACTTCTGTCGGTGTCAAACATTGTTTTTTTGTACATTTTTTTTTTATCTATCAAGCAACGTATTAATCATCTTTAAACAATCTACACTAAAATTTGTGATCTTTCCTAAAATAATGAAATGTAGAATCATTAAAACTAGTTTTTTTTTACAAAATCGGTTGAAAAATGCGACCTGGGGCCGTACCATGAAGTCTTATTGCGATTTAATTGACGACCTAAACTGAGCTGAATTGCTATTTCGTACCACGGCGTAGCATATGTGTGGCAGGTTCTATACGAGCAACTCAGCTGAGAGTTTATGCGTTTATGTACTTACTTTTTATAAAAAAAAAATATGAAGATGTAGGCTATCTGCAGACGAGAACAGACAGACTGAAAGGCTGGCAGAAGCAGTTTTTGGCCAATCTCGAAACTGAAACGCTTCACTCTTTGTCAATAATGTGCGTGCTGCTAGGTACCTTTATACAGAACCTGTATCGTATACTGTGCACCAAGATCTCAGGAGCTACCGTATTCATGTAACACATCCACTCACACACACACACACACACACGCGCACACACACACACACACATCCACCCACACACATAGCTGTGAACCTCCCGGGAGCTACACGCGACGCACTTCCGCGGATCTGATATCGCTGGAATCTTAATTAATTACCGAGATTAATGCTCGCATAAATTCTAATTGGGTTTCAGTTTTCTCTATGCTTGTAGACTATGTTTTTACCAATAAGTTATCTAATTTGTTGTTGGAAACAAAATCGTCGGTACTTTAAAAAACCTGGTTAGTTAATCGATTAACTAAGCAGATTTTTGTCTACACTTTCATCTGATACTTTTGAACTACATTTTTATCTGAAAGGTTCGAACCTTTTTTTTTTTTTGTATCCTCAACAAAGTGAGGAACTGGCTATCTTACCTCTGAGTGCCGGAACACAACATTTTTTTTAAGAATTGTTATTATGGCGACAGAATTAGGTGAGATGGCGGTAGCTAGCCAGGCGGACTTAAACAAAGTCCTACCACCAACCAAACCAAGCACAATATATTGTACTCCCCATGGGGATCGAACCCGGGACCTCTGGATCTGAAATCGGTGGGTTGAACCACTAGACCAAAGAGGCGGTTATAAAAATAAATTACTGACTTTACTAAAACTTAGAAAAGAATTCTAAGGGTGTGTTGGAATAAATAATTCTATGGGACAGTTGGTGCCGACTTACGACCGACTTACGACTAGCCGACCGGCCCAAATAATTATTTCAAAATGTTTGTGAAGTTGGTTCCAATTTTTTATAACTAACTCTTTTTAGTGATAAGTCATTTAATTTAGATACAATGCTATGACTTGCATTTACGATTTGCTACTAAAAAGCCACCGGTGTCCGGCTGGAATCGAACCCACAACCACCTGCAATCTTAAGTACCCAATCAAAGAAAAAAGTCTTCGTGCAAATCGGACCTCAATTTTATTGGTGGAGATATTTATTTTTTATCTGTTGAGGAATTTTGGTCCCCAAGTCCAAATATATTCATTGGATTTTCATCAAATTAAAATTGAACCAATTTCAGACCTGCGGAAAGTGACGAGAAATCGGTAATACATTGAAAAGAAAACCATCCGAATAGAGCTCCTACTTTTTTGGGAAGTCAGCTCATAGTAAGTAATAAAATAAGTACCTACCTAGTACTTGTACTTGTATTACACGATCCTATTTGAAGCTAGTTGTAGTCAGATAGGACTGTTTTGACTCATGCACGTATTTAGATCTACATAAGAAATGTGATAATCAAAGTCTGGTAGTTTATGTGTTTATCCTAAGATACGTGGTGCGTGTAGGAATCTTCATTAATTACCTTACTCTAAAGCTTATCGTGATTCTCCGAACATTCATTACACTGTCATTTTGTTTAAGTTCATCAAAGTTATATTTTCTGGGAAAATATTTAAGGTACTTCATTCGATTTCATGAACTAAGTAAGGAACTTTGCGTAGCTCTTTATCTGATGTAAAAGTTCAGGAATCGAAAAAAATTATAATGAATAGCAATAATACGTCGCATAATTACATTCCCAGCACGTTTGAATGGCTGTCGATTTAACAAATAACGTAATTCAATCAACTTTGCAACAGATCGAACCTTCCTAAATCAATTTCTCGAATTCTCGAAATCAAAGTCTCATTTCCGACATGCAAAAAACCTTCCGAAAAATGAATTACCGCCCTTCAATCAAATGGAACAGCTATCACCGGGTTATAAAGTTGACATTCCTATGCCGGATGGTATGCAAACGATAGGCCTTGGAGCAAACAATCAATTAGGCGTGACCCGCCACCTCAGACCCAGGCTTTCTATTACGTAAAAAGAGCTGGCTCAAGCCACCGTTTACGATTGTCGATATCAAACCTAAACTGATGAATCTTGACAGTTTACCAGAAACAGTCTAAGGTATGTAATAGATTTCTGGCTGGATAGGCCCACGGAGGGTTATAATTGAGCAAACACAACTATTAGGTATCGACGATCGTTTCGAAGGTGCTAATGAGAGAGAATGCATGCAACATGCAGCAGGCTATATTTACTTCTCGTTGAGGATTATTTGTAGGGGAGGTTTGTGCCCTAACGAGCCGTGTGTAAGTTATAAATGCGTGAGTAAACAGTAAGTCCTTGGCCAATCAAATGTTAGTAAATATATATGAAAATCTGTAGTTTTTGTTTAAAACTTTTTCGGAACTCTGTTTGCTTGTGTAGCAAATAGTTTCTATTTGAGTTGCGTGATTACAATTACAAGTATTTCTATAAATTTAACATGTTACCGCAAAATTAACATATTTACTTAGGATCTATAATTTAATTTCGGTTGAAGTTATTTACTCACTACTTTTGCTTAGTTTCAATTTCAACTTAATCATTGATAACTTCGATAAATCAAGATAAACATTTAAATCAGCATATTTGTAATTGACTGTGCGAAATATTGTATAGCAAGCAGATATCTTAAATCGTACAGTCATCATAAAATTATACATAAAGCCCTGAGCGATCTTAAAACCACCTCTGTGGTCTTGTGGTTCTCCCGACGGAATCAGATGGTCTTGTGGTTCTCCCGACGGAATCAGAACTTGAACTTGGTTTAGTTGGAAGCTTTGTTTACGTCCACCTGGCTAGCTACCGCCGCCTAACCTAAGTCTGTCGCCATAGCAAGAATTCTACATTTTTGTATTTCATCATTTAGAGGTAAAATTGCCAATTCCAATGTTTGTTAAAAAAATCCGGATGAAGAGTGCTTCCACCTTAGGCCTTTTCTTAACTTGACACCAGGTGAGATAAAGCCCTAGCACTTCCCCGTCATACCATAAAAAACTTAATAAAAATATGTATGTTTAGCTGTAATTTTCCTAAAATAAATAAAATAAAATAAATATCACAATTATTATAATTATGCGTCAACTTAATCACCTCCTTGTTTCCAGTCGGCTAAAACAATTGCCTGCACAAATTCTTACAATATCCGCTGAACTTATACTCTGTAGTCGATTGTAGTATCCTAAATGTATATATTTTTTCTAATTAGGACACTTTATCTTTGACCTAATCCCTCCATCCCCTTTCCAATTGTAAATGTTACATTGAGCAGAACACATCGTTTCGCCTCTACCTTTATCATGAATACTCTGTTTTTCCGCACGAATACAATCTTGGAGTCTTCAAGTCCAGAATGAAGAGGTTCCTTTAGGTAAGCATGTTCCATCGTAGGCCACACCTTCACTATCACAAAACTTGGGAAAATTGACAAAGTCAAAGTCAAAGTCAAATATTAAATATATTCAGTAAATTTTTTAGGATCACTTTGAAACGTCAAGTCTACCGCCTGTTCGGAATCACGACCAGCACACGTAATTCACTTCACTGCGTCGACCGTTAGAACTTTCGCGCAGTAAAGTGGTTAAAGTGGAAAAAGGATATTTGGAAGACCCTTTTAATATAACGACAATGTATCCACCTGCACCAGAGGCCCTCATTACCGGACAGACGAGGATGGGCTGAATGGATTAGTGGCCCCGGACCGAGATGAGGAGTCCCAAGATGACATGTTCATTTGATCGGAACGCTCCCAGATAGGGGATTGTAACTTTAAGCACGTGATCAGGAAAGTTTGACAATAGGGGTGTAATTAGTTGTTGGATTACCTGATTCATTTTGGGGTCCGGGGTCTCTGAAACTCGGGAGGTTATACGTAGTTAACATAACCGGCAAATTACTTCTTGATATTTACTTGTAGATTCACTTTTAACATCGTTTGCATTTGTCGGAAGCACTTATGCTTTGAATTCTAGCACAGGCCTCGTCCAAAGTAGATAATTGCTTACGACAAACGATTGAAGTACCCAGAGGATGCTTCCGTCGTACCATTTTATTAATTTAGGGTATTATTCCAAATCGGTTTCACGGTGATTGTAGACATAATACTATCGTTTTTTATTGTTCTAGTTTAGTAATCTTGTTTTCAATTAATTAAAGACAAAAGCAATTTGTAAGATTCCATTGTTTCTCTGAAACTAGGCCATTAATTAAACCCCTATATACGATAGCTATATACGTAAAAACTAGTAACGTGATAACTATATACGTGAAAACTAGATACGTGCTGTACAATTTTGCAGGTAAAAGTTCATACATCTCGAGATTGTTTTTATTGCTGTGATATAATTGGCCTGATGAAAATAATTAAAAATCTTTATTTTATTTTATCGTATATTATTTTGCACACCAAAATACAATAATGAAATCAAATAGAACGAAATAAAAATAACTATTCACACATGTTAAGGCCTACTATGTTTGGTATCTATATCAACTCCGCAAAATAAACAGCCTTTTCGCAATAAAATCGGTCAATTACCTTTCATACAGGTATAGGTAGGTATTGTTGTTATTTTCAAGTGAATGATCCCAGGATTACCAAACAACGAGAACCTGCTCCATGATGTGGCGCGCCTGCTGTAATGAGGCACTCCATTGAAAAACTCCAATGGTCTGCTAAGCGCGGCGTGGGTGGTCAGCGATGCGGAGTCGCCATACATTTGTCCAGAATGTTTACTGTCGCTTAATGATATGGGATTGCGATCGTTTCCAATATTGCTAGTAAATGGAACTTTCCTCTTGCGAACATTTTTATTTAGACGGATATTTCGACTAATTGATATTATAATGAGTTAGTAAATGTTTAGTTTATATAATATCTGTTATAATTTTCTGTGAAAAATTTTGCAAGCAAATGCAAAATCTTAAAAATGCTTAATCCAGTTTGAAATAAACATTATCAAAATAAGTAGTGTAAAGTGAGTACTGCGACACAGTAACAATAGCTGCGCAAAATGCAGGCGATGTGTGGCTGGTGTCGGCCGCACGTGTTGGTTGTATATTCCCTAATGTCATGTTATTGACTAGCGTATCGGTTCACACTAATATTTTATTAGAAAAGACTACATTTATGTCGTTTCGTTTGTTAGTAAACTCATGAAAGTGAATGTCACAAGTTTAACAAGTAGGCTAAGTTATTGGTTGTTTTCGTTTAATACGCCGAGCTGGAATTTCAAACTTTCAAAATAAAGTCATTTAATAAAACAATAATTTCAAGGTGTGGCGATACGTGATACCTACAAGTTAAGTTATTTATAGCTTTGGGTTCGATCAAGCCCGTCTTATATTGTTTTGTGGGCTCATAAAGATCCCGATGTTCTTTCAAAATGATTTATATTGGCAAATGGAGGTTTGAACTTTTAACTACTGCGTTTTCGTCATCCGGTGGGAATTTTCAATATTTTATAAGTGTAACTCTACACTAGGGAAAGAAACTACTCTGAAAATGTAAAGCTTCTGGTTTGGAGCAGAGCGTTGATTGTCAATCAGTCAGTAAATTAGTCAGTCTACATCCTATTTTATAATAATGTTGCAAAATCCGAATAACTGCCATTATTGTACGACTGAGCTACTTTCTTTCTGAGCTATCTTACGTGGGAATTAAATAATGATTATTTCAAGTTTTACTCAGGTGGGTCTTTGAGAAGGTTTTTATTTCTAAAACCATTTGTCAAGAAAAATTACAATTGTGATGAAGTTTTTAGTTTACTACTTTATTCATACTCGCCAACCGTTTTTATCTTTGTACAGGTAATCCAAAAAGTAAGAGTTTTTTTTCGAGACTGACGTTGCTATAATCTTCGAGATTTGATATAATAGTGTCCCGTTTCACTGAATAGGTAGTTACTGTTAGTCATTACCTAATAACGTTCTCAATATACCGAGCTGACAGAGAACCGGAACCTCAAATTATCAACAAAGAGTCCTCGTAGACCCCTCAGCCGCTGCAGTCACCCCACAGTCACCCTGCTGTCACCCTGCAGTCACCCCGTTGTCACCCCGCACTCACCCCGCTGTCACCCCGCACTCCACCCGGTTCAAGCGTTTATCATTTTTTCGATCAGAGATAGGACATAGATTACTGTATACTTACAGTTCACAGAGAAACTTAGCTATAAGATAGTAGTGGGCTATAGAGCTTGTTGCCCTCGTTCTGTTTCCGCACCAACCGTTTACAATCTGAGCGAATAGGTTCCTATCATACAGGCGTGCTCCATCCCAGGCCACTTCTTTACTGGTTTTGTAAGTGAGCAGGTGGCCATAATATGTCTGGTTATTAACTATTTAAAATATATAACATTACAGTGATGGAACAAGAGTCAGAGTTTTGTAATGAGGATGTAATGTTTCAGGATCGAGATTTAAAACTGAAAAACGGTTAAATTGTCCCTTGGATAATAGGTCACCCTATTGTCCAAGGGACAATTTAACCGTTTTGATTGAAATTGGATTGAGTTGTCTGCTGATAAAAAATATCATCACAGTTTTTTAGGTTTCCTAAACATTTGTTGTCTTTTAAGCAGCGCAATAACCTATGATTAAATAATTTGTTTAAAATAAAATATTAACTTGCGCGACGCGAAGATAAACAGATAGTCAGCGCCTTTGAACTAAATAATATAATTAATATGAAACAATTGCATGGATTTTTATTCATACCATCAGACAAACATCTACTTGTGTTATATGTAATTATTAGTCAGACAAGTTTATCAAAGGAATATCAACGCACAGTTAAGTTGGAAAGGCCGAGGGTCTAAGCCCCATCTATAATTACAGGTTCAACAGACGATTTGTCTATAATTATTGAAAGCTCTATGATGAAGCCTTTGAATTCACAATGCAGCATGAACGCAGTGGATACCATGAATTATTACCATGTAATTTTGTTTGTGAATAACCCGTAGCGATTTCAACCCATCATTAATAATCGAGGATCAAATTGTAGAAAACAAATGTCATCGGTCGGTTGATAAAACATTGAACGGGACATGATAATGTACTGATAAAATGTGATTTACTGATGATCCTCAACGACCGGTTAAATTACATTCGGTGCAATGGAATAACAAATGTTTGTTACATTTAGTATCTGTTTATTGTAAAACAATTCACAAAATGATTCAAGCATGCAAATGTTGACAAAACGAATTGCTTGATGCCTACAAATACACGCAGAAGTTTCTGCTTGTTTAAACAGCCACAGAAGCTTTCAATATTTAGCCGCCAGGAAAACGTTTTTAATTCGGTTTCCCTTTCTTGTATTTCGTTAAATTTAATTCGGTTTAACAGAGTGAAAAAGTTTGCAAACAAGCTTAGGTTGCTCACTGACCTGGTGGACACATGCAGTCACCATAGTCCCGTATACTTCGTCGCTGCCTCCAGTACATCGGCGGCCTCGTCATCACCTCCCTCCGCAGTCTCTCGACCAGCGGCTGCTGCGGCTCCAAGACCGCACTCCTCAGCGCAAAGTGCTGCTCCTCCAGCAGAGACAGCCTGTCCGTCAGTCCTTGCTGCTTGTACAGACTGTACCCGCTCGAGATCAAGCTCATGGCGCACGCACACCACAACACCGCACAGTACGCCCACGGGTCCCCGGTACATTTCTCCTCACACCTCTCCCATTTCTTTTTCTTCTGCTGTTCGTTCTTCGTTTCCTTCAACTCTTTCTCTTGAGCTTTTACAGGGGGTAATTTTCCCCCTATCTTCAAGATCATTTTAGCTTTTTCAGTCGCATTTATCAACGTCGGTAGTATCATCTGTCCAGATCTTTGACCATCCTCCACAACAAACAATTGCTACTAAGTCACCGTTGGTTTATCTGAATTAAACAAAACTTAACATAACTATAAATAGCACGGAACCCAACCAAAACCTCATATCAAATGAACACTGATTTTTTTTTTGAAATTTTGGACTTAGTAATTGAATCGTGTTTGAGTACGATTTTCGCGCTCAGGAGTGTGGAACAGGCTCGTGCAGAGGTGCTCTCGACTCGGCAGGCGGCGCGCCACTGACTGCCAGCCCGCTGTCCTGTGGGTTGTGGGTTCACGGATTACGGAGCTCACCGGCTGCGGGAGACAATGAGGCGTGCGTGACGTCACTGGAGCTTGTGCTTGTGTCGTCCTTTCGGAGGTTTCGGAGTGTGCAGTGCCTATTCGAAGAACTAACATCCTTGCTTGCCTCTTCTCTGATTTATTCATATCAGTTATAATGAGAGAAACTTGTGTATATAATGCTATATATATATATAAATTTATTTATATTGCATTATAGTGTCATCACTTAAGCTTGATAATATGTAGTTTATTATGTACATCTCATTCAAGATTCGCTTCATTGAAGATTAAATATAACTTGGAAAATAAAATGTTAACTTACTGATTCTATTTTAATTGTTTGACCAATTAATTCATGATATACAAGAATTAATCTTTGATGCACCAAAATTAAATTAAATTAATTTCCTATAAAACGAAAAAATAACCGATAATTACGATCCTCATTCCAAAACACAAACGGACAAACGAGTCCTGTTATTGGCGATGAGTTTTTCTCCATCACTTTACACCATTTAGGCTCCAAGTTTTCCCTCTGAAACAGTTCTTATGCTACATCAGTCAAAGTTTATTTTTAAGCGACTTAAAAGAACACCATGCTGGCTTAAACGCGTGGAAAACGTGTACCGTCTTTTGATATTTACCAATAAAAAACGACTTTGATCATATTGAAATAAGGTTGAAAGCTTGTAGAAGAAGTATTAAGGAGATGCGTGTAAAAACGTGCAGGTCGGCAGCGAGCGCCAAATTGGGCAGCAACTCGCCTGGAAACTGAGGGGTATGGAGGTAGTGATGTCCCGGTTTAGCCAAGTTTGTTTTTATTAATTTACTGTTTTGGTATCTTTGAGCCTATCCAGGATTCTTGACAGGATTCTATTTGTTTTCATTCAAGTTATAAGGTTATAATATAAGCCATTCACGTACTTAAATAATGTTAAAAGCGAGTGATTGAATCAGCCAAGTGGTTTTGCAAAGGACCTAATATTTATATTTAAACTTACGAGCTATACCTTTTTTTTTAACATTATATAATAATAATAAGCACTTTGATATCAGTATTCGTATTACATCTTACGTAATTTTTTGTTACTTGACAGGTATTTATGAATTATAATTCACCTGTTTCTGAATCCTGACATTTAGACTGGGTTGCACCAACCGAGATCAATCAGGCATTATGCGTTTTGTGTGTTCGTTTATAAGTTTCAAAACAGATCTCACTTTTGGTTTTTCTTAAGATTAAACTACCTTTTTATTATTCGAAAACCTTAAAAAAAAGACATCACTATTCCTGCAATCCAGTTAGCTGCCCCTAGCAAACGCTGGAATTTCAACATCAGTTAGACTCAAATGAGAACGTCCCTTTCTATCTCGATACGTTGAAGTGAGATGAACACATAATTCAATTTCGACGTTAAACTTTCGATTACAGCAAAAGGGTCTGAAGACGCCAAGTTGTGTGGAGTTAACGATATGTAAATAAATTCAATAGGGCCCCAAATTTATTGAGATGAGATTGTTTGTAAAGACGCTTGATATAATGTTTACAAATGAATCGTTAAACATATTATAACGAAATAAAGTGCGCAACTTTATATTCAATCAAATCAGATTTAATCACGTTTTATTTAGGTATCCATAACAACACATAAAATAAAGATGAAATTGATAAAGATGTTAAATTAAATATCCTACCACGATGAAGCCAAAAGGATAGTTTACGATTACAACGTGATATCCTGACAAAAAATAAACGGATCGGATAAGTAATAGCTGGAAACAATCCGCCGCTCTGATGCGTATCTACATTAATTTAATTTGTTAGGAATGAAAAAGGAACGTGTTTTATAAACGATAGACATCATCAATCTCCTTAATAGAGTCATTAAAAGTCGAGTGGTTAGCGCCGGAATGAAGTCCTCAAGCTGAACTAAAAAGTTAATATCAGAGCACTCGTAGGGAAATTAGAGATAACCTGAACATTAAGAGATGGAGTCACAACAGTCACTGAGTTTTTATTATCATTTGCAGGCTGTGTGCCCGACAGGCATACCAACTTTTTATCCCGATTTCAACTCCCTAGTGTAGGTACTAACAAAACTAAATGCAAAAGAATGAACTTATCTGTAAAGTGTTGTCATATGTTAATTAGTATTTACATATCGTATATTTGCTCCTTTAAAATGAATCAGTGTCTGCAAGGTATTAGGTTTACAATGACTGCCAGATATCCAACAGGCTCCTGATTCTGAATGTCTAGTGCAGCAGGTAAAACCTGTCATTGTTTGCCTATATCAGCAACATCACTTTTTATTTTTAGCCTACAGTTTGTAATGATAGCTAGAGTTTTAACTTTAACAAAGCTTGCAATCTGCTAGCTAGCAACGAGTTACTCAAAAATAAAAAATCTAAAACATGGTACCTATATAAAAATATATCCAAACAAATCAAACATTTTATTTTATTTTATTGTACAACATGGTAGCGATTGGGCTTTATCCGAAAGTGGAAGCGCACTTCACACGGAATTCTCAACTGTCTGAGGAATCTGCTTCTGAGAAATCTATCACACCTCTAAATGCTGGAACACAACAAAATAGAATTGTTGTTATGGCGACTTAGTAAGATGAAGGGAGCTAGCCAAGCGGACTTAAACAAAGTCCTACCATCAACCAATTGCCTAGGTATATACGTAACAAAATGTCATGCCATAGCTCGTTTTCGGTCAATAAATTCCACGTACCTGCAAAATCTCAATCATTCTGATATTCTTAAATTTTGCTAACCCAATTATATTAAGCTTGGTATATATTGGAAATGACTGACACCCAGAACGACTCATATTAACCATAAAAATTAACAGACGCCACTCTATTTATTGTAAAATTAAAAGAAACACACCGATGTAATAAGCCTCTTTGCTCGTTATCACTAGCCGAGCCCGACACATCTAAATGGACACTTAAAGTTTTATTATTGTTATTTATGAGGTCTTAGGGCTCGCTTTAATATAATGACCACTTAATTGGATATCTGAGGATCTTATAATATGAGAAGTTTTAAAACGAGTTGTATGGTCGGTTAATTGAATATGATCGGAATAAGTTAGGGGACAGTGTTATGTATAAGACCCGTTTGTGGCCATGACAGACAAACTAAACGACAACGGAGTCAAAGTTGTGGGAACCGTTATCACCGTTTTAGTACGGAACCCTAAAAATTTACTCTAAGATTCATTATTAATAATCCATTATTGGCTGTAGGTTAAAATATAAGTTTAATGTATTATTTCATAGGAGCTGTGGATTTCATTTTTAATAAAATAAAATAAAGACCTTTAAAAATGAAAACATCATTGAGGAAGGGTGTCTCAGTGCCCGTGTTGACAGAGAGCACAACTTTAGATTACATTAGCGAGAGAAGACCGATCTGTTGCACGTCTGCAGCTAGCTGAATAATTACCGCTTATTTACTTTTAATTGTCGCTATTTGTCTGAAACGTCCCTCTTTGTATTATCACAGACTTTTCTTAAATAACATTAGAGAGGGGCGGATTTTTATGATCTATAGCCTCATATCGAATCGAGATCATAGTAATAAGAAGCAGTAAAAGTCATTAAATATATTTAAGGTAATCTAGATAGCCGGTTTCTCAAAATTTTCAGGGATTATGTTTGGATTTAATTATGGTCATAATCTTTAACTAGTAGTTTATCTCTAACTGAGATTTCGTGATGTCTGAAAACTCCAATAAAAGTATGCTGAAACCATACTTTTTTCTTCTTTTTCTAAGCGTATTTTGTCCATATCTCTCTTTACTCACTCACAACTCTCATTGTATACATGCATAGCACCGATCTTACGTCATGTCGGGTTTGCAGAATATAATTCCTAAATAAATAAGTCACCCCTAACTAACTAACTAACATGAAAAGGTTGAAATCAGTTCTATAGAATGTTCTCTCAAAGAGGCTACCGTGTGGTAGTCGTGGATTAAAATCGACCAACGGATGTCGTAAAAGTCGACTAAGCGGTTTTAAGAAAAATACAGTAATTAATTTATATGTTTAAACAAAACATTTGCTGTGATCACCAATCCGACTACCAAGCGCGTTAATAATGGCAAAACCTAACAGTTTATTGAGATAATGGACATTAATGAGACGTTCAATAAACAGACCAGTTTTAATTTAGATAAGAAGCTAGTTCCCATAACGTCACTATATTGTAAGACAAGAAGACTAGAAAATTCTTTGCAAACCTTTTTTTAAACAACCCTTATTAGTGACATATGTAAAAAAAACTAAACTTTGACATTATGACATTTCAAAAGACATTAATGCAGTCATATACCCTTTTGCAACCTTTAATGTCAATGCTATACTTTACTGGGGTTTCAGTAAATAAATAATACTAAAGTGAACTGTGAAGTCAAACTCTTAATATCATTAAGTATATCCTATGAGATAACAAAGCGTTTTACTCTCTTATCGTGCCCCGATGCTACAAAAACCACTCCGATTATAAAGTGAAATATTTTTTTTACCTGTGCAGTCGATACTCTTTCAAATGACACAAGACATAATTGTTCTTGTCTCACTCCTAAAACCCTTATTTCTCAATTCCCTTCGTTTCATAAAACCTTTAACCGATTACGGCGTACAAGAATAATCTCAACAAATAAAAAAAAAAAGCTTGATCGGGTCAACCATTTGAAAGATATGGGGGAAATATTGTAAATCTTTCGACCCCAAATGTCTCAAAAACTACAGCAGTTATCAAAAAAAGCCAAGACAATTAATTTATATTACTGTTATTTGTTATAATTTCATTGAAGTTGGATCACCCGTCCGAGAGTTATGCCGTCACAAACATTGCCATAATACATTCAAACATCCACACACACACATACAATGCCGGATTTTCCAACTAAACTCAGATATCTCATCAACTTCGCTCGCTTGATCAATTATAATTTGTTTTAATACAGACATTGGATGGTAAGCTAAGGTCGCGCCTTATTTAAAAACGACCTATATTTTTCAAACATGTTCTAGTTTAACATTGAAGATCCCAATGAATAAACATCTACTCTGTAGACGTAGCCCACACAACACAACACAACGGGGAAACGATCGTCAGCCCCCATATTTCCCGTTTAAACTTTTTTGAAATTCCAGGATGCCCCATGAGATCACGCAGGGCAAAGTTGAAAACAATCTGCCGGTAATTCGCCTCTGAGATTTCCCTCGCCGGGCTTCATCATCAGAACTTCCAAACCCATACAATATTCTGCAGACTTGGCTTCTAAAAGCGCTCTATTATTCATGCGGTGCAGTAGGTTACTGGTAAAATGCCCGACGAGAAATATTACAGGGAAATAAAAAATAGCTGAACATGAAATCAGAGTTGACTGTACATTCGATATAATACTACTGCAGATAAATATTACTTCAATAGGTACTAAGTGTTCATTGCTATGCTACTTACCTACAAGAAGATTATATATTATATTTTTTAAATGGTGGAACATCAACCAAAGTCAATACTTTGGAGGTCACCTAAAATATGGTATCACTCCTAAATTATTAATCGCCTACAGTACGACGCTATAGAAATAGTACTTCAGTAATCAATAAATAATTGATCAATTTAATTTGATTGTCTAGCTTTCATTTTCGGGCAATATTCTCGAGTAGGCACGCAACAAGGGGTGACGCGAACGTCAAACGAAAATTGGGTCTTTGAAAAAGGAAATTGATTTGAAACGTTTTTTAAAGATATTTCTAATTAAGGAAGCAGGCAATTTTGTGAGTAGCGAATAATAAGGGCAGGGTAATAATATCATTATTAAATAATTTTTTTTTTCTTTCGGAGTGTTAGAGAAAAATAATTCTGGATTCGATGCGGTGAGTAACAAATAGTATGCGCCAAAACGAAAGTGAAATATGGGATTCTCGAATAAGTGAATCGGGGTCAACTCCACCACGGAGGTAATACGTTGTTTACAGTCTGCTATGACGGACGATCACTAAAATCTGTAGTAGCTTACAGCTGTAACGCTGGTGCACTCCAAATAATCGATGCAAACTCGTAGGGTTTGACGGACTGTTAGTTGCTAGTTGTGTGAAACAGAACTTACATATCGAGTTAGTACCCACAATAAAATAAAACCTAATATATTATTGACTTTTTTTTTGTCTAACCTATATTTTTAACCGCCTCTGTGGTATAGTGATAAACCCACCCACCAATTCAACCCACCGATTTTAAATCAAGAGGTCCCGCGTTCGATCCCCAGTAGGACTACAATACCCATTTGTCTGTAGACATGCGGCTTACATGGCCTGCCCAATCCTACGTCAATTTTGTGGTCTTTTGGTATATTCACTAACGTTCCTTTAACTCCATTTATTATTATTATTAACTATGCGCCTTGCCTCAGGACATCTCTACGTTAAGTTGTTATTGTCTATGGTACGCTACATTTACTTATCTTAAGTTAGTATTCAAACATAGACCACTTCAAGGCTTGTACTTATAAAATACTAACATTAAATTAGCTAAACGAGTTAATGATTAAATAGACATCACCCAGCTGCTATCTAACTGCCTTGATGAACTTAACTTGAGGGGTATAAAGTGTGCAAATCGAATCTGTTGTTAATGTCTCTGCCGAATGCTGGTCAGCGCCACCCAGTCTACCAGAGGCATTTATTTCAGCCACGTATGTAATGTGAACTTATCAAATAAATTAATGAAAAATGTTAGCAGAGCATTATATTTTGGACTTTGAGTGTCATCTTAGTCCCATTCAATTATATTAATAAATTAATTTGACTAAAAATTTTAAATACTATTCATAACCAATTTAACTTGTGCCTGTCGTCTGTTTTTTTGGACCAGCACAACAGATAGAGGAGACATCACCTCTATCTGTTCAATATGAATGAGTAGTTTCAGGCAGTGATCCAACTCGGCGTGCAATGTGTACCTTCGTCAAACATTTGACTACTCATAAAATCCTTGACCCTATTTTAAATATTTTGGTTCACCTAATTAGCTGTAAGGGAGCAAATATCTTTACTAACTGCTAGGTAATCCTCGGCGATTCTTGAATCGTAAGCCGATCTGCGGGCGACCAATATTGGTTTCTCAAGTGCCGACGCTCGTAAAGTCGCAAGTTGCTGAGCGTTTTAAATCGGCACTTCTTGTTTACTGCTATCGGTTTATTGGTTTCGGTTTTGCTTGAATTTTGCTGTATTTCGGCAATTGTTGGGTAAAATTGTGAAAGGAGAGAAAACTTGATGTAGGTACGTGTTTTACTTCAGAGCGGTTGAACTCGGTTAAAGGCATTCCTACAACATAAAGATGACGAACGATGCAACGCTGGCATGGATACAGTCGTCCAAAAAACTATTTTTGGTGTTTTTGCACCCATTCGTCACCCATTAGTCAATCAATGCCAAACAATGGTTCTGAATGTGTTATAATCACTGTGTTGTCCCATTTGATATTCTAAGATTATATTCAAGTTCGACAAATAAGGTCCCGTCGGTTAATTCAGATTCCCATCAACTCCGGGTCACACTTACACACGTCGCGGTTGACTATTTGTCCCGTCATTTGGATTCAGTTCGGATCCAACTGTCTAATTGCTTTCTGTCCGCCTCTTCGCATACTGATCGGGGGGTACCCTGACTTCTGCTCGGATGGCTCCCACTTGATTGGGATTGTAATGGAGGTTCGGTATATGACAACTTTCGATAATTAGGGTTCCTCAGATTGCACCTTTTATTGCTCTACGTTTGGCGAAGTTTTTTCTCGTGTTTTCTCATCATCATTTGCGCGGACATCAACGCCGTCGTATCAGCTCAACAAGCCTTCGAGTTCAGTTTGTAGTAGCTCTGCTTTTTCACCGTAGATAGTGGGTTCGATTTCCACCTGGGATAAATATGTATGTGATGAATATAGATGTTTGTTCTGTATTTGGGTGTTACATTGTATGATTCTCATCATCCAATACAATACCCAAACACCTCAGACTACGTAACAAGATTTTTGCATCATCTATGAAATCTTTGTATTCAATTTTGTCACACAAATAAACTAAAACAACTTTTTGAAGAGTCTGAAGCACACTCTCTTAAGCAGATTTATCTCAAGTAGTTACTGTTTGGTAATCTCTATCGCCTTGTGGTAACTGGCGCGTAGTCTGTGGCACAACCGCGAGACATTAAAACATAAATGAGCCGTTGGAGTTTACGGAACAATGACTCAGATTAGAGCAGTAAAGATAAGCCGCGCGTAATTCCGAAGAGAATGGAGCATTGTGAGGAAGACGCTTCCAGCTCTGCGAAGCTTCCATACAAAGAAACAGAGTGACTTACTGTCAACAGTATCACAACAGTTGATAGTATTTATTTTTGCTCTTAAATAGTATCTAACATCACGTCCTACATTGATGATGTAAGAAACGTTTTATTATTTAATTTCCATATAAAGCTTAGTGCTTTGTAATATTAAGTTCACTGATTTAGAATAACTAGAAGCTATTATTTAATCACTGTAAAAATGTAATCAGCTCACTGAATATGAACGATAGTATTTTCAAAGGCCGGTATTTTGGATCTAGTTTCTGACTTTTTTCAGAAGATACATCAACACTATCTAGAGATATTATGAACTTACTTGAATTTTAGAAAATTTTAAAGCAATCATTAAAAAAAAAAAGCTGGTTTTATGCTCTACATACTTACTCAGCACACTTAGACATGAACCTTATAAGACACCTAGGTATAAATCGTTTTTCAACGTAAGTTGGACACTTTCTATCAGTTCTCTCACTTACAAGTGATATTACCTAAAATTAATCTCTATACGTATCCTAGTAGGTAGGTAGGTAGGTATAGGTACTCCGGTGTGGCAATCAGCCTGCACGAGGTACACTGTTACATAGAGTCGGAACGTTTACAGCGTGTTTATGTGTTTATTGGTGCAATCGGCTGTTGGCGTTTATTGTCTGTAAATAACCGGAGCACCGGCGACTTGTCGTCCTAAGGGAGGTGTATAGTCATGGACAGGAGTTAACTATACAAGTTTATGTAAGGCGTATTTCCCTTCGTGCATAATTGTGCTAACAAAGTTATCTGTAATTGTTTAATTAAGTACCAGTCAACATTTTTTTTTTTAAAAATTCTTTGTACTAAATTTTTTACACGTTTCATACCTACATTTTTAAAAATCATATTTTGTGATCATAAATGTGTTGAAGATACATACTCGTTTTAGATAGTTATTCTCTTAGACGAAATCCAAACCCGCGGCAACGCAAATACTCAGGCGACGGAAAGACCCAGACGGAAATATTTGCACCTCGTCTGAAACTGGGTAGGCACCACGTAGACTATGATACCAGGTTACCGCTTCGCGCCAGCAGCCATTGATTGATTCTGTATCTGTGGGAGGTTCATCCAAATCATTGCCTCGGAGCTCCATGAGAACTGACGAAACGGAGCTAACCGAATGAGTCAGTAATGTATTTTGTTGATAACCTAAACTGAGTACTTTAAATATACCTACTTATTATTAATTATAAGAATTACCGTGAGCCATTGTCTTTTTTGATAATCTGTAAACTCTTTTTTAGGCCGTCATAAATGAACCTTCTTGAATAAAAAAATGCTAGAGAGTACAATACCGAAATACAGATTTATTTATAACACCATTTTTACAAGTCAGAAAAATATATTCATAACTATATAACTTTATTTAACTAAATTTAAAACTAAACACCAACCAGTCCTGATACATTATCACACTTTTGAATTCCGAATAGGAACAAATTTCCATTTGAATGAAGAACTGTTTGTATCGATAAAGCTCCTTATTTCTTCAAATTCAGCTTAGAATTTGAAGTACCTTTTATCTGGCAGCATGATAATTTAATTAAGGCTATGTTTGATATCCGTTGAGTAGATTCTAAATAAGTACACGTAACCATTAATAGCAAAGCTTTTAATCATTCGGTATTTGACTGTGTCAGTTTAGTGGTATGCAGAACCCGCGTGTAGTACTTCGCATGTTCAGCTGTGCTTCAATACGGCCATGGACATGTTCGGTAAAGTATCGCTCCGGAGGCGCACTGCAGAGATGGATCACCCAGCCCACACAATGTTGAGTTTATTCGTCTGGCCAACGACATCGTGTGCGTGCGTCTACAGACCACCGGCTAATATTAATAGTTCCTTTAAAGGCTCACGGATAATGTTATCAGATTTCAAAGACCCAAATAGGATGTTGTTTTGTAATAAATTCTAGACATAATTTGCGTGAGAAAATGTTAGAGCTATGAGTTATGATTGCAGCAGTGGTTGCGGCGTGAGAAGTGACCCCTCCATCTTAGCACACAGATGTCGTACAAGCTGACTAAGTGCTCCTCTCCATCTCAGCACACAGATGTCGTACAAGCTGACTAAGTGATCTCACCAAAACAAGGGCTGCAGAGAACTTCTGTGTACTATTAAACACGTTTATGCATTCACCAATCAGTTTGCCAAGCGTGGAGAAAAACCTTATTTGTATGAGCTGTTAAAGTAGTGGTACCTAATTATTAAAAAATATTATTACTTTTGTTTTTTAACCAACTTCCCAAAAAAAGGAGATTCTCGATTCGGACGGTATGATTTTCTATGTTTGCTACGCGATTACTCCGCCAAATATGAATTTTATGATGGTCATGAATATTATTTTAGTATGTCATATTTAAGATGTGGTTTCATATTAATTACATCAAAATTGATTCAGAAATCAACACAGATGACGCAAACACGCCCTATAATAGTTGTTTGATTACCTATATATATGAATGGTGGTTTCAATTAAATTTCGTGATCATGGGACCAAAGACATTTTGGTGATAGTACATGTTAGAAAACCCAGTATAAATTAAATTACCTATCACTGACAAAAATTTAAACCGATTTTACTAAAACTCAAAAAAATATATATGGGTAAGTTCAAAGTTTGTAAAGCGGTGCTACCGACGACAATCCCGCGTTGTTTGTCTGTGCAATTCGGCAGGCGCAGGGATAAATCGATTAAATTTAATTATCTTAGCAATAATGGTTACCTCTAATAAAAAACTGTAGTATTTAAAAAAAAAACAGATCTTTATCATAAAAGCAAACAACAATCTGTAAAGTTCCAAACTGATAAAGAAACTAAAGTAGCGGAAACTTTCGCCCGAACTTTAGACAAATGATGTAACCTCCGTGTGTTTAGGGCCACGACAACAGCCTGTTAAGAAAACCAAGTGTCAAGTATAACTAGACCTGTGGTAATTCATTAAAACGGCCATGTTTGCTCTGGGTTGAGGATACACAGGGATCAATATTGAGTGGTCGTCAACAGTTGGGTGCGACATTTTGGGTCGGGTGTTTAGTTTCGGGCACTTGTTGTCCTTCGTGATAATTATACGTACAGTTTAATACAACTTCGGGAAATGTACGCAATTTGTCTCCAGGCCAAGGAATTCCCATATCCTTAAACACTGTCTTATCCATGTACATGTATGCACAACATTAAATTCTGCAGAAGATGAGACAAACCTTTTTTTAAATCTACAAACCAGGGCAATGATGAGCAGCTTTCCCAGAAGGCACTGGCTCTCCCGCGTACTGACGGTCGGAGTATAGCAAACCGTTAGGCGTAGGACTTCGGCAGGAGGGTGGTCACTAGCCAACCTAGCTTTATATTGAGCTGCGGTACGTTATTAGAACATGTTTAGATAGAGGGCTTATTTAAATCCCCTTCCAGCGCTCCAAGAAGAAGCAAAGGGGATTTCTGGACAAAAGTTCTTCAAATCCCCTTATCCATAAATTTTTTACTAAGTATTATTTTAGCAAATATCTATTCTCTCAAAACATTAATAAAACCACCACTGAATATTTCATGATCCGTAAAACCAGACACAAATTCCGCAGAATTAAAGCCTATAAACCAAATTACAAGCTCTAATACAATTCCATTAACCGTATCGGTGACAACAGATCATAATATTTCGGTATAAGCCACCTGGCCCTGGCTCTGGCCTGGTCTGGTCTGGTCTGGTCTGGTCTGGGCCCACGCGCCGTTAGCTGATCATAAACCGCGGTTAGCGCAGATTTATATCTGTGCGATTTGTTATTTGTTTAAGCCGATTTGTGCCATTGTCATGTTTACAGTAAGTCTAGCCCAGACTTACTTTATGGCTTAGCTATTACCTATACAGGACTGTGTAAATAAGTCGAACAAATCCTTCTAGTGATTTATAGTACACAGTTAAACGAAATGTGATAATTCTTCCACTAGTTCTACAGTATAACGAAATGAGCAAAAATCTAAGAAATTCAATGCTCTCCACCATGGTTTCATTAAAGCGACTAAAAGTAAAAAATAATGTCACAAATATGGCATAAAGATTCTTTCAATGTTAGAAAGCCATAATAACCACGCTTGGAAGGCTGATTGGTAATCTCAGTTATGGTTAGAAGTAACGGACTAAATAAAGCGGCTGCCCATCTTTCGGCAGCTTCGATTTTTATGACATCCACGCCACGGGCCGATTCCGAGGGGTCAATGCCACCGCAACGATTGGCAATGACGCATGAAAATCACAAAATCTTTTTTTATTTTCCGTGTATTTTTACCAGGTAGCGAAAATTTGACACATTTGCTTCAAAGTGTTTTTTTCTCTTTTAAATACAGTTTTTTTCCTAAATTTGATGTTTGATTACCCTACGATCTTAGAGCTGCGAGATCTTTTGCCTCGTTAAGATGACAGATAACTTTGTATAATAACAATTCAACTATAAATTTGAGACACAATGCTTCCAAAATAGCACCGGGACTTTTACGTTGTCCGAGGACAATGCAGCGGGAGTAATGTATGCTGTCTAGACAATATCTTGTAATGAAAGTGCCGTAACTTCATAATGTGTAATGTTTGTAGACATTATTGAGATTCATAATATACATTATTTTATAAAAAAAACTTGACTCGCACAATTTTTTATGTATTTTGAAATTTATTGACACTCGATCTGATATCAAACAATAAATCAGGTTCATGAAACTCTCACAAATTGTGGATAAATATTCTTCGCCTTTTTGATAAAATAACCATCTATTTAGAACCAGATTTTATAATAGGAACATTAGACATTATGTAACAAGAACGATGAAAAGGGTAACCGATAACACAACCGTATCTATATAAATAATCGAAATGTCTTTTGATATGTTTGGTAAAACAACCTCATACAAAGGTAAATAGAACACAGAGAAGCTGTATCTTTATAAGGTCAAATAAACGCAAACTCATCGAAATCACAGAAAAAACAAACGTTGCTCACTGAAGACATGCCACTTATAATGTTGATGATGATGTCGATAGGGTAATTCTCAAATGTCGTGCTAGTTTCTTGGACCACGCTATGCTAAGTTAATGAATCTAGTTTCTGTAATATCCTGTCACTTAAACTCTTTAAGAGAAATGGGAATCGTCAAGTTGATGCTCAAATCTCACCAATTTTTGTCACACAAGTGGTGAAGCTGGTTGCAAAACTGATATAATATAAACCGGGTCTGACATTATACCAGGACAACATAAACGAAACAGGGGTGCTGTATCTTTTTACATGGCTCAATGGGCGCGGACAGTACCGCACCGCCGCGCCGGGTGGCCGCGTGATACGGGACGTCCCTCTTCCTTATCTTGATTAATTTCCTACAATTTATTGCTTGGATTAGTGTTGCGGCGCTTTTTAGATGCGTAATGGCTGGATCCGCTTGATGGCAGCACTTTGTACCTACTTCAGTTAAACTTTGTACCTACTTCAGTTTTAAGTTTAGTTTTCAGTTAAAAGCCGCAAAGCGTAAAGCATTTCGAGCTATCTACATTTCTAAAGCTAGGAGTTCTGTATGCTTTTAGGTTATTATGTTACTAAATTAATATAGCAAAAATATAGCAACTAACTACTGAAATAAAGAAAGAAAAGAGTTACATACCCAATAAAAATAGGAATCAAAATAAAAACTATACTTAGCTTAAACTAAGTCAACCGAAGCTTTATTACTCTAGACCCACTAATTACATTTCCTAGTGTAGAAATAAACTGGGAAATATAATTAGAAATATAATAATATATGGTCATTATCATTTTTCTCAATGTTTTGCCAATAAAATTAGCTCGTTACATTAAAAAATGATTTCAAACAACACAACAAATCTGTCATAGCTCATATCTACTCACCACAATATAATTCTTGTAGATGTAGAATCGTCAAGAATCCGATCGAATGCTGCTACTGCCGGAGAACACTAAACAGGCAGACTATTCTGACGATGATAAAACTGAAGGTTAGGTAAATAACAAAACGTCATACGAAAATGGGAAATCTGAGCGGACGAGAGACGTAAAGCATCGAAAACAATAGCTGATACAGTATTTAAAACATGACAAGTTTGGTTTTCAGCAAATCCCAGATTTTATGTTTAAGATATTCTAACAGCTCTCAAATCTAATGAATATTTTTTGAGAGCTCTTAGATTCATAGAAATAATTACATGGATATTTATATGACGCTGACTACAATACATTTTTAGAACTGTGTGTGAACGTATTTTCAAATTATTATAATTTTAAACTAAAATACCCAATAAAAAACACATATTTACAGTCAATTCAGTCCACAGCACAGCTTATTCATATTTTTTTTTTATTGTACGATAGCGAAGCACTTTTCTTTCAACAACTTGAACTCAGGTGGTTCAAGTTATGATAAGGCTGAAGGTGTAAGCGCAAGTTTGTATGAGACCATTGCCGTGAGTAGTTGCGGTTCTTGCTTTGTCGACCGACTGACTTACGCTGAGTACGACTAATGTTGTATCTATCAAAATACTAATCCAAGATCAAGAGTTCCACGCTCCATGGGGCAAATCGGATAAGACTTCCTCAGCCTCCCGAGTCCAAACCATTTATATTCTTCTTTTGATCCCGAATCCCGAGCGTATCCGATAGTAAACTGCTATTCTTACTGAAAACGTTTCAAACGATTTATTATGAAGTTTTTTAAGCGGATCCGAGATGACTGAACGGTATTGATGAAGCGCCGAGCTGAGAGTGTGAACCTTACGAACGTACTATATACCACGGGTAGAGTATGAACATTGCACCAAATCTATGTATTGATCCGTTGATATGAATGTCTAACAAAAATGTATAGCTCAAATCATACATTAATTTTTGGTCTTTGTCTATATAAATTTTTGAGCATGATTCTTCTAGGACCTAGGTGCGTGTAATAATTATTCGTGATGTAGTTTTTCTCATTATTTTGTCAACAATGTTTCATGCAGGTTATTACAACCAATTATATAGAATCATTTGACGAAAAGTTGCTAATTGCTGTTGGTTTTCTAATCAAATTAAAAAAAAACCCCTTCAGTTATACAATTGCAACGTACCTTTGTATACTCATGATAATATGTTACTCAGAAACATTGCGGAGAGATCGGTACCGGGGGTTTTGGTGAGCCTACTCTTGGTTAGGTCGCACTATCTATCTACATTTAGACATTTATCGTTCATGCGATTTGGTTATTTGTGCGAAGACTCCGTAGGGATCAATGATGAGTCGAAGGAAAAAAATTGTGAGTCTGTTACTTATGTTTCCATACACACGTTACATTACTCTCTGGATGATATTTTATTGTTATTGTGGCGGATAACCGATATTAAAAACTACAGTTGCATTCTCAGTTTGCTATAGAATTAATCTGATGTCTTCATTGGAAACAGTGATAATCAAAGTGGTTCATTTTAAGTTTGAATTGGTAAGTGTATTTGTGATTAATATGTGTTAAGTATTCAAGCGTCAAGATTACTTTTGAAGTTCAGATACAAAATATATATAAATAATATGAACAATTTAACTAACTATGTACAAAGGAAGCTGTCATTATACGTTTATTGCTTAAGTTTTTTTATCAAACCAGTCGCAGTTCATTTAATCTTCTGTGCTGTAGATTGTGAGTTCGATTACAACTACGACAAACATTCGTGTGATAGGTACATAATTCATAAGCAGGTACGTATTTGTTCTATGTTTGAGCGTTGTATGACTAAAATGCTAAATACATTTATTAAAGCATTTTATTATATCACTCGGTCCCATTAAAAGCTTAGCTTAATAAAAGGCTAGATGGCGTTGTTTTAAGAATCCTGAAAAGTTTTTATTCAGAATATATATATCTCAAGCACTTAGTTTATTTGAGTCACAGGAAATAACATATGAATCCTCTACCAGTATTAACACATTTGTGAAGTGAAACCCGCGGGTGTATAAATCTGTCGGCGACTCGACCGCGTCTCTAAATGAAGCTCTTCGATGACAAATAGTAGGGGACCGGCCCGGAGCAACATATACCAAGGGATGTAAGGATGTAAGGCAATGCGTTACTCTTGAATTTGGAATGCTTCAGAGATAAATAGAAAACGTTTCCCACATTCATGAACTGAAAGATATAAACAGCTTTAGAACAAGCCTCTGTGATGTTGCAGTTTAAAACAACAGCTGATCCACCAACATCATTATATTAGAGTTGCTGTATCTCCGATTGAATTAGGCATTTCCACGTTGGACATTTTTTTTTCTGATTTTGACCACTAACCTTGTCGCATCTACGATAGAACAAGCATAACCAGAAGGTTCCAATTAAATATTTTCTTGAAGAAAAGGCAAAGGAATGTATCAGTTCTAGAAATACGTCTATTAATCGAATTAGTCTTAAAGATATGCCAGTTGGTTCGATTAATGTTCATACCCTTGAATATGTCAGGGTTTGACTGTACTACTCCCAGATCCCAAGTAATAAAGCAGAACATCTAAACAGCATCTGGCGTTAAAACAACTGAAATGTGTATCAATAATTCAAACGACCCTTTACACCGTCGGACGCGGTTCATTACGGACCATAATATTTGGGTTTTCTAATAAATTATTACTATTAGTAGCTCTTTAGAAGACCTTTTCAACTTGGAGATGAGAATGTCTGCTTCGCATCGACTGCTCTCAAAGTAATCATTTATGCTGGAGATTATTTACAGACGAACTGCAGGATGTTTTGTAGATAGCTAAAGGTGTTGGTGTTAACCCCAAAACACATTTTGTTTATAAAAATAGTAAACGAGACTGTCAACATACCTGTTGAAAGAAAAACAACCAAATTAATTATTGCAAACGTAATAAGTACCTATCAAAGATCACTCACAAAAATGTTGACTCATATTCAAGGAAACGAGGACGTGTAGATTAATATTGTACAATTAATGGTTGACATCGAGTGTACTCAAACACAAAATACAATGTATCTATATATTTACAATCGTTATACAATCAATACGATCACTTTATTTGCTTGAAACACTGTGATTTACATAGTGGCTGAAAATCAAAGCACATACTAGACCTTCTGTTTCTCTCGTAGTGTAGGTCACTTAGAAAGTATTGTGGAACATTCCCACAGGATAGCGAGAACACGGTGGAGGTGACGATGACGTGGAAGCGATTGGCCGTCATGCAAGCTATGGTAAGGCCGAAGGTGGAAGCTTACTTCTCCTGAAATCCTCAACAAATAAAAGTATAAACACCAGAATCAGTCAGCGCCAGCTCAAAAATCAAATATAGTCAGATCAAGGAATAGTTCGGTGACTCACGTTACAGAAATAAATCGCAAACATCGAGGATAGCCAAAGTAAATATCAAAGCCGAGTTTATCGCTTAAAATATTTTGTAGATCTCTTTAGCCTAGCGTATCGTAAAGTTTCTGTGTTGAATCCGAAGTAACTCACTCAATGCGAGTCAAATCGTTTCCAGCGCAGAGGTTTCGGAGGTTCGGGAGTTGTTTACAAACTGTCGTTACCCTAGCTTCTATTATATTGTCACATTTTAGGCGCTTTTGGGTTTCCTACGACTATTTCTGCTCATCTGCTCTATTAGTATCACGAATCTGAAAATATAGATATAGATATGGCCAACTGGTGGTGGTGATTAGCAGGCCGCAACTGGCTACCAAAGGGAACATTGTACTGGAGTTGGCAGCAGGTTAAAGACGTACGAATAGATCTGGACGGCACTAAACGACCTCAAGCCCAGCTAGAGTAGGATTATACATCATCAATATACATCATTATATATCAACGTAAGTAGCTCTCCCAGGAACTGGTTCCTGCACTATGGAAGACCTGTGCAAGGCCCGCAAGTAGCCATTGACACTGCTAAGTTCTGGTGTGGCTCCATCTTACCAGAACCACCGAAATAAAGAAGAAGAAGCAGACCGCAAGGGTGGCAGATACAAAAACTAAAACAATTTTACGTAAGGCACACCCACAATAAACACGTCAAAGCGGGAAAGAATAGCAATGGACTGATGAGATAATGACGATTTGAAACAAGTCTTCGTAGCGTTAACCGCCTGTGTTCCACACCGGTGGACTTCTACGGATAAAGTGTTGAAGTCGTATATGAACGCTTTGTCACAGGAGACCCGGATCTACCCCGCCTTGTTTTGACTTGTTTGACGAGGGATGAAAACACACAAGGAATAGGTTACCATTATTGTGTTTAGATTACCGCTCGCTGTAAGTTTATCGTTTTTGATGCTGTTTGTCTTGGAAGATAGTCTCGAGTGTGTTATCTTTAGCGTTGTTCTCGTTTGATGGTTGCTACGTCATTATCATTGTTTTCGTAATGCTTATCGTAATGTAGGTAAATGTGTTGTTTAGACAATTTCGTACATAAAATACATTTGTTGTTATTGAATGTAATATATCACTTTTTTCGACTTGACTTAAATTCGTTCCTAACATCATGTGGGTGTTTGCTAAAGTCCTACTTAGTACACACTACAAAGGAAGCTGTCCTCAACGTTCCACTTCCAGGAACACTGGTTCAGGCTGTTGGAATGATTGTCTGACAATAAATGGTTTGACATGTCAGTTTGTCAATACTACGACGATTACATACAGGTCATAAAATGTTCTAGGGTTGTGTTTCGTTCAATTGTATTTTTTACAACTTGTTGGTATATAGGTATATCTAGTAACGGGGATAGGGGTTTTACAGGGTCTAACTAATGGTGGGCGTTAGATACGCTGATGATGATGATCATAATAAATTCACCAAATCATTCAACGATTGAACAAGCTTATTAGCTTTTTGGATCCGGCAGTAAGTCAGATGATAACAGAATGTCCGTTCAGTGACTCAGTATAAAACCCCACGCTATAATTCAATACAACTAATTTACAACGAAAACGTGATCCACAAACAATAAATCGTTTGCCTGTTTGTGGACGGTGGTGACGTGTGGTGGTGACACCCGCATCCAATCTATCTACAGATATATATCGGCTTGTCCGTCTGTCACACCAATAGATTACAATAAGAATACAATGGAGTGAAACCATGACACGAATTGCTGATTGGGGATTAAATTCATACAATGATTTGGAAATTATGATAAGAATCAATATTAGTGACAAGCAATCAGGATTTGAATAACAACTCATTTATTGAATTAATAATGTTTGAAGATAGGTACTTTTGCTTCTTCTTTCTTCCTAATGCTTATTCAATAAGCAATTGTGTCGTAACAACGGAAATACAGACGCTGGAGCCTGATTCCAAGTTGCTGCATGTGGGTCCGTATAATAAAATATTTGTAAAAGCACTTATTACAGTGAGTTTTTTTATTTATAGGAGACAGAACAAGCGAGGTGAACCTCTTGCCTATTATAATGCCTTACTGCGTAGGTCACATCCACAAAGAGCACAGCCTACACGGCACTGCAATGCGGTCGTCAACTTGAGGCATAAAGGTGTTCAGCCTTACGTGCCCGTAATTTCAACGGCAACCATACCCTTCAAACAGGAACACAGCAATGCTGCTTGGCGACTGAAATAGGCATGGTGGTAGTATTTCCCAGACGAGTCCATTCACTTTTACTTTTACATAATTACTAAAAAAATCATAAGTAGATTAGATACATCTTATAATATCTATAAATAATGATATGACATTATTGCACATGAATGTGTGCAATGTGAAAAATAAGGCTACCTTCTTAAGATGAAAAGCCAATCCAGAAAAGGTCATGGAAATTCCTGCGATATGTAGGAATTTAATACTGATTTTATATACTTATACTTCGTCGATGTTCAGCGTACTGGGTGCAGTACGGTTCATAACTGATAATAAAACAAAATACATAACCGAATTATTTTGTAATAATCTGTTGGGTTATTATAAACCGTTTGCAGCGGTGCTTAGACAACCCGGCTGCTTCCTCTTTGTTTGTGTTTATGTAAGTTAATATAATTATTATTTAATAACAGTGAAAATTATAATATTCTTATGCTCCTGCTGGAACCAAATACACTTAAACAACTGTACCTAAAAGCTACTCTTCGAAGCTAAATAGCGTAAATGTAAATCATAAGTCTAAGTCAAAGTCAAAAATATTTTTATTCATTAAGATTTTTAGGATCATTTTGAAACGTCAAATCTACCGCCTGTTCGGAATCGCGATCAGCACACAAGTAGAAAGGCAAGAACCTCGGGCTGATTAATTTTTTGATGATCCATTTAACATATAGGTACAGTGTTTATAATAATTTAATAACATTACAAGTGTTACCTACATCATAAAACTAAAAACTTAATATTATCTTAAAACATTGATTATTACATAACTATCTAATGGGCAGTTTCTTAACATTGAGAAATCACCATTTAACTGTCAACTGGTATAGCAACATCGGGCCACGCGTTCTTATCGTCGATAAAGTCACTTATTTTGTAGTAGGCTCTTTTCATAATTTCTCGTCACGCATCGGCCGAGCTTAGCCTCTTCTCAGGCTTCATGTGATACCTTCATAATCCAAAAGTCTCCTTGATTCTGAGTATACCGCCTCTGTGGTGTAGTGGTTTGCCTACCGGTGTCAGATCCAGAGGTCTCGGGTTCGAACCCCGGGATGAGTAAAATATTGTGATTGATTTGGTTGGTGGCAGAACTTTGTTTAAGTCCGCCTGACTAGCTACCACCATCTTACCTAATGCTGTCGCCATAACAACAATAATTAAATGGTTGTGTTCCGGCTTATAGAGATAAGATACCCAGTTCCTCAGTTTGTTGAGGATTCCGGTTGAAATGCGCCTCCACCTTCGGCCTTATCATAACCTGAAAATCAGGTGAGGCACATGCCCGTCAACAATAAAAAAAAATGTTTTAAATTTACCCTTACAGTATAAACTGTAAAAAAGAGCAAAGATCTGCCGAATGTGTGCTATCGATCTTCAAATTTGGTGGTACCGTACCGACCAGCTACCCATTTACATGTACCCAACGAAGATAACTGGCGGTATCAGGCCCAGAGTCAGACGAATTAAACTTATGGTGGTCAGTTTTAAAGGGCTCAGACAAATTGTGCAATAAACCTAGACCTGAGTGATACTCGTAAAACGTAGGTTTAGGCTGAGTACTAAAGTTACGTCATGATTACGTTAAGAGACTCTTTTGAGTACTATCGTCCAGTCCAACCTACATAATACCTACCTAGATATATACTTGTAAATACTATGTCTGATATATACATTGTTCATAATAAAATTACTTACTCATAGGTTGACTCCAACCTGATGAGAGCTGGTCTAGTGGTTGAAGCGAGTAGCTGGTGTATCTTTCAACGAGAACGCGCCGTGGTGTGGTAGTGGCCGTGGAATCGACCCCTCCAACTCAGCCCGCAGATTACTAAAATCTGACTAAGGGATGGGCATCTCATACCTTGCCTATTACCTAACAAATTTACTGTTATCACCAATCTGCCTGTCAAACGTGGTGAGTATGTCAAAACCGCCTCTGTGGTCTAGTGGTTCAACCCACCGATTTCAGATCCAGAGGTCCCGGGTTCGAACCCCAGTGGGAGCAATATTATTTCTTGTTTTATTGTTGGTAGGACTTTGTTTAAGTCCGCCTGGCTAGCTACCACCATCTTACCTAATTCTGTCGCCATATTATTATTCTTAAAAAAAAATGTGTTCCGGCATTTAGAGGTAAGGTAGCCAGTTCATCAGTTTGTTGAGGATTCAGGGTCACCTTCGGCCTTATCTCAACTTGTAACCAGATGAGATGAAGGATAAGCGCTTCCCCATCGTACGATAGCAAAAAACTTATTGCAGAAGAAGCTCTGTCCAGCTGTCGACAGAAATTATTTTAGAGTATAAGAGAACTTGGTACGAATCTGAATCTGATGGATTAGAAAGATATAAAGAAAGATATACTTTGACAAGCAACAATATACAAATATGACACAATCACTAGTAGTTTACATTATATAATTTAAAATTGGTACAAATATAAAATGTATAGTATTCTCTAAACAAATGAAAAAGCCGCAACATATGCTGAACGCTCACGAGAGACCATTACTTTCAACAGACACAATCAAAAACATAATTTTCCGACAGAATAGGTCCAATTTCGGCGAAGCACATCTGAGCGGCAACTAAACCAATAACACCACTACAAAGCCGACTATCAAGTTAATGCTCAGATAAATAGTGCGATTTCCGAAGCCGCTCCCTCAGCCTCGGTGTCTCCTCCTCTGATGGGAGCCGTTTGTATGGCTGCTGGGCAACCTCGCCAATCAAATCTCAACCTAAACATCCCGGTTTAAAGTTATCATTCGATATTTAAACATCACAACACAGTATACTATCAACAACGAACAATATATTTTTCATTGTATCTCCATATTATTGTTAGGAAGGGAAGTCTAGATAATCTGGTTTGTGTAATTGCTAGTAATTTGTCCGCAAGATGCTTGAGCTATGCGAACTACACGTGGTATGGACGCAGGGGGAGGCTCTTTTAAATGTGCTCGGTTTAATATGTGGCGGAGTAATGGCAACCTCGGGTCAAGGGTTAGCTGAATCTAACATTGAAACTGTATGTGTCTTAAGAATATTGTCGAGAGTGTGTGTTGACGGAGTCTAAATAATTTATGCAAGTATAATATTGTACCATGCGGTGCTCTGCAGATTATATAAGCAAAAACCCAATGCTGTATTTAGTCGCCTTTTAAAAACTTTTCAAATCTATCCAGAGAATTCGTTAAGGTGACTAATTTTAATATTATAAACCATGGATCAACTTTTGTATTGTGAATTTTTCATCAGCCTGAACGTACGGCGTAAGGTCACCACACAGTTTTCGATTCAACTACTAGCTGAATCAACAATACTAGTACCTAGCGGCAATTTTTTGCACTCACATGTTTCTATAATTTCTAATGTTTTCAAGAAACACAAAATGTCAGTCTGTTATGAGTAAATATATTGCCTTTAGGATCAGAAAGTTTAATTTTCATAAAGTTGAATTCCCAAAATGTATAATTTCCCAGAATGTTGATTAATTTTTGATTCGCAAAATATTGAATTGGTAGTATCTTTGTTGTATCTGACATGGCACTGAATGCTGTGTAGGGTTTAGTAATACAGGGCGTAATATTTAGACCGGTCGGTATGGGAAAGTGTGAAACTATAAGACATACGAAGACCTGTTCTTAGGAACCATGTCATCGATTACATTAACAAAAAAGTTGCATTCATACATAATAAAAAAACTTGTACTCGGCTCGGGAATTGAACCCGGACGTTTTGAAAAATAAAACAAACACTATTTCTATTTAGATATCGATTGTGTAGGTATGTAGGTAAATATTACTATGAAACGTGATGTCTTAAATTAATGAAAAGCATTGTCCTTTAATTTATTTTAGTAGGTGTTCAATAGGTGTACCATTTTTACCATTTTTTTCCATATAACATTAATCTCGTTTAGGTAACGATCATACTTTGCTTTGCTGCTTTTAGGTCTCTAATGGTGTCGTACCTTTTTTTTTTTATTGATTATAGTCAAGCGTTTGACAACCAGCTTACATTTAAAAGCTTGTTTTGTACACTTCATCGTTAACACAAGACATAGAGACAATAAATAGTCTAGTTGAATGAAATGAGACAAACTCGCGGACCGTAATAGGGCCGCCCGTACCAATTCTTTTTTGGGAAAAGTTCTCATATCTTAATATAAATAGTGTTAGTATTATTTTTCAAAACCAATTTCTTCAAATTTTTTTTTCTATTTCCGCGCTGAGTAAAAGATTTTTTCCTTGTTACTAAATTCGATGACATGGTCTCTAAGAACAGATTTTTGTATGTTTAATAGTTACAGACTTTTCCATACTAACCAATCTAAATGTTACACCCTATATATTTTCAAAATAATAATAAAATAAAGGTATTATAAATACGTATTTTCCCTTAATTACAAGCTTTGCTTTATTTTATGCTGGATGGCTATAGGAATTTTAATATAGGAGGCTATTAGAAGATAAATGTAAACATATTTTTAATCACATCGACTTGCACAGTGTAATTTGTCTTCCCTCAGTTGAACTTTTCGAATTGTTAATTTCCCCAATAATTAACCTATTTCAATAATAGCCGCATTCTCGAAAGTTCTATCGTTCGTGCCTTCGCCAAATTAAGCTCATTAGCTCCGACTGCGAGCGAGGCTGTCAGTCGCGCATTCCTCACTCCTCGGCCCCGGGGACGCGGACGAGAAACTTTTAGAGGACCTGAGAATCTTCATTTAGTGAAGTTGTTGGTTTGTAAGCAGTGAAAAGCAGTGAAAAATCCACCATTTTTATAGAGGATAAAAATGATGGATTTTCCAAAGGAGGAAGTTAAATTGTATATATACTATATCGCAAGATGGTCGGTACTAAATTTGTCTAAAAATTAAGGGAAATTTGAAACGTTTGCTTGTACAGATACAAATAGCTTATTGTTTCAGGCGGTTTTTTTAGGATATACATTGTTAAATATATATATAACAGCCTGAAAACTGTAAGATATTTAGTAACAAGTCCGATAAAAAAAAATCTAATTGACACTTGTTTCGCCTCTGCAGGACATCTTCAGGACTTATAGTGTAGCTGCTGAGCTAACGAACCCTCTGCCGACGTACTGCCGGTCCGATTGCTGCGCTTCAACCGTGATTCAAACGCATTTAGTGGATTTTTTCTAAATATCCTTCTGTTTTCAGGTTATTTATACCTACCTGGTACGTTAATAGTTCAGGATAAATATTTTCAATAATCCTACATTATTGTGTCAGGCAGGACGGTTGTTTCCAGAACGACTTAAAATTTATCACATAATTAGTAAATACTATAATTGCCCGTATTATAAGTATTAAGCTTTAAGTATGTAGGTACCTGTCAGTACCTAAATCTTTTACACTTTTTTAAATATTTAATCAATATTATTGTAAAGGTTTAGGAAACATTCCTTGATGTATCAGATTTTGTTCTCAAGATCCTGCGAAGATAAAAAAAATATGAAGCGTTCTTTCCTACGAAATGGAGTTTATATATTATAATTGAATGCGTTTTGTCGACTTAAGTAGATGAAATTTGCTTTTAAGTCCGCAGTTTCAAAACTTACATCTATATGCATCACAAAAATGTTTGATTCGGTTGGGAATCGAGTCCACAACCTACAGCGCTGAATGAAAGAATAATAATTAAATAAATATATAGTATAGGACATTAATTTCACACAGCGCCATCTATCCCAAACTAAGCATAGCTTGTATTATGAGAACTCGATTACTATCAACTGAGCTCTGAACCCAGTTGATACCTAGTTATGATTCACTTTGAAACGATCCATCTATAAGCAACCGTCTCATCAATTCTTTATCAGTGGATTGGAGCAAAGAATACATGGCGTGCCTTTTTGTCTTTTTAGTTTTGTCGTTTGAAGAAAATTACACAATTAGAACCTAACAGTATTTTTAATACCTTTTCAAGTATTTACCACGGAATTTAACACACTACTAATTTCAGGATATGTAAAGAACTCGTTAGAGCTTAGCTCAGAACAGGGCATGGTCAAGAATTTTACGTTTTCCTTTCCCGTTTGAGCTTACGTTGTCATGGTGTGGGATGATTTGTCATATTTGATTCAATTTCCGAAGTTTGGCGAAGACTTGTGGTTAACAAACTGTGGTTTACGACTCTGCAATATCCGGTCTACGATCTTTAAGTACAATCGTCGCAACATGACTGGATTTTGCAAAGATAAAACTGGTATGTCTTAGCTAGAGATTCTGAAGACTGGTGGTCTTCAGGAGGCATTTCACAGTCCGCAGACACGGGGATTCATCACGGAACACAGTTGTTAGCTCTTCGAAATACTGAAGCCGTGTTAGGCCTTTTTGAAAGTTGGAGAAAATTATTGCACGGACATTTTCTTTAGTCAGATTAATTTTCGTACCTGACCTGAAACATTCAAAACGATACACAGAACGAAAATCAATAACATTAATACTCTAAAATTGTTTGTAATATCGAACAGTTCATAATTGCCGGTAAATGTAAATGACAGAACCTAAAAGACTTTATATATAGATAGATCTTCAGTAGTATTCGTGAACTCTATCAACCTTATAATTGACCCGCAATCATCGTAATGAGGCCGGTATAAAGAGACATGCCCATCTCTCAGAGACTCCTCACAATATAATTACCCACATTCGAGATGAACACGAAGCCCCACCGACAGACGCGGACGGTCTCATCAACTGTTTCAATGTCTCTCATTAGTCATTACCAACAACTATATAAAATGAACGCGTGTTAATAAAAGTGTATAAACGGAGAAATAAATAAATAATATAATTAATAATAATAATCTTTTTAAATAAAATAATCAAGGTCATCCATTTTACTTTTACATTGTATACGTAATGTTTGTATTGTTTGATGACATTTATGTTTAGTAAAGTGTTCATTCACCTTTCATTCTATTATTATTTGTTGTTTCGTAAGTTTCATTTAATAAACCATTTAAAGCTTAATGATAATAACCTGTTAATTAAACATACATTATAATTTTCTATGTCAACTTTAATTATTCAGTAGATATTAAGTATTAGTAATTTTGATGTAAAGACATTATTAATAAACAGTAACAGATCTCACTCATGATCTCTCTGGTCACTATAATTTCTCAGAGCGTGGATTTAATGAGGATCACCTACTAGTACCTATAGCTTAAGCTCGGCATATTCTAAGAGGCTACTCTTAGAATAGCGAAAGGGTTCGTCCGGGGAAGTACTACCACCATACCTTGTATGGTGGTAGTACTTCCCCGCAAACTTTTTTAACAAGCCTCATAGCTCAGTTGGTAGTAGCTCTGCCTCCTGCGCTGTAGGCTGTGGGTTCGATTCCCACCCAGGACAAACATTTGTGTGATGAATATAGATGTTTGTTCTGTGTTTGGGTGTTGTATCATATCATATAGTACGTATGTATTTACAAAAAGTATTTAAGTATTCTATCCGTAATCTAGTTTCCCATATTACAAGCTATGCTTAGTTTGGGGCTAGATGGCGCTGTGTAAAAAAAAAAAAAAAATGTCCTGTAATATTTATTATTATTATTATTATTATTATTATTACCTTGTGAAAGGGTTCGTCCGGGGAAGTACTACCACCATACCTTGTGAAAGGGTTCGTCCGGGGAAGTACTACCACCATACCTTGTGAAAGGGTTCGTCCGGGGAAGTACTACCACCATACCTTTATCGACCGCCATGCAGCATTGCTATATTTCAGTTTGAAGGGTTTCCGGTGAAATTATGGGCACATGGGGCTTAACATCTTAACACCTTTATGCCTCAAGTTGATGGTCGCAATGGAGTGCCGCGTCGGTCATGTTCTTTGTGGATATGACAGAAAAGGATATGCTAAGAAACTAGGTATACTAGTCAAGGTGAGACGATATTGCAAATGCCGGAACACAACCATTTTTAAAACTTTATTAAATGTTATACAAATCGCAGTTTTTTTAAATATAGAGTTAACCCGCTTTATCTCCTATGCCTTCATTAACTTGACCAATAAAATTAAACCTTCCTTTGAGCCACGATAAGTGTTATATAGAAGTTATTGTCTATTACTACTACTATTACAGTTTACAGTTAACTATTAATATTATTACCCATTTGGCGCCATAATCATAATGTTACTAACCAGCCGTTTATAGGTAGAAATTATAAAACAGGGATCTATTCTCTAATGTTGGTCGTTATAGAAAACATCTGACTCAAAACTGAATCGACTGATAATCGCGAGATTGGGATTTTATATTCTTACACCGTATTGTACAGATATTCTACTCGGAATTCTCAAAATCTCATGGAAATTTAGTAACAGAGATTGTTTGAAAAAAAAAAAAATTTTTTTTTTAACAATATAATGCATAATAAAGTGTATGAAACAGTTTGTTCTTCGAATACAATACAACACAATAAAAAATAAATAAAATAGTATTGTTTAAGCTTTTGCAATAAGAACACATGATTTTGTTTCGTTGAAAACGGGTATTTATCGCGTATATTACCTACATTTATCCAGACGTTTCAGGGGTTGCCCGGAAGGGTAGGTAAAATACGCGTCAAATACCTGTTTTTTAAATATGAATAAAAGCATAATGTTAAATTACGACAACATGTTACAGGCATGTTCTTTGTTTGAATGTTATATTATACGATTGGTATACATTTACAAAAAATAAACAGTTTTTATGGATTCTATTAGTAATCCTATATTGAAGGTTTGCTTAGTTTACTTGTAATATTGAATATATAATGTTTCTGTAACAATATGACCCACATTTTGGATGCTATACCATCTCCTGCTAAATTTGACAACAGAAATGGAATGTTTAAGTATTTAAATAAGCGAGCAACATTTTATAAAATTAAAATTTCAAATGTACGATTATTAAACCTCTAAACAAGTCATTAAAATTTCCATACGTATTGCCTATTTATGTAAGCTTAGCTTTAACGGGTATTTAATGTAACCGTTTCCATAATCAAGATATTTCGTTGGATTTATGGATCGATTCTAAATGTTTACAACGGATCCATGATTCGATCTTCATAGATGGTTGAGTAAGTCCAAGAAATGAATACGTAAAGTGATTGAAGAAGGCCCATTAGTAGCACGCTCCCGTAAAAACGCAGTTCGTCGCTGTAATTAAATACCTAAATGCGGTCGGTTGTTCAATACGTAAATCGTAAATTTCAAGCTCTTGGTGCTCTATTTACCAAACATTGATTCTGGCGCCGGAGTTTTGACAGTCGGCATCTTAGCTGATGATAATTATGACAGCATTTGCTAATGATTATATTTTTAACCGCTTTTGTGGTCTAGTGATTCATCCCACCGATTTCAGATCAAGAGGTCCCGGGTGCAATATTGTGCTTAGTTTGGCTGGTGGTAGGACTTTCCTAAAGTCAGCCTACCACCATCTTACATAATGCTGTCCCCATAACAACAATTCTGAAATTGTTATGTTCTGGTATTTAGAAGTAAGATAGCCAGTTCCTCAGTTTGTTGAGGATTCCGGGTGAAGTGCGCTTCCACCTTCGGCCTTATCTTAATTTGTAACTTGATTGATGAAGGCCAAGAGCTTCCCCGTCGTTCAATAAACAAAGATGTGCCACCGGTGAGTTTTCCAGAGAATGGAATGAGCAGGTACCTCGAAGGATTCGAACTTGCTACCCTGCAATGCAATATGCGCACGAATACTAACGACCCCTCCACCCCGTCCCACTTGATATCCCCAAATCACATCTACGATACAGTTTTAACAGGACAGTCTGTTCAATAAACTCATCACTTTCATTTTATGCTAGTTAGTCTAGGCTAGTAATTTTATTGAAATTATGTGATTAAATATCTACAGAATCATCAGCACCTACAAAATCAGTGGTAGTAATGTATTAAAGATAGTGTGTAGTGTATATAGTGAATAAGTGGAATATAGTTAAGTAGTAAGTGTACTAATATTACTAGCATTATCATAGCTCTCAGAATTAGCAAGCTGATGGCAGTGGGCGTCCAACAAAGCTCGAAGACCCGATATCTGCTGGGGATTAATGGCGACCACGATTAAACGCAAAACGGGGTGTGGGTACCAACAACTCGATAGACCGACGACATTGGATATCGATGGATGGAGGCGCCTTGGGATCACTATTTGAGGCACCGATTGTGGTAGTCCTATGTTGAGTTGTGTATCTCTGTTTACGTATGAGGGTTGTATTGATGGTGAAATGATAAGCTTGCAATGTACCGTCATTCATAACCTCGTTAGTTGTTAGTTCAAATTCAATTCCTTATGTCCTCTATGCATCCATGTATTTTATTATCCGAAGAATATTTTCATGTCCATTGCAATAAGAAAAATTATAGCCCTACGCTACTAAGCGCCAACGCTTGTGTCTGGGAAGTAACAACATACGTCTGAGGAGTCTAGTTACATTGGAGTGATACAGTTGTTTCCCTCCGGCTGTGGCTCAAGGTCCTTTTTGCCGTCCAGAAGATGGGCGGAGATTTATGTCTCCTCATCCCCCGAGGAGCTGGCTCCTATCGACTCCGGTCATAGTTGATCTATCGCTCTGCACAAAATCTTTGATACCTTACATTTATGATAGTATCACAAAAATAAACTTATTAATATCTAAGGCTTCTATAATTTTGTTAAAATTTCTGCAGCGTATTAGTCCTACTGTTAATGATTTACAAAACTTGATTTTTAAAAAGATAATTTAGAAGGCTAAATTGAGCATCCCATCTTCCTTAATAGTTGTAGGTATAATATTGACTTAAATATATTTTATTCTTACTGTTCTATAGAAAATATACATTTAACACCAAAACTATGTTTGTGGTCTCAATGAAAACCTCCTGTTACATTATATAAGTATTCTCTCTGAGGTTTCACTCAGGAAGTTGAACTAAAGATGTCTTCAAAACAATATTTCACTTCATTACTTAAAAGACAAGCCCCACCTCAAGCATTTCGTAAAGCTTTGTTTGCGTGGGAGGCACAATAAATTGCGTGACAAAGTAACCTAGCAACTAGCGAAGTACCTACTAGTAACCTTACAAGTTCCAAAGAACTCCAAAAGCTAACTTTTCTTGTTACCAACGCTGCGTATATTCACACGTTCTCAAGCAACGCAGCGTCCGCGCGCCAGCTAGCGACGCGGTACAATGCAAACAGTATCTCAACTCAATATTACAATGTTACAAAAAACTACCTAATAATCCTGACTATTGATTAATTAACATAACGTGCTAAATTTTTTTTCTCATCTCAACATGATTCAAATCTATGTTAACATTACAAAACTAATAAATATCCGCAGGGCCGAAGCCGGGAACTAAGCCACCAATCAGAAGGCGCACAGCTGTCGTACCTACACGTATGTGTAGTTTAGGGCTAGATGACGCTGTGTAAAACTAATGTCCTGTTATATATTTATTATTTATTATGGAATCAACATAATCATCTTTTTGTCCTTATCCCACTCTATCGGTCGGCACAACATGTTCATTCCATTCTGTTGTGAAATAAAAGTGTTAAGCCTCGCGTGCCCGTAATTTCACCGGCACTCGTACCTACCCTCCAATCCGGTACACATTAATGCTTGGCGGCACAAGGAGCTCTACTACTCCTCCTACTCTACTTCTATAGCCTTCCAAATACATGTTAACCATTTTCCTTACAACGTGACTTTCGTCCCTCCGCATGTAGCATTCCATACCACTCTTATGCAACCAACATGTATCCTAATACAACAACATAGCGTCTTCATAAAAACCACTCATGCGTCAGTGATATTTTATCTTATTATCTACACTGTTTGCCTTACGCCCCCGCACTATAATACTGTACTTACCTATTATACCTACTGTGGTAAAGAGTTGAAAACAAAAAGCGATAGCCTCACCTTCGTTACGAGCTGTGTAACAAGCGCTCGGCGCTCGTCTGTAACGCGCTTTATCTTTTTGTTGCTCGCAGACTTCGTTACTTCTAGACGGAGCTTTTCTCAGAGTCTGAGGGTATTATGAGGAAAGTTTAAAGCCTCATAAATGAAACTTTATTTTGATCACCTCGTCTTGAAACTTACGAAGTTCAGAAGTTTTAAAAATGTTGTTAACATAACTCTTTGTAACTCATACTCAATAGTAATGGGTATTTAAAGTTTCTCAAGCGTTTATTATATAAAGAATGAATAAAACAATACCGTTTGATGTTTGACTGTGTGTTCCTGTGCCATTGTTCTCTGAGGCATGCTCTAACTAACAATAATTAATTCCAATTGACATTTATTAGCAATTCTTTGCTTTTGTCATTTTTTTTTTCAATTGTTCATTTTCGACGTTTGACGTTTTGTATTTAATTTGAATTTTATTAAATTTGACATCACAATGTTATTAAATTGGTAAATTGGTATAATAATGTTTGTGTTCTGTAACCTGTTTTATGTAAATTTTGTATTTTCTATGATCCTGTGTTGATTGAAAATAAATTATTTATTTGAATTTAATAACAGAATTATTTTGTTATTTGACTAAGCTACTTTTATCTGCCGTTGAACACAAAGTGTTTGTTTTCATAGAAAGGAAGTGAAGTATTTTTATTGCAAGCATTTTTCCAAACAATGTGCTAAGAGCACACTTAGCCAATCGCGGGGCATACGACACAACTCCATTTGCAAATTAGGTACTTACCAACAAAATATGCAAACGAGTCGAAGGATATTAGTGTTTATACTCTAAATAATAAGGAAAAAGAAAATGGCACTCAAATGAAACCGAGACGAAATGACATCTTTGAACAATATTCTTTAAATCCGAGGGTTAAGCACTTAAGTAATTGAAAAATTGAGACTTGAGATGATTATCTTGAAATTAAGTTGAGTAAGGATAGGTGACGTTAGTAAATTAAATGTACATTATAGTGCAATAATTATACTATATATCACATATTTTATGAGAAAAATCTACAATTGGTTTCCGAATAAAGATCTGATGTGTAGTTCAAATGGTAAACCATGCAACAAAAGGGCAACTAATCGATCAAAATCGATGGAACCAAATTAGTCTCTGATCTCTGATCCATACACATAATAACAAACAGTAAGTATACCCGCATGGTGCCAATCAATCAACTAGAGCCAGCTAAACACACCCTAGAACCGACTAATGATAATACACTTTGTACTGATAGTCATAAAGCAGATAATTCCTTGATGGATGGAGATATGCTCGGTCGGCACAATGACGTGATTGATGAAACAGATCTGGAAGTACACGAGGAAGTGTCGGAATAAAAGAGTAATAAGAATCACATTAGAGGGCTCAGAGGGCTTATGCTAAACGTGAGACGCATAGAGGCCTGGACCATACCAGCGTCCAGAAACTGTTATATGAGGTATAGTTTTTATAGTTTTACCCTGTTTAGTTTTTAAGAGCTTTGGATTTTATTAAATAAATAGTTATAACCATGAATTATGAAAATAGTTGACTTATTTTTGTGATTTCCATTTGTAGGAATTGTAAGTCCATAGGACTATTACGTCTACTAGACCAATTACAGTAATTTAAACAAGCCTCATAGCTCAGTTGGTAGTAACTCTGCCTTCTGCGCTGTAGGCTGTGGGTTCGATTCCCACCCAGGACAAACATTTGTGTGATGAATATTGATGTTTGTTCTGTGTTTGGGTGTAGTATCGTATAGTACTTATGTATTTACAAAAAGTATTTAAGTATATCCGCAATCTAGCTCCCTTATCACTTATTATATATTAGCATAGCTTATCACAAGCTATGCTTAGTTTGGGGCTAGATAGCGCTGTGTAAAAATTAATGTCCTGTAATATTTATTTATACATTTATTTTTTTATTTATTTAAAAAGGTTTATTGATGAAATTGATATAAAACTATAACTAACCTCTAGTGACTCAATGGCCCGAAGATGGTCAATCATGCAAAATACAAAAGCATCAAGTTTAAGGTAGCCGTATAGGATAATGCGTAAAGCGCTATATGTTTAGAGGTATAAACATTACTAACTCAATACCTACTATTTGTGTAAGACAGTAGTAAATACAATTAAGTAACAAGTTCCATCACTGACAGATTAATCCAAAGGTAGACATAAATCTATCGAAAATAAAGTGGGAGCGATAACAAATACGATCTCAATCTTCTGCGCTTACTTTGGAAAATGAAGATTTCTTACTGAACAACTTGTGAAATTAAAATATATGTCTCTCTTTTTAATTTACAACCTTTTCCAGGAGAACTCGACCTACATTCTGAGAATGCTCGACAACAATATACCTTGGTGTCGTTAGAAGTCAACATTAATCCTAGCAATTATAAATGTAAAATTTTGAATGTTCATGGAATTTAATGAAATTTAATACACAGATATTACCTAAATCTAAATATATATAACTCAAAGGTGACTGACTGACTGACATAGTGATCTATCAACGCACAGCCCAAACCACTGGACGGTTCGGGCTGAAATTTGGCATGCAGGTAGATGTTACGACGTAGGCATCCGCTAAGAAAGGATTTTTATTAATTCTACCCCCAAGGAGATGAAATAGGGGATGACAGTTTGTATGAAACTTTGTCAATTTTAAACCGATCGGGCTGAGACTTTGCATGCATAAAGCTACTATGACGTAGGCATCCCCTAAGAAAGGATTTTGAGATTTTGCATTTGTTTTGTTTCGGTTTAGTAGTGTTGGTTATAGACTCTGCTTTGTATTTGGCATTTGTTTAGTTTTCGTTTGGTTTAAGTATAGGTTTTCTCGGTTAGACTTTTTTTAAATGGCTAAAGAAAATCTGAACGTTAATGGAGAAGTTGAAGAATGTATTGTCGTTTTTAAGTTTTGTAGGCCCTAATTTTTTACACACGCTAACCAAAAGTAAAACCGCAAATACTATACCTATTTAATAATAATACTTCTTAACGCGAGCAAAGCCGCGAGCAAAAGCTAGTAACACCTAAAATACTTTATATTCCGGAAAGAAATTGAGGTTCCTGTGGGATGATCAATAAACAAAATCAAATCCAATCAAATGAAACAAATCCGTTCAGCAGTATTAGCGTGATGTTCATTTTCTTATCGTCATAAATACTGTTTATGACAAGTTCCTAATATTTAGTGGATGGAATAAAATAAATAATCTGAAAACAGTAAGATATTTAGTAACAAATCCACTAAATTCGTTTGATAAATATTCAAAACGAGTGTTTGGCATCTACACGAGGCATCCTCAGGCAGTATAGTGTTGCTGCTAAGCTGACGAGCCCTCTGCCGACGTGTTGCCGATCCGAGCTCTGCACTGCAAGTGTGTATGCAAGGATTTGTTACGAAATATCTTTCTGTTTACAGATTATTTCTTTTGAACAATGGATTTCCCCAAAATAACGCCTGAATCAATTAGCTATCTTGGGTGGAATAGATGATTATTTTTCATAAAAAAAAAAAAAAATGTCAGTGAAGCGCTTGGTCTTCATGTCACCTGGATTTAAAGTTATTATAAGGCTGAAGGTGGAAACGCACTTTACCCAAAATCCTCAACAGTCAGAGGAACTGGCTAGGCGTCTTAGGAACTCTGGGTTTGATACCGGTAGGCGAACAACTAGCCCACAAAAGCGGTTGCGTGGCTTGTCTTAATTTTGCGACAAATTGTCACGTCACGTTAACTGATTAAATGCGACGTAATCCTAATGTTATTTTAATGTTCACAGTTTGCAACAATGTCAAGTACCTACTCACTGTTTTGTAACAGTTCTGCAGTGAGACAATACTTGTAAAACCACGTGCAACATACTTAGCGTGACTCAAATGAAAAGGATCCGCCACAAGACACCGTCCGTGTGTGTCACGTCATAAAACACTCATGAAACTTTCATGACAATCATCCTAGCTACTAAATTTTAAGGATCCCTCCAAGCAAACAAAAACATTCCGATTTGCAGAGCAGCTAAGAAGAAGGTATTTACATAAATTTGCGTTAGGTAAATGGGGTCCCATGACAAGTTTAATCTTGTCTGTAGAATTTATTGCTTGCAGCTCTGCACCGGATCAGTATTTGTGAGGTTTGGGATCGTCTTCGGAAGATAATGGAAAGACTACTTGGTTTTGCTCTTAGGCTATCTAATAGCTGTAATATAAATGCAGGCTTCTGACTAATTTCAAAGGCAAATACGTTTGCAATACCTGTTCTTAGACGGTTTTTGATAAATGATAATGAAGATTGAAAACACCCACGGCTTAAATTGTATTTATTCGTGTATTTTTTTATTTCAGTAACAAACGAAACGAAACGTCCGTTTAGCCACAAGCATTTCCCCATGAAACCATTTCCGCGTCATCCATTCATACAATAAGAAGAGCATCTAAACAACAACATCGCAGCTCGCAGCCTCTGTGTCTCGGAAATGCGAAAACTTTGTCTAAACAACTCGGTTTGTTTTTAAAACTACATAAACGTTTTATTTTACGTTTTGTTCGGATCTCTCTAACGAAGTTTGAGTTATTCGCATTGGTTTTTTGTCGAAAAGTTGGTCTTTGGTTTTTGATTTAGGTAAACAAAGTCTTAACTGTCAATAGCTTATAAACTTGGCCACCATTTTAGGTACTCAGAGTTCATCATTATCCTCACAGCCCAGGAAATTTTCATTCATATCTCGCTTGGCATCTGCCATCTGAGTTAGACGATCGCAGCGTTGATGTGAAATACTTAGCCGGATAATGACATCCTCGGGAGAGTGGACTTTGACTTTGACTTATGCCAATTTTTTTTGGCAGAACTGCCGCAAACCTAACTCAGTAGGTATTTATGCAAAAGTTTAACGGTTTGAAATTGGTTTCAAAATATCTTTTAGACTTTGAGAATGCCAAAATATAGGAATAAATTCCACTTGTGAGCAAACATCCAACGCTTTGGTCTAGACGTTTGATAGCTCGCCTCACTCGAATGCAAACCATTTTAGTTAAGAACTTGAAAGTGAAATGACCGTCCCAACTTCTCCCACAGATAACGAATGCAAAGCGAGGGCGGTAGCACAACTACTGCAGTACGTCAACTTTTAAACGAAGTATTCTCGCCCGATAAAACTACAGTCGAGAAACCTTATCCTAGAGGCAAACTCACACGGAATTAGAAGATATGTCCGACGAACGACGAACCTACCCGTTACCTAGATAACGGGTAGGTCACACATAAAAGAAAAAATCCGAGAACCTTATATTTTAAGTTCCATCACTTTTTTTTATAATAAGAAATAATAAAAGACCTTTGTCTTAAATTTATGCTCCTCCAGCTTTCCACATTGTAATGTTATGGATTTCATTTAGCAATAAAAATACCATAAATGTTACTTATATACCTACATGTTTGTACGGAATCCTCAGTGTGCGAGTCCGACTCGCACTTGGCCGGCTTTTTTTTATACATAATTGCTACTATGTATTACACGGATTAAATAATTGTAGTTATTTTCTGTCTAAAAAAACCTTGGAGCCGAATGTCACTAAGCTAAATATTTTTCACTGGAATTTCCACTGACACCTTTAAAAAGAGAGACCTTTTAAATATTTTGTGAAGAATTACTCCATCGTTGACCTCCTTCGAAGTTAGGAGTAAACAATAACAAATAGCTATTAGTTGGTATTTCCGTTAGATCTGTCCTCTGTCCTCTGTGCCACGGAGGTAAGTCCTCGATAAGATCCGCCGTCACCGCACGGAGGGAGTTACAAACGAATTAATATTATTTTAATGGCTCTTCCCTCTTCCCGCCATCATTTACTTGTTATCTTCACTTTTTACAGAATCCATTCAGGAAGGAAGGTTTTTATGAATTTGAGGCTTGTAAGGGGACGTGATAGTGAAAGTTGGAGTTTTAATACCGGTCTTTTGTAACTTTTGACGGTTTTAAGGCTTATTTAAATTTTAACGATTGAACCATACTATGGACTTAGTTTCAGGCTAGATAGCGCTCTATAAAATGTTCAGTAATAATTCTATTTATTAATTCAAACAAATTGACTATAGAAGCTACAAGAAACAGCTTATTCAGATATGAACTTGTTTTCTGTTTGCAATGTATATTACAACTGAGGGGACTTCGACGTTTCAAAGATTGAGGCATCACATTCAGACACTATATTTTAAGAGTAGCTTTTGTTTGTTGTCCTTAAAAAATTCATTCCGTGTGAGGTGTCACAAAACATCTAGAAAAAGATTTTTCTTTGAGCGATCGTAAATCTGTACATTGATTCTTGGACTTCACTAAAAGATTTTTTAGAAATAAATGTTAAAGATCGCAGGCAGGACCAGACTGAGCAAAGATAACTTTGACTTTTATGTGAAATCATACCACCTATGAATAACACAATTCAACACCCAATCACATAATAAATATGCATATTCATCATACAAATGTTTCTTCCGGACTCACAAACTACAGCACCTAAGGTAGAACATCTACCAACTAAGTTGTGAGACTAGTATCCTGGCACTCTATACAAATATTCCGTCAACTGAACCTACAACCTAAAAATCAACTGTACATTTTACAGGCTTAACAAACGTTTCGCTTGCACAAACTTCCATACAACATCCGAAGCGATGCCAAAACTTAAAAGTAGTGATTGGTACCTCCCAAGTCCTCACTACGGGAAACTTTTATCGAATTTCACAATACCTTTGAGAAGAGCAGCTAACTCGGAGCTCTATCAATTTCTCAAAATACGTGCAAACTAATATATCTGCTTCAAATGTTCACTTAAATTGCATTAATGCTGTAGTTACGTAACCAGATTCACCTAAAGAAAAAACTTATACTTTTTTTTAGTAATAGTAGATAGTAAGTAAGTAGATAATAAGTTAACGAGTAGACGTGATTTAGAATGACAATAGGTAAATGGTATTTATTTTTATTTTCGGTCAGTATGAAAAATCTGCAATATTTTTTTCAGCATATGGCAAAGCGCGTCCAAAAATACCTTGCTTTTAAATTCCCTTTGTTTCAAACAAAATAAATGTTGAAGCTGACAAAGACTGCTTTAATTAACTGACCGTATAAATACCTTTTAAAATTATCTATATCTATATGTCAATATAAAAATAATTCGTTTGCCATAAATATAACATCAAAGTTCACTTATAAAAATAGATAAAACATACTGTTTGCCTTCAATCAACCTCAACAAACATATGGTAGCACTATGTAGGTAGTGGCTAAATATTTGTCCTCCGAACCCTAAATGGGGAGAATAACCAAACTCCAATGCTGATAGTGAGCTACGGTGAGACAGAACGGAGCGATCATTACGGATGCAAAATACAGTTTGCAAATGAATGCAACTGGAATCGTTACTCAATAGCAAAACCTCCGATGTAAGGTAAGCGTAGGTTTGAGTAAATATAAACACGCATCATCATGTAGACATCTCTCAGGATTGCTCAAACACTAACAAGCAACTTCGCGATGTTTCTCTTTCCCACCTAAAGCACACATTACTTATTAACATCGAAATTGGAAACGTTTCTACGTTCGACTGCAGAGAAACCAAAATATTTGCCCTCTTGACTACCTTGATAGAAGGTGATCCGATTTCATTATATTCTCGAGTCGTTGTGTCATGTTAATGATTTTTAACCGCCTCTGTTGGTCTAGTGGTTCGCCCACCGTTATAAGATCTAGAGATCTCGGGTTCGATAATTGTGCTCGGTTAAATTGGTGGTGTGGCTGTTTTATTGTTAAGGTTTCAGACTTAGGTGAGATGATTGTAGCTAATCATCTCACCTAAGTCTGGAACCATAACAATAAACAAGTTCTATGTGTTGTATATGTATTTCTCCTTATTCGGACTTGAGATAAGATATACAATTCTTTAGTCTGCTGAGGAAGTGCCAGACGAGATTGAGGCCAATAACGTTTCCTCGTAAAAAAATAAATGTAATTCGTTTTCTTTGTTATGTACCAAGCTGGGCTTTTTATTTCCCTAGAAAATGTTTAAAATAGAAATATTTTGATTGCAATAAAGTTTTTATTCACCAAGATATATTTTAGAAGAATAAATTAGTATTTAACATAAGTTATTAAAAATTCTTTGGTTGTTTATAAAATTACCGCGAATATTACCGCGAATGTTTATACAATAAATAGCTGAGTGTATTTTTGGACAACCTGTACAAGAACACCTAAATGGAAGCTGTGCCCTTTCACATTGTGTAAACACAGATCGTTAATGATCTCGGGGGGTAATCAGGGAAGGTGAAAGGGTGGGGGGAGTTGTATGTTGTTTGCTTGTTTTCGAATGTCGTCGATGACATATACTGTGTGTTTTTAAAAATGAAAACCGTTTTCATTTATTTTTTATGACGAAAACACTTTACGTTACTTTGACTCTGCTTATGGCTGCTGCACCGCAATATAAGAGAAGAGACGTAACCTTATCTTATATTGCGGTGCAACAAAAATAAAACAGGCAATAACTATCAACCATTTTTCACTCATGCATGTGATTCCGCAAAAATACTACATCATTTTGTACATCAATTTTACGAGTTCAGATAGTAGGTAGATAGTCTCTATTTTCAGTAAATCTTTATTAATAAAATTCAAAGCGCTATAAATAAACTCCACTTTTAGTAAATGCACGAGATTGTTTATCCGTGTTCATGTCACAGTCATAAAAAGGTAAGAAAATAATAGTGTGAAGTGAAGTGACAGCTTCAAAACATTTTAAACATATTTTAAAGATGTCGGGGGCTACTCCAATGTTATGGCGATATTTCAGTACATATAGAAAACACAATAATGTATGTTCATGTGGCTTTATTAAAACAGTATTTAGTCCTTAGCACTAAACATTAGAAACTCCGAATACTAATATGTTATTACTATTTTAAAAGGCTTAATACGTAATAAAACTTTAACGTCAGGTTTGGGAGTAGCCCTTTAACGATCCGTCACCAGTTCCTCGGCAGATAAACGAGACGGAAGTTTGGAGAAAAGCTTAATCTTTTGACTTCTCTACTAAATTCTCGAGAACTGAGAATAACTCCTTTTGATTCTTCCTTACCGACTCCTCCTTACGTACTTTAACAGGCCCGGGTGCCTTTCAAACATATCAATGTGTATTTGTTATTATATTGTTATATGTCATTACAAAATACGATTTACAGTGATCTCCCATTTCCATCGTATTTGACAAAAGAAATGTGTCTTGTTCGTGTAGTTTGACCTCAGGATAACACTTTTTTGTTGGTCAGCTCTATCATGTTTTGTTTAGATAGCCTTTATGTCAGCTTTTGACCTAGAAACTGCACGGGCAAGAATAAGGTCTGAGATGATAGTAAGCCAAACATCCAAAGGTGCCTTTTGAACTCTCTTCTTAAAGACCTACGGATCGTAACACAGTATAAATACAAATCAAGTCATACAAATAAAAAATAAAACTGTATTGTGTAGGAATTGAACCCCCAACTTTCAAAGCCAATAGTCAAATATCTTTATTCAGTAATTTTTTTTAAGGATCGCTTTGAAACGTCAAATCTACCACCTGTTCCGAATCGACCCCAGCACACAAAGAAAAAGGCAAGAACCTAGGGCTTGTTTTTTTATGGTCCATTACAATAGCTTACAATTATCTTATAGGTACTAAATACTACAATTTATTTACTGAAGAGAATTCATTTTCTTAATGCCAGGCTTTCATATCTTATTCTCTTATCTTCAGCACAGAAGGCAGATCTATCAGTATTTACAGAGCTTTGAGCAATACGCAACTTTCAATTTGTTATCGTGTCGAGGGATTAAGCCCGTTATTTGTGCAATAATTCCTCACAAAGGATGCCAATTGTGCTGCTATGGCCAAATGGATCCCGGAACTGGGTCGGAATCCAACGGGATATCCTGCTGTGGATCCAAGAGCTAGGTGCGCTGGATATGAATACAAAATAGCAGACATTTCGTACCGAATTATTTAGATTGAAATCTGTCAAGTAACAAAAACATGGCTTGATAACGATAGGCGAATGTTTTTTTAATGTGAGTAAAGATTACGCCATAGATTACTGACTACGCACTGAACCCTTCAAGCACTCTTACTGTCCATTGTTAGGCATCGTCAGCCAAAATCGATGGTTTTGCTCTAGCCTCCAACCAAGTCTCCAATACATCATCACAATTTTTTTGTTGTTTAACCAGCAGCTGACTTGAGAACAAGGTAAAATGTGGCCTAAGATGGAGCACGTCTTAAAGGAACCTATTCACTCTGGACTTAAATACTCTACTCGTGCGGAGAAACAGACGAGGGCAAGAAGTTCCATTCCTTGTATTCATGATAAATTCAAATTCAAATCAATTAACACAGGATCATAGGAAATACAAATTTACATAAAACAAGGTACTTACAGAACAAACAAATTAGGAAGGTATAACAAATTAATAACATTGTGATATCAATTGAGTGAAATTCAAATTCAAATTAAATACAAAACACAAGAGTAAAGGTAGAGGTGAAACGACAACGCTGATGATGATAAATAACCCCTATACGATCACTGCTCCTCTGAGTCGCCCTCACAACGAAGAGGTTCTGCAAAGGCATCACGCCTGGAACCTTACGTGTACGAGACACGTACCTACAATATCTTCCGTAAATCGATAGCTGTTGTAGTTTTGACTGTACAGGTACGGAAAGACAGACAGACAGACGGAAAACGAAGTCACGCCATATCGGTTCAGAACCTTTAAAAAGAGGATAAACCAGTCATTGTATACCCTGCCAACTAAATTTACTGTGTTTATGATGCAACGCGATCATTTCAAAAGGAACAAGTAAGGTAAAAATTATTTAATGTGTGTTTTCTCATTCTTATTATTAATGTATATCTACGTGTTAATCTAATCTAAGTAACTATGGACTAAGTTGTATGAAAAAAAAATGAATTCATTATATATTATGCAAATAGTTTTAATCAAAACCCACAAAATAGATTTTTGCTAAATTGGTTATGTACACGAATCACTGTAAGTAATAAACGTTGTCCAGAAAAAACGTATATTCACAAAGTACGTAGTTCTACGTATAATTCAGTTCCATCAATTTTATCTGAAGCTTCATCCTTATCCGTTTCATTGTTCTTGCCCATCACAATTCATTCTACTATTTCACATGAGCTCCTCCCGTACTAACTCTTGCACAGTCCGTGGTACATCCCCTGTCCGATGAAAGGGCACGAATTACAGGGGATTAAATTATCTGAAAGGGTGCTGAATTATGGGCAGGGTGGAACCGACGGACAGCTTGGACACCGTAGTTACTGGATACAGTTTCACTCAGATATTGGATAGACGTACATTTAACATTAGGGGCCTATGACTAAAGGTATATGTTTCATTTTGAAAATTGTAGCTTTAGCAGCTCTTGCTACTAATTTTATTAAATTATTAACTTACCCATACTTATTCTTAGAAATGCTGATGATGATGGTGTGTTATTATGGCAAAACTAAGAAGGAATAATCCTTCTTCGGTTTTTCAATCTTTTTTTTAATGTAATATGTTTGTTAGGTAAGCCGCCATAATAACACACCATCGTCATCATCATTTCTAAAAAGTCCACTATAGTTTGACCTCGCTTCTGCAGAGTGTCAGGCGTGTTCTCCGATGCGGGTACATATGATACATTTGACGCCATCTAGCGGAAGAAGACCACTGCAGCTCTCACTAGTTTTACCAACACTATGAACCTAGTTGTATGCATAAGTAAATTGTATATTTGATTACCAAGGTAATAAGTAGTATAGTACAATACTAGAGATTGGTCATAATCACCACGCGTGGCTACGTTGGTATAAAATCTAATGAAAAAAAAAATTCGCCACAAATAATAAAATAAGTTACACTTTACAAAGCCAACGACTTCACATAAAATTTAAAATAATCAGTGGGTAAGTTAATAATTATAAATCTAGCTAATTATGGAATTGCTTGCAATTTCTTTAGAATGAGTGACATTCGGTATAACAAGTCTAATATTATTTGTATTCTACTGTAGATGCACTCGCGGCACACTTTGTGTCGTTCTCTATAGTTCTAAAGCTACAAACTTTTCAATAGAACTGAGAGATCCGTCAGCAATAATACATGACATAGAAACGTCCATGGACTGGCTCGCCTGTTAGCTCCAGCGCGACAGAGATCGAGTGACGCGGAGACGACAAGCAACGGTCCGTCTAATGGAGTGGACGCATTACAAGAATAGCCCATTGTACTGGCATGCCAGCAACTAAGTATCCTAGACCATTTGTTTGCGACGGAGGGAACACTATTTTTCCTCACATAGAAACGCATTACTTTAGCCTGATAACAATCTGAATTCCAGGGAATAGGTTTGCCCTGTTCCTACAGTTGCATCCCAGCTGAAACTTTATCATCCTTTCAACGTGTAGATAAAATTGTGGGTCATATATATGTATTTTTAACCGCCTCTGTGGTCTAGTGGTTCAAGCCACCGATTTCAAATTCAGAGGTCCCGGGTTCGATCCCCATGGGGAGTACAATATATTGTGCTTGGTTTGGTTGGTGGTAGGACTTTGTTTAAGTCCGCCTGGCTTTCTACCACCATCTTACCTAATTCTGTCGCCATAATAACAATTCTACAATTGTTGTGTTCCGGCATTCAGAGGTAAGATAGCCAGTTCCTCAGTTTGTTGAGGATTCCGGGTGAAGTGCGCCTCCACCTTCGGCCTTATCTCAACTTGTTAGGTGAGATGAAGGCCAAGTGCTTACCCGTCGTACAATAAAAAAAAAAAAAAAACTACCTGGCTTGCCTGAACATGAAACTATTGTTTTTTGATTCAAATAAAATTATAATTAAAATTTGAGATGAAGACCAGAATGTCAGTTTCGCTTGATGACATAATCAAAATCAGCTGACAAAAGTTACGAAAATGTACTTTTTATCGTTTTTTGTGTAACGTGAGCCGTAGTGTTATGAGTTTGATTAAATATATATCACACTGAAGCTCCAAATTATAAAATCGCAGATAGATAGTGAAAAAAAACACCTTGAAATTTTAAAGAGAACAAGTTCTAAACATTATCTGTGAACTTTATTGAACTGTCCTCGAATATTTCCGTTGTAGCTGTTTATTATTATTATTCATTTATTTCAGATAAAATCCATATTTTAACACCATTAAAAATAACACAAAGACACAATATTAAAATTACAACGACAACATAAAAAAAAAGAATTAAAATTTTAAATTTTATCAAAGCAAATTAAACAAAAAATATTTTTTTTATACCATTTTTGTTTATACCATTGATAATGTTTGACTTATTGACAATCCAACAAGACTTAAAAGACAAGGTGATCTTTAAAGAAAAAAAATACAATTGGATTTGCTCGCGCGCTTACATTTCAAGACTTACTTTTTCAAAGTGTCTCAAAATTAAATTTTCTGAGAAACTTAGCGTAATAGGTAACCTGTTACGAAACATAGACCTCCACAACATATTATCACATATTATCAACAAAGGGCAAACTTGCACCACCTCGCTGCTGTACTAGCTCGTGCAACTGGCCCACTTCGAATGTGTTTCGTCATAAGTTTTCATGTTGAGGATGAGAAAAGGTTGTGGCATTATTCATTGTTGGTTCATTTTATTTAGACATTGTAGTTACGTCTGTTTTAGTATCATAAATAGAGGATTTAAGTTCAGGTTGACAATATACTGTTATGATTCGTCCTTTTATATTATATTTTTATGAGAGAGAGTACTTGAAGAATTTAGAATACATAATTATTAAAATATTTCTGGATATTTGCACAGCACCATCATCAAAGTAATTTAAGGACTCAGGTTAATAGATTTTTTTATTTGTCGATACACTTAAATGCCGAACAAACATCTATATTGATATTTTTTAAAACGAAGGCTTTACAACGAAAAAAGCAAAAAATAAGTTATTTTTGAAAAAAAAAATGGAACCGACTTTACCACTAAAAACTTAACAATTACTCTAAGGGTACGTTCATATATTTGAAGGCAGTGCCATACAATAAATCACGTTGTTTTGTTTGGCAATTCGAAGCCATTTTACATGAAAAATAACTTTCATGTAAAATGTATGGGGAAGTGGTAATGTACATTTTAATCAAAATCTGTGAACGCAGAAGTAAATAGTTTAAAGTTTCCCGTAGCTGCAGCGGTTGAGGTGAAGGCACGGGTTTCACCCCTTTTATAATATACCTGTATAATCTTTATCATACATTTTTTGAAGTGAGTATTACAAAAAAGTATGTACATCGTAATACATCCATTGATATACTGCAACGTTAGGTAGCAAAATATCTGCTCTGTGACCAAACTTTAAATGATGTACTTTAAGTGTTTTAGAGTTTTACTCTGCAATTGAGTACAAGGTCTGTGCTCGCGATGTAAAGCTTTGGTTGCGTTCTCTGAATAATACAATAGATTGCGCTTACTATTTTCATTTTGTTTTATCTTCTGCTTGATTTATTCACTGTTTTGTTGTACACGGGGGCCATATCTTTCTCTGGCATCTTATTCTTGGCTGCAATAATCTGGAACAGAGCTTATTTTCAAAGGTTTTATTACTTTCGCTTTGAATTTATTAAATTAAATTAATTTGAATTAATTAAATTGAAGATATATAGATTTCTATATATCTTCAATTTAATAGTGGTCTCAACAGAGCTTACTTATTTGAGCCTTTTGGGGTCGAGACCTTGGGTCCGTGGGGAGCCGGTGCCCTCCGGGTCTTCAAAGATATTACGGAGCTTTTAATTGGTGACAACAACATACCCAAGGTGTATTATTATTTTAAATGTTTGTAAATTGTAATAAATTATTCTATAAAAAACAATTTAACACAAGACCGTTTAATATAACTGGAATAAATCTGCCGACATGTGAAGTAGCTCTGTGATTTTTGATCTTTGCAGTGATTTTAACAGTTACGGTTACATATAAAGTACATATTCGTAAAACCTTTCTTCATCAATGTAGATGCTACGATTGGACCTTAGATTTCTTAATTTTTCTTCATGTTACTCTACTTTGTGCTACTTGGCCGGTATTTATTGTGGGCACCTGTTTATACACTTGTGGAGAGACAGGTGCCCACTACCAACACAACTACTGGTTTGTAACGAAGATTTTTCTGTTTAGAGGTAAAGTAGACTCTACATTTACCTTATTTTATTTAGAATCGGTCGGCTCTTCCACACAGGTGAGGATAATTACTACGTTGGAGCAAGCCTGCCCAGAAGATGTCGGATCACTAAAAACAATAATGGCGAATCCTTCAATTGCTTATTATGGATCGGAGTGTTTACAAGTACCTAATCAGCTGAATAGGTACTTATTTCACATTTGTGAAAATAGACATTCATTATCTTGACGTACAAATCAATGAAAGAACTGGATAGAGCAACATTCCACAATTTAGCGAGCTATTATCTCGGTGAGTGCAGTCCGACCTCAAAGAGCCGGCGATCGACAGCGTTCTTTGCAGTAAAGCCAAATGCCATAAATTACACAGCTGCAAGTGATTTCAATTTCGACCACACATGATCGAAATCGTGACGAGAGATCTCGACTCCGATAAACACGAGTTGCGATATCGAAAGGCGTGCGAACATTACCGTGTCTTTAGTTTATACTTTCCTTATAACTACCAATTTGTTGTTTCTCTATGGTTTACGAAACTACACAAGTTTTGACAAATCAGTACTTGGATTATAATGTGTTTGGTTGCAGTCGTTGTATGACTGAAACAGATTAAAATGGCGAATATTTATTACAACAAACATTTGTACGCCATATTAACATAAATTTCCTATTCAGAATGTCAATACCTAATTATCAAAACGCTCTCACCAATATGCAAATGGTGGTAGAACACTGTGTTCTAACTAGACCAACATATCAGACTAACGAGCCTACCGCTGCTAATTATAGTGTATCGACGTGACCCATCGCAAGCTGACACCTTCCGTGTCGACAAATTGGGACACTACTCGGGATCAGACGCGACTTTCGCATCTTCCTTTTTTTAACTAGAAACATGGAACAATAAACAGTGGGCCATGCTAAAAGTAACAAAAAAAAAGGAAACCGAGTTCAATGAATAATATGATACAATTTCGCTTACCTAGATGACGTATTTTTTTCAAATATTTTGATGACAGATGGGCGAACCGACAGACAGACAAACAGATGCGTGATCCTATAAGAGGTCTGTTTTTTCTTTACTTTTGAGGTAATAAACCCTAAAAATACCCAAATCGCTTCAAGTGTGCATTTAATATTTGATGAGTTCCTTCGATTTCTCTAAGATTCCATCATCAGATCCTGACTTGAAGACGATGGGACCACCTGTGAAGCTATATTTATCCTTTCAAGCGAAAACATAAATTTACCAAATCGGTCCAGGCGTCTTCGAGTAATCGGTGAACATACTTAAAAAAAAAGAATACGACGAATTGAGAACTTCCTTCTTCTTTAGAAAGTCGGCGGTGGTATGATACATAGTACAATTAGTTGATCATTGAGTTTGGGATACGTTAAGGGCTTCGGAAAAACTTGAAGCAAAGGCATATTGAAGTGACACACAGAATGACATAATTGTCGTGTTTACTCATGGTATGTCTACCGAGTGAGTGAGGTGTCTTCAAACAACTACTTAGTCCGCGACTAAAAGTCGCATGTTTAGTCTCTAGCCTGTCCAGTTTCGTAAAATTGGTATCAGTTTGTATTGATTGCATTAATCAATCAATCAAATATTTTATTTATTTTCTCATACAAAAAGGTCAGTAACATAGTAGGTTTAGCTAAAATTATAGATTAGAATAACCTGTTTTGTGTGAGACTGGTGCCTATGGTAGGTTTGAAACAAACCTGTAATACAGGTCACCAGTGCCCGCACTCCGCTGATTGAGCTTGACGACATAATTTCAACTTATTAGAACAATATGATTTGGGCTCGTGACCATATAACTACAACTAGTTGAAAATGTATACAGTGGTGGATGTGGATGGATAGGTGTATGTGTGGGTGAGGTACGAGTGTATTGGTATGTGGAGAGTAGTTTGTGTAGTTTAGTGGATGGAAATGTAAATGTAGGTGAGTGTAAATTCATGAATTATGTTAGTAGTGAGTGTGTGAATGGGGAAAAGGATCTCGTTTGAGGGTAGTTGGGGAGAGTGCAATATAATAGGCTTCACTTAGTGACTTCATTCAAGCCACACTAGAGGACAGTTGTTGTAGTGGTCTAAGGAGTGTAAACAAGTGTTAGTTATTACTCAGGAGGAAGGTAACATTACAGCTTCTGTTTCGTCATAATTTAGTGATTTTAGCCAATCACTTATCGACTTTTTACATTTGTATTTTGGAAGAGAATATATTGAGAGAGAGGCATTGAGCATGTTGTAAATAAAGGGGCCTAGGAAGCAGAAGAAGTTCTGAGCAAACCTAGTTCTAAATGGGGTAGTACGACAAACCGCACCTCTTCTACGCCTGCCTTTGTTAGTCTGTGGGTCGAAAACAAGTTGCCCGTGTTGTTTAAGCAAGACGTGTAATAGGAAAGTTTGCCTGACAGTCAGTACGTCCCACTCTCTGTACAGGTCTACCGTGGGGAACTGAAAGGGGTATCTAGCGCTAACTTTAAGAATAGCTCGTTGGGCTCTCTCGAGCAGGAGGAGATGTGTCTTGGCTGCGCCACCCCAAGAAGAGACACAGTAGTCCACAATTGATTGACAGAGAGCTAGGTAGACAAGTTTAATAATTCTGCGGTCGGCAACATGTCTAAGGGTTTTAAAGACAAAAATTAGTTTACGAAGGCGGGTCACTAGTACTTCAATATGAGGTTTGAAGGTAAGTCTTTGGTCGATGGTGATGCCAAGATACTTAATCGACTCTGTCCTTTCAACGCAGGGACATTTACAGTCAATAGCTTTTGCAGAACAACTGTGGGCCCTGATGGTCAGAAAAGTTGGAGGTAGCAGGTTTTTTTTATGTGCAAAAGCAATATATTTGGTTTTAGAAACATTTAATGTCAGAACATTACTCTGTAGCCAATCACAAACCTTGTTAAAACCCTCCTGAGCACTCTTGAAGACTGATTGCCAGCTATCACCAGTAAAAAGCAGCGCAGTGTCATCGGCGAATGTAAGTATGCTCCCATTACTTAATGACATGTCACAGAGACTATTTATGTAAATGAGAAATAGTGTGGGTCCGAGAATACTCCCCTGTGGGACGCCATAGTTTACCTTTTGTTCAGAGCTATACCATTGTTCAATTTTGACAAATTGGCTCCTGTTGCAAAGGTAGTCCCTAAAAAGATTGAAAGGGAGTCCTCTTACACCAACTTGTTCCAGCCTAGACAGCAGAAGGGGAATATAAATTGTGTCAAATGCCTTGGCCAAGTCAATAAATATTGCAAGGCATTTGTTGCTCGTGTCAATATTAGTTACAATTGAATTAACGAGTTCATGAACAGCATCGTTTGTTGATTTACCTAAACGGAAACCAAATTGCGAAGAAGAAAGAAGACTATTCGATTCGAGATACTTAATTAAACGCTTGTTCATGATGCGTTCGAGTATTTTGGACATGGCCGGAAGAATAGAGATTGGCCTAAAGTTGTTGACACAATTTCTATCGCCACCTTTGTAAATAGGCTTGATGAGAGCGGTCTTGAATGCACGCGGAAATATTCCGGTAGACAATGAGAGGTTGCAGATATGCGTGATTGGTCCAACAAGTAGCTCTGAATATCTTTTTATAATCATACTAGATATTTGGTCTATGCCAACCGCGGAGTTTTCCTTTAGATTATTTATCAATTGACTTACTTCTATCTCGTCCGTAGGGAGAAGAACAAGTGATTTACAAGGGATGGATGAAGGAGGGCTTACGATATAGTTATTTGGGATTAGACTAGGGTTATGAATGCTGTTTGTTTGCATTGCAAGTTTTCTACCAATGTCAGCAAAGAAGTTATTTACAACATTTATACTGCCCAGAGGATCGGAAGAAGACAGGAGACAAGATGAGTGATCTGGGGCTCTATGCATACCCCCAATATTTTTAATTACCTCCCAGAGCTTTTTTTTGTTGCCTTTAGCAGACTCTAACTCCTGTTTTTCAAAGTTTATTTTAGCCTTTTTTAATTGTGATGAGCAAAAGTTTCTGTATCTCCTATAGGTTATTGCTAAGTTTGCATTATCAGGGTCCTTTTTTGTTTTTCTATATAAATTATCACGGTTTTTCATGCAGCGCAATAAGCCTTTTGTCAACCATGGCTTAATAATTCTTTGGCGGTTTGGGGTGTTTACAATTTTTGAATTTTCTTTAATGGCTCGCGATAGAACATGAATAAGATGGTCTGTGGCTAGGTTCGCATCCTCACACGTGTGGGTTCCCTGAAAGCTTAGGTTTGAGACTGATGTATCTAGGGATGTGAAATCTATGCGAAGAATTTGTTTATTTAGGGAGTTAAGTTTTGAGGTTAAATTAATACTAAGAGCTATGCATTGGTGGTCAGTAACTGATGAAACAATCACAAAACACAGGGCATCCATTTTGGTTTTTACCATCATATGGTCGAGGCAAGAACCCTTACGGGTTGGTTGTTCATGTCCTGCAAGTAGGCAATGGCTGGCTAAGCAGTTTAAGTATTCAAAGGATCGATCGATGTCGCTACTGGGAAAAATATTAATATTAATGTCGCCACATAGGAATATGTTTTTGTAAATACTGAGATCTGACAATAGTTTGTCTAACGAGTTGACAAATCGGGTTGTGTTTGATGTTGCTGGAGGGCGGTAAATACCTATGATACAAGTTTCCGTGCTAAGCTTAAGTAGCAGACAGTTCGCATCACTAATATCTGGTTCCTCATATGTAATTTTTAGCTGATTTTTGTAGTAAATTACGACTCCTTCATTTTGAGTTTTGTTCCTAGTGGTGGCTATACTATAATACCCACTTATTATCGGTATGTTAGTAGTTGAAGGAAGCCAACATTCAGAGAGAATTAAAATATGCCAATCAATTTTAGATCTTAGGAGCAGGCCAATAAAGTCGTGGATATTGCATTTTATGCTTCTTATGTTTTGAGATATAATGTTCAGTCTGGTTTTGCTGTAGTCTAGGTGGGTTGTTACGTTTTCTATGTTACATGTAATTGTCTTAGTTACAGATAGGGTATCCAGGGCTAAATTAATACACTCTAGGTCACTGTTAACCATTATGAATTATATAGCAAAAGGGTTCCCAAATGACCCACGGGGTACAAGACCCTAAAATTAAGAGATACTTAAATAGTTTTATGTTTAGCCCTGGTTCACCATGGAATGGTAACAACTTGTAACTACAATGTCGCATTGGTTGCAATATTACTGTAAAATAAATGAGTTTAGAAACGAGATAACGCACAGTTAGTTTATAGTTTGTGTATAGTTGGATGTTGTGTTCAGTGTTTGTGAGTGTTGTGATTGTGAGTTTTGAGTTTGTGAGTGTTGTGTGTGGGAAAGGCGAGTTGTAGAAGAAAGGTTTAACAATTGACAAGTAGGTATAAAGTAAGGTTATTTTATGGTGGGCATGCATAAAGAAATAGGTAAGAAGTACTGACGTATGAACCAATGATAGTCATATTACTAGTTTTATCAATTCCTCTTCTTCGGCAATGCGCTGCGGAATGGAGCTATCTGTCTTCTTCACAAACACCTTACCAAACGAGGTCCAAGTCGCGAATATTTTGTTATTTTTTACATTCTCACGGGCAACATAGTAGATACGTCGAGCCTTGCTTGTCAGCGATTCTGAGATGTAGATTGTACGGTGGGAGTCCTCTGCAAGGTTCAGATGGGAAGTATTGAACTGGGGTGCCTTTTGTACTCGCTTGGACTTATTGTATTTTCTAAATTGAGAAACTAGGTCCTCTTTTCTGTTGGTGCAGGTGAATTCAACCAATATGGCACCGGCTTTGGTGCGATATATACTTTTCAGTTCGGTACTTGTAATCGGTTCCGCAAGGCCCAGAGAGCCGCCTATTTCACAGACAATTCGAGCCATTTTCTGTTTATTTTCATTGACCTGTTTAGGTATATTACGAATTTCTACCGTGGAACTGCGAGCTTGTCTATCGAGTTGATCGAGCTGAGTTTCAAGGTTCGAGACTCGCTTCTTGTAGTCACAGTTTTCTTTCTCGAGACCGGTTACTTTACTCAGCAATCCTTCATATTGACCGGTCATAAATTCCATCGATTGTTTGATGTCCTGATTTTGCGCAATTAGAGTACTCATAGCACTGGAGAGAGTTTCAAATTTTTCATCCTGCTGTTCTTTGATCTCAGTAAACATGGCTCTTATTTCATTAGTGTCCGGAGAGGAATGCGATGGGAAGTCATTTTTACGTTTCAAGCACTTGGCTGTTTTAATGTAGTCGGCCGTTGATTTGCAGCTAATTGCGGGATCCGATCCGTAGTGTGACATGGGAGGAGTCCTCAATTGTGTATTGGAGTTCGAGGGAGACCTTTGAACCGCCATTGAAGATAGCGGTAATTTGTTTCAAAGCAATGATCGAAAGGTTGTAGAAATCTAGGCCTAAATATTCCGACGGCTGGCACTCGAGACGAGGTGGGAGTTACTCTGCGTACCCGCAACTTAAATTTAGTGGGCGTGACTTTGAGGTGAGTTAGAAGTGGTATGGACTTGGATTGGGTGTGTCCTTGAGTTACGGCGATAATGGGTCTCGATCGAAACTATAATTCTGCACTTTCACACTGTCGGCTTCTCACTCACTCTCACTGAGCCGATTTGAATTTGTAAGCGTCTGCGGTTAAAATAAAAACGAGCAGCGAAATACACGTCCGTTCCATTCGGAGTCCGCGGAGGAAGGGGCATTAGCATTGCTGCACGCAGGGTCGCGACCCTAGCGGTGGGCGCCGTCCGCTACCGGGGGTAGCTTGTGCGAAGTGACAGCTATCACAGCGTGAGTCGGCTTCCAGAGCAGGATGCAGACTTTAGAAAGGCCTCGTACAAAGCCGTGGGATGACAACAGTGTGCATTACGTTTACTGGGCTACCACCAGGTCCAGCTAGGTAGTAACATTTCATGTAATGACCGACTGACTGGTACACATCGCACGCGCTACAGCGGTACATGTAGAATCATTAAATCTGGAACAGGGGTTCTTTGTACAGTGAACGTGAGCATTGAGAAAATATTTATGAAAATTCTTATAATGAGGTTGATATAGGGGTAAAATGTTCGTATGCAAGTTTGTTTCTATTGAAGTTAGAAACACGGAAATTATATCATTTTTTTGTATATAAAGTGATCGCATTTTCCATACGGATTCGCACAGCAAAAATTCACAACCCGCTCAAGCTGAGTATTGATTTGACAAAAAGTTGGAATCTGCGTCAGGACCCTCGTGGCTCAGTTGGTTAGAGCTTGAGGAAAAATAGCGGGTTCGAGTCCCGTAGCGGGTCGTTAATTCTTGTGTCAATATAACTTTTGTAAATGGAAATTATAGTTTCTTCATTAAAACAGTTGCATCTGCGTCATAAGGTATGCGTTTTGAAAATAAGGGACGAATATCTGAAGGAATTTGAGAATAAGGGTTGTTCCTGAGATTTGACGATGGCAAATCTTACAGGGTATAGATGGCTTATTTATGAATAAATCCACTCCTAACCGGGTCAGATCAACGTCAGCTTTCAGTATTGTCGAACAACCGTCAGCTCAAGTCAGCTAGGTATCATTTGTCCTTACTTTCGAATGGCTGATTTATGTAATACTAGCAAATGGTATACCCCTTCAGTACTACTACCGGTATAAGAAGTACCTACACTTAGTTGCTCCCTACGCCATACACAATATTTATACAAAATTTCACTATTATCCGTTCAGCCGGGAAAAGTCAACAAACGTAAGAACATAGCTACATTCCAATTTATAATATTGATGAGGATATATGAATGCACTAAGTCACAATATTTCCTATCTTCAAAGCTAAATAATTTTATTGATATAACAAATATAACTAGCCCAAATAAATGTCAATGGGAACACTCACCTTCAATAGTAAATGTATAACAATTTGATGTCTACAATTGATTATGAAAATGTAAAACCCTCTACAAACCATAACAAAACCCGACATTTCGAAGTAAAATCATAGCCTCAAGGATTAGCACACAGACACTCCATACATTATTGTTCCGCCCCCGCCCTCCCATTAATTATCAAATTGGTTATTAACACGCTCTCAATAAAGTTCATTATCCTTTGATACATCCCTTAAGTCATACAGGCATCTCAACAGAACAAACTTTGAAGATGCGTGTACGAAATGATCACCATTTTAAGGTAGTCTTTATTCTGTAAGTGTTAGGGTACACATTTATAAATTACAGGTTTGGGAACAGTATTGGTGTTTGCGTGGTATACAAGTGAGACAGTGTTGCCTGTCGAGTGCAGTGTAAATTTGCGGATCTGCTTATGCAGCGCACTTCCATTTATTTAGTAGAAAAGCATGCTTTTTACTCTTTGTTTCATGGAAATTATTATTTTTTGTTTGCTTAAATGACCTCGTTAATCTTGAGTGAGATAAATTAGAAGGTAGATAAAAGAATATTTGTTTATTTTAACTATTTTAGACGTAGAATGCGTAAGGAATAAAAGACATTTGTGCTTTCTAGTGGTTGCCTAAGACAATGGCCGCACACCAAGCCAGCAAGCGGCAAGCGTACAGCATACATTGTACACTATAATTGACCGAGCGAGCGAAGCGTCTATGTTTTCGAGACTGGCTAAAAATTGTTTTGTCCGCTGTCCGTCGGTTTGTTCTCGTCTACAGGTCGCATTTCTTAACCGATTTTGATGAAAATTGGTACATATGTTCCTTGATTGCGATTTTTGATCGGGGGGGGGGAAATAGGGGGGTAAAGGGAGGAAGTTTGCTGTAGCGTTATTTATAAACGGATTTTAATTAAATTTAAAAGCCACACTTAAGATTTAATTCTACACAAGACGCAGTCTTCTCTTTGCCTTTGCAAGACGAACTCGTAGACATCAGATTTGACCTCCTAAGATCAGGGGAACACGAGTAATCACTACGGCTTGTACCTCTTTATGCTCAAAAGTTTAAAAGGAAAAGTGAAAGTGGAAAGCATCGGTTATTATTGCATGGTTATAGGGGCTCGCGAGGTCTACTGTTCTCACAGAACCATTAGTATTAGCTTCACAACATTTGGCACTTGAAGGATCTGCAACCCAACTTATAGCGCAATAGGTGATCATGTCGTCACCGACTGCATGTTTATGAATGGATATTTAAGGTTCGTCTGGCTTGCGACTACCCTTTTGCCGTGTTAGCTGCGTGAGATAAACAAAACATAAAATTAAAGCAATAATTGCCACCAGAACCCAAAACTTAATTAAAATTAGGGTTCAAATTATATTCAGGGAATGGCAGAACGCCTTTGTTGCGAACGAGCCCAATTAACTGAAATAATTTCATAAACGAAACAAGACTCAATTGGGCCAATCTCATTTCAGTTTCTCAAAAATATTCTGCCACATTAAATAATTTATAATGTTAATGTAGATTAATATTTCAAGGATAATGGAATATTCCCACGGGATGACGGACATTAAGCTGAATAGGTGCGGGTTGAAATAAACATTCGTAGACATTGCTGGTGCTGGTTCATATAAATTCTACAACACAATTTAAACTAACGAACGCAACCAAAGTAAGTAAACAAAATAAAAGTATCAATACATCGATCGGTTACGTCGCGGTGTGCGATGCAAGTTTGTACGAAGCCCGCAATGGGGAGCAAATAATTGCATTGTGATTCGCACACGTGTGCTTTTACAAATTATTAGAATGAGTGGTACAAGGTATAAAAGTTTTGCTTGTATTTATGTCAGCGTTAGATTGTAAGGACCATCCGATACAAATCCTGAGCTTGGAATCAAAGATCGAGGGAGTTTGGCAAATGGACTGTGTTGGTTGAACAAGAGGTTTGCCTTCAGGGTATTCTTTTTGTTTTAGAAGAGAACTTAAACCACCAACAATAAACGTAAACCGCCTCTGTGGTCTAGTGGTTTAACCCACCGATTTCAGATCCAGAGGTCCCGGGTTCGATCCCCATGGGGAGTACAATATATTGTGCTGGTTTGGTTGGTGGTAGGACTTCGTTTAAGTCCGCATAAGATGGTGGCTAGCTACCACCATCTTACCTAATTCTGTCGCCATAATAACAATTCTAAAATTGTTGAGTTCCGGGATTTAGAAGTAAGATAGCCAGTTCCTCAGTTTGTTGAGGATTCCAGGTGAAGTGCGCCTCCACCTTCGGCTTTATCTTTATTTTAATATATTTATTATATTTAATATATTTATTTTAATATAAAATATCGGCATCTCTTATTTGAATAGTGATTCAATCGTTTTTTTTTTTTATTTGAATATTACAGGACATTCATTTCACTTATTAATTTATTAAATACATCAAATTCAACTAAAACTGACATTCCCTATACTTAAATCATCAACCAACAAACGACCGCACCTACATGTCATGTCTTATTAACGTTAAATAACTTCTTCTGGGATCACTTTACCGTGTTGCCTAGGCAAGCGTCAAATCCATTGGTTGTGCATTTATTACACTAACAGTTCGCCCCAAACTAAGATCTCACGATGCATGACTTGTGATAGGTTACCTACGGAGATTATCTCACTTTTAGGAAAGTAATTAACACTACGATAGTAGATATAAGTGTGATTTCATGACACCTTAAAAATGTATCCTTCCAGCCCATAGATGCCATATTTGTAGAGTGTTGAGTAACATGTATTGAAAGCACACTTCCCCGTCGTACAATAAAAAAAGAAAATATAAAAAAAAGAACATTTTGTAGTTTGTTAACTTTCTTTTTGAGAACAAATCTCCTAGGTTAAGATCCTAAGAAGGTTTTGCTTAGGTTTACTACAAGGTAGGGTTATGTGTGAGATGTGTATGACTGACTTTTGTAATGATTATACTGTTTTTGACTATGTTCAGACTATGATTTAAATTACTTAACTATAATAATTGCTGCATTGTGTTGTGTATTTTATTCATTTAATGACATGTGAATTTTATTATCTCTCTGGTTTGATAAGTATTTTTAATTTTTCATTAATGTACCTGATTGGTTTTATTAAATAAATAAATCGTTTCAATATAATAAATATAGGTATGACAAAAATCACAAATCTAACACGGTTTGTGTACATATCACTAGATCTCAGTTCGGGTACTACAAGTGTAATGGAATTATACTCGCTATCGGTTCACTCCTCGATCCATCACACTCTGATTAATGTTCATCGAACGGGCAATTAGGTGCAACGTGAAATAATAAAAGACACTTGTGTACGGCATTATTAGAAGTTTGTGCTATTTATTACAAAAGGGATATACACTCATTGTTAACTTTTGTTTTTTTATTAATGACGTGTGAGCAGGCCTAGGCTTGTCTAACGCTTGAGCGAGGAGGCTTGTGATGGTGACATCTTTCTCAGAAGGCACTGGTTCTCACGCGTATTAACGAAAAACGAATATCTACAACTACTAGTACAAGCCAGAGGTTCAATGGTCCAGGGTAGGGCGCTCGGAGGTAGATCACTTAAACGTAAGATATTAGCCCAAATATTACACACCCTACTCATTTTAAGCCTCAGTTCGGTACTTTCGGAGATAAGCGTGGTCAGAGAGACATCTTCGGCGTGTCAGGTGTAGTGTAAACACGCTAGAAACTTCTTAATTTCGCTCCTATGAAGAACATTGATGACGAGTGATGAGTTCATGATGAGATTGTAAATTCTCGTTATTTTATATTCATACTTTATCGAACATGAAAATGCCGAGTATTGTTGCTTATAGGACATGGCTACGGAAAATCACGGAACATAATCACCACACTGGGAAGGCGGTCGGCGGTGATATTGTTAAGTTCCTAGATAGACACTAGGTACTGCTCATCTTGTGGTCGCCTTTAAGCCATAATCCCATGCTCCTGCCATCATCTTATCTCACTGACAACTCCTGCCATCATCTTATCTCACTGACAACTCCAGCATAGCTTTTGCAGTAGCATATATAAGTGGTGCTACTGATTTCAGAAATAGTACCTGAATGCACAGACACGTAAAATTAGATATTTTTACTAGAATATGCGCTGGCCTTGCTCTGAACCATACGACAGTTCTCGCAACAATGATACGTTAACGTAGGTACTAGCAATATATAATATTAAATTATATAGCAATAAATATTCGGGAATTTTCAGCATAATCCTATCCCTAAAAGTACCATCTCATCTCACTGCAGGACATTTGGTAATCGCCGTGTTTATTTGTGTACTTTAGTTAAAGTTTCTGCTCTCTTCAAGATACTCATAGATGTCTTGGCATAGTATCTTTAGTACGTTGGATTGCCGATCAAGACAGGTAAGTTCAAATCCTGCGGGCGTTCGCTTTATATTTCGTTCTACATTTTTTATCAATAGTAAGCAGTTAAGAGGTAAGGTTTCAATATTGATAACAATCTCTTAAAAAACTTTTTTCACACGAGTGCAATTCGTAAATGTCCGGTTTATTACTTTTATTAAAATTGCGATTATGAATCCCTTGTTGATAATATTGTGAGTCCTTGCATATTACAAGTGCCTATTGTAAATTGTAATTACAAAGAAAACCAGCTAAATGGCACAGCGACGCTCCTTACAGCTTCCTTAGTATTTAAATGAATTAGCATCAAAGAGCTCGCAAATTTTGTTACTGTTTAATTTTGTGAACAAAACCAAGTCACGAATAAAAATGATTTGTAAGCTTTTTGTTATTATATCAACAGAAATATTGTTTACTTTTGGATTCAAATGAAACAAAAAAAATCGGTTCGCGACCCACCTTAACACTGAGCCTTCACACCAGTGTTAAGGTAGGGAAATTAAATTCCCCGCCTTAACACCAGTGTGAAAGAAATCCCGGCCTTCATACTAGTGTTAAGGAGGGGAACTCAGTGTGAATGACGGGAAAAGGCTAAGTGTGAAGGTGGGTCGCGAAGGAAATTATCGTTACCTATTCTAATCCTCCACACAAGGCTGGCTGCCTCCACTTCTGATTATTTCTATTACAAACCTCTTTAGATATTGTACTGTCCACTTGAAAAACTTAAGATGTTGATTCTTATTATTACAGGAATATGTCAAAAATTCTTTATTCTTATGTTGTTTGTCTTTTTTTTTCACTTTACGCAAAGCCTTTGGCGTAAATCAAAGAAAGTTGGTATAAAATCTAAAGTCTGTAAACGCATCGTTCAATTATGTTGTGCCCTTCTACTTTTACCTCAAAATTTTGTATTAGAAGGTTGGCAATACATTACAGCTGAAAGCGTAGTAGATGCAAAAATGCAAAAAATTATAGCGTACTTCGATAAATGCTACATGAAGGCTGATTCAATACGAGAATGGTGCATTTACAACGCTCGACACCGCACCAACAATGTGTGCGAGGCATGGAATGGCGGAATTAATAAAAAAATACATAAAAATTATGTAACCATGGCCAGACTGCTCACAGAAATGTTTATAACGCCGAATTCAAAATTAACTTACACAAGAACATCAAATTCAATACTTCGTGACAACATCATTATTAATGCCCAAATGCAGCTGTTGTTGTTAACCAATGAAATAGGCATTGGGCATTTTTTATAAAAGCTGCGTTAGTGTCCTTGCATTGCAGTGCGTGTAAAGTGCTCTGTGTCTCGTGAATAAAGGCACGTTTCAGAAGCCACAGCGTTTGATTCCTATCCCAGAACCCGCTTCCGTAACACTATGGTAGTAAGGTGGGTAGCGAAGGAATGTTTTAGTCTCCTTTTTGTAATTCCCAACGTTAACACTGTTGAACGAGGTTGTGACCCACCTTCACACTGAAATTTGAAAATATGACAGTGTGAAGGCTCAGTGTAAAGGTGGGTCGCGAACCAAAAAATCCGTGTATTAACTGTGCAGAAGCTTCAGTTGTCTCAATCACAGATTCATTGAAATTATGTTCTGAGTAGTATATAAATGTGGTAGGCACCAAGTACGGCAATGAGGCTCCGATGCATCTTTAAGGATTTTTGAAGAGGGCAAGGATGAAATATAATAGAATCGTGATTCGTATAATAGATTCACCATCACAATAAATTGACATCATGGCGTTTACTTTCAGAACAGCATAGTTGTGTGCATTTTATGAAAAAAACATCCTGAAAATAAGCAAATACCTAAACTATCAAACGAAAATCATCAATCACAAACTATCAAGTAGATATGAAGTATGAACAAAGCAGTGCCTGCCTCGGGGACCAACATAAATGGAAGTAAAGCCTCCGCGCGTTCATACCTAGTGAGAAGGGTTCGCCCCGCCCTCGGCAGATCACTAGGAAAACTTCAGGCTAGGCATTTTCGTTTTCGATTAGCTTTATGCTTTTGGGATAAACCTTGAATATTCCCTAAAGATTGCTACATCTTCCAGAAAAGAGTTGAATCAAATATGTACGATGAAATCGGTTGGAAATCATAGTGCAGAATTCAGAGACCTTTTGTTTAGAGAAAAAAATGAATCCGGAAATAACAATTTAATTACGAGATATCATTATAAATAGCTCTTCTCACGCAACCATGCAAAGCTACCGTACTAAGTTGTATGAACATAATACAGTAAGGATGTCAAAACAAATGTAAGTGTCCCCAGCACGTTCCCGAGCCGCGTCTCCAGTCTCCAGCACCCTTATTCTGTATGACCAATCGTGTCTTAACGCGCCCGCGTTACGATATGTCAATACAATGATTCCATGCAAATATTGAAACGCGGGCGCTAGAAGACACGATTGGTCATACAGAATAAGGGCTCAGGAGTCGATGTGACACGAGGCGCGGGCGGAACGATATCACGCCTCATAAACCTCCGCGAGCAATGAATAAATTGTGCTGCGTTGCATCGCGCCGTGCGTCGGAGAAACTACACAGACATACACATTTTGAATTGAAGTACTCTTATGAAAGGTTACCTACCATCTTACCTAATTCTGTCGCCATAATAACGATTGTGATATTGTGCTCCGGCATTTAGAAGTAAGATAGCCAGTTCCTCAGTTTGTTGAGGATTCCGGGTGAGGTGCTCCTCCACCTTCGGCCTTATATCAACTTGAACCCAGGTGAGATGAAGGACAAGCGCTTCCCCGTCGTACAATAAAAAAAATAAGGTTATATAATCCATGCCCAAGTCAATATATAAAATCGCTTACCAGTAATTCTTAATTATTTAACTCACCCTTAAAGGAAGCAATGCACTTCTCATTTCATCTATCAAATTAGCTTTTTAGCTTCCTTCCTGGCTATGAAGTTTATATGAGTGATTACTTGACCGATGGGTCCCACTGCTGGGCCTCCTCTTAAAGTCCTTTATCTACCTCTCAACGACGTATTACTATATTATATTGTAAAAAAAATATCTCTTTTACAAACTAAAAAGTTAAAAGATCAAATGGATTATCTACAAAATTAATATTTAATAGATAACCCATATTGTGAAATAGAATTAATAAATAGAATATAAGTTAAATCTGCTAAAAGCCAGTTCCATTTGTGAGCTTCTACAGATACCAGGTTACTCGACCATGAGTTCGTGAAGAATAGTGTTTGTTAATACGCCGCCGCGGGGTGTAAAGTCTCAATTTGTTGAATTTATTCGGTCTTGCTCCGTCGTATTGTTAGAGCATTGGATTGTTCTTAGATTTATGGCAGGACTAGGGAAAATAGACAATGAATGAATTTCCCGTGGAAAAATAAAAAGCCAGCGATGTAGTTTATGTGGTAAGTAGGGGTGGGGGGGGGGGGGCGACAGTGGAAGAAGACGAGACAATTTTAGGAACATCCTAAATATTGGCCTGGGTATGCTCACTACTTAAAGCGGGTCAAATTGGTAAAAGTGTCTAGGGTTTCCATTCAAAATTAAAAATACTGTTTATTGCGTTATTACGTCTAAATTTATATCAAGGTCACTATTTTTTTAATAATCTGTAAAAATCTATATAATCTATATAATATAGTTTTACTGTAGATACTTATGCAAGGCGGGATGATATTATATGCTCATCAAATAGTCAGAGTACAAAAATGCAGATTTAGGTATGTACCTAAATCTGCATTTTTGTACTCTGACTATTATTATAAAAAAATCTATGTTTGCCAAATTAAATTTTACAAGGAATCAATAAATCGATAAAACAATAAATTTATCACCATAAAACAGTAACTTTCACAATTTTCAACGATATGTTTTTTTTTAAAGGTACTTTTAATATGTGGGTCACAGCCTTAATGAAACAGTTTTCTAAGGAGGTCTTTATCTAAATTGAATCTATTTTTGTCTCATTTTGTTACTATTTTTTTATATTTGTATCGATTGTTTATTATATACATGTAAAAAAAATGATCTAGTTATCTGAATTAAATGATTTGATTTGAATATACGAGATAAAATATATAGTTTATTGTGCGAAGGTTAGGTGCTTGGCCTTCATCTCATCTGATTTTCAAGTTATGATAAGGTCAAAGGTGGAGACGTACTTAACCCGGAATTCTGAGTAACTGGCTATTTTACTTTTAAATGCCGGAAAACAATAATCAGTATGGTTGTTTTGGTACATAATTAGGTAATATGATGGTAGCCAGGCGGACTTAAACAAAGTCCGACGACCAACCAAACCAAGCACAATGTGGGGTACCTACTACCCTGGAGATTGAACCCGGGACCTCTGAATCTGACACCGGTGGGCAGACCACTACACCACAGAGGCGGTTAAATAAGATAAATGTCGACTCTCTTGCACTCTTGCTAAAATAATTAATTTACATTTTGGACATGATTTTGTTAAACTTCCTCCAAATTCAATTAATTGACACGAAGGAGGTACTCTTCTATCTTCAAGTTTAATTAATGTTTCCAATCTCAAGTTGTAAGAAAAATAAACTCAGGGGTTTCTTGGATTTTATGTAAAATATAAACAAAAAGAGATATATAAACTTTCACGTAACCTTTGTAATTTTTATGAAACCATGAACGCAGGTATAATGTTTTTCTGTGCATGCACAATATTTTTTGCAGTTGTAGCAGACCACTATATTTGCAGTCACCATCATCACGTAACAGACTATCGGCTTGAGAACGACTGGGATATTGATACTGGTAAAAGTTCGACGGATAAATACCATTGAAGACTTAGCATGAAAGTCCGTGTATACCAAATTATGGTAATCATATTCGGTCTAAAATATATATTAGCTAAATAAATAGGTGTCTTGAATTTACCTACCTACTAAGAGAATGTTCAGAATGATCACTAGACCACAGAGGTGGTTAATTTATGGTTATGGTATTTTATCCTATATTTGGTTAGCAAGAAAAATCTGGCTTCAGCCGACTGAGGCCGCTCGAACTTATCCCGCGGATCGGATTCTGTTAAAAAGTTACAATTGATGGTAAATAAAGATTATTGATGATTGAGTAGTATTGTTGACAAATTAAGTTTTGATTAGCTGACCTTTTATTTTATTAGCTGACTGCTTATGGTAGCCTAAGAAATCTTGATGGCGGTCTGGTTTTTTTATTCCAATATTTAGTCCGGATGCAATAGAAAATCGCAAACAAATTGTATACGTAATTTTGTGAGGATGCTGGTTTCACAACATACTTGTAATATCATCTCAAAGTAACTTCAAGGCTACAATGTGCCGGCCAGCAGTCATCCGACCTGCCAGTAAATCACACCATTCATGCAGCCAGCGTAAATGGAGCCCGCTACAATAGCCGGAGGCAATACAGCTATGATTTATGTCTCTGGACGTGCAAGATTATCTACTCCACAATGACGGTAGGCAAGTGTATTGATCTTGAACTGGGAGCTGGTTCTTCGGATTAGCAAAGCCAACATTCTAGCATGTTCCATGTATCATACCGAGTCCAGCGGAAAAGAGTCACTTGTTCTGGACTTCGATGGAAATAATAGAAATATTATGTTTTTTTATGAAGTTGTGTGGTTTATGTAAGTGGGTGCGAGTCCGCCTTCCGATCCAGAGGCTTAAAATAATGCACAGCTTAGACGGTCAAGGTCACATCGAAGGTACAAACCAGCATGTCCCTGGGACCAGACTTCCGAATGGCCTGGACTTGGCTAGTATTCCGCTAAACGGCGATGAACATGCTGCTAATAGTATTGTATACTAGCTACTTGCAATCACATGCGCCGAACGTAAATATGGACATTCCTGTGTCCAAACGTCCCTAGTTGGTGACCCCCAAAAGATCCACGCTCTGAGTAGTGATCAGAAATATATATATATATTTTTAAGAACATTTTGAATGCCTTACACAAAGGAGTTTAATCGTCTTAGAAACTGCTTTATCATCTGTGAGCAGGATAACATCATAAATAATATTTATTTCTCTTCAAAGCGCCGGAAATTACAAAAGATCGCAGTAAATTGGGGGATAAAAATAATAAGTGATTTTGTTTCAAAGCTGCCGGTCTCATTCAGCATTTCAAAGAACATAAAATATTGACGGGGACAATATAACTGTGCCCTTTTTGAAGTTATGTTGCTTTAAATATTATAATGTATCGAAATATGTGATATTTCCTTTCACACATTGTGTGTGACATTGCGTTGGTAAAACTGAATACCTACTGTTGTGCATCCACTCAGTTCATAAAGAAACATATCGGTTTAGCTGAATGTTTTTGTACCTATAACTTTTCCAGAGTTACAAATTGTTCAACTTGAAAGCTAGTCAACTATGAAATACGAAGAACATTCTTCACGACCTGTTTCTTAGTCAAATTGCTCATACTTATACATTGAAGTTACTTTTTATTGGACTCGTTTCTGTGAGTTTCTTAGGATTCTTGTTTAGTACTTAGTTGGGAAGTCGGTTCGTGTTTTGACTACGATCTCTTTTTTATTTGCACATGCAAGGATTAAGTTAACGATGGAGATGATTTTAGCATAGTGATTGAACACGCTTCCATCTTGTACTGGTTGGGATCAGTTGAATTACCTATTAATCATAATATGCTGGTGACCTAGCCACCTCGGGATGAAATGACGCGGAAATAAGTGTGGTGGCTCAAAGATTGGAGGAAACAGCGATAAAAGTAGGTTAACAGATAAACAGGGAAAATACAAAGTAATTCGAATGAACACATTACTACACTGTTACAAGAGCATCCGAGTAAATAGGGAATACCTTTTGGTTGATTGGCGCTTGTATAAGGGCGTAGACAAGTTTAAATACCTCGGAAGCTTTATTCACGATACCTACTGCCATGATATCTTCGGAAAAACTCTATGTCCAGGCGAAGAGAAGATGGTAACTGGAGAATAACTGGTCGCTTAGAAGCTAAGAAATAGAAGATCTAGAGTCCGAGCCAAATATCTTAGGAGAAACTAGTGTGTGTGATGGCTCGGACACGTGGTCCGAGTGAGAAGGATCGGGCGGTCAGGTGAGCGAATGTAGGTCGTCCTAGGCACCGCTGGAGTGACGAGCTAATTATCGATCGAATGCATGTAAAGTAGCGAACTAAAGCTATGGGGATGATATGGGTCACCAAATGCAAGTAAAGTCCAGAACAAAAGCTGTATCATATTTTTTTTAAATGGCTGATTTATGTTTTTTTTTTGGTTCCAACCTCCATATTTCCACTATTAAAAAAAAAAACTGATTCGACAAAAGATTCAATTGAATCGAACCTGCTCGCAAAATTTCACGAGAATCGGTTAAGCAATGCGACCTTACAGGAGAACATCCACAGGACACACATACAAACACATACAAACACATTTTTCCCAAGCTAAAATGGAGGTGCTTTGCGCTCGGTCGGTCAATAAATATAACAGGACATTAATTTCCCACAGCGCCATCGAAACTTAAATGGGAAAAAGGTAATGGATAAAATACTTTTAAAGGTTTTTTTTTTGTAAATACATACTTTTTTTTCTTCAGGTAACCCGACTTATCCCTAGTAAATTGTAATTTTTCGTATAAATCGATGTTACAATTTTCTTCTGCTATGAAAACGATTTCCGCTGTATTTTCCAACTCTTTACAATCATTTCGCGCCATTGCCTTTCTATAAACCAAGAAAGATATATAATGTATCTTTCACGAGCGATTTCTGCTTCACTTGAGACTTGCTTCGTCGAGCGAGAAATAACCGATATATTTGGGTTGGAACTGAACATGCCAAATGGTACTATTATCATGAAAAATATTAATATACCCACTCAAAAAAAGCTGATAGCTTCTGAATCAGAGCATGATGCATATCGAAAGGATCTTAACTTGGATCGCTTAAAGCAAGAGTGGATCTGGTGGTTTCTCCTTTAGCATCGTCGGCCACATTCACCCGACATCAGGTGAGATTGTGGTCAAGCGATATACGATTTACCATAATAAAGGTTATAATATACAGCAGTTCATCATCACTGTCATCATCAAGCGCCTATTCATGTCTATTGTTGTGTAGGGTGTCATCCGAAATACCTGGAGTGTTTTGATATGATCGCTGCGCTTAGTTACCGGTTTAAAAATCATCTGAATCAGCCTGCGGATCTCGTAAAAGGGGACCAAGGGAACATTAACCAGAATAAAGGCAGCAGCTTCCCTCTGTGTTAATACAGATAATTCTAACAGGCCTCATAGTTCAGTTGGTAGTAACTCTGCCTTCTGCGCTGTAGGTTGTGGGTTCGATTCCCACCCAGGACAAACATTTGTGTGATGAATGTAAATGTTTGTTCTGTGTTTGGGTGTGGTATCATATAGTACGTATGTATTTACAAAAGTATTCAAGTTTTCTATCCGTAATCTAGTTTCCATATGACAAGCTATGCTTAGTTTGGGGCTAGATGGCGCTGTGTGAAATTAACGTCGTGTAATATTTATTTATTAATATTTATCTAACATTTATTCAGATTACCAATGCGGCTGCCAGTGGTTTTTCATAATCCTAGAAATAATTTGTTTGTATTTAGCTCGCTCTGGATTCTAGGGTGAGCTACTAGGAGGGTTAGGTGGACCTAGACGTTGACTCATACGTATATGGATGTAGCAAGGTCCACTCTCAAGTGATATTTAGCAATTAAAATGCAAACACTTTTCCCCCCATGGACGCTGTAACCCTCACTGGGATGGGAGAGCGATAAGCGATGGCTGTGGACATTGGCAGTTTGCAAACGAATTGGTTCATTGTGTACGATTCAAAGATAAATGGACAAAACGAACTTGGTGGACACAAAATCGATATAGTCTGACATCAAGCACATACGTGAGTTCCTTTCCTGTGTTTATCTACGGGCTTTAAGAAAATATTATCCCTTGATTGGCTCGCAGCACAATTATTGAACCTAAACAAACAATACAGGATAACGAATACGACGGAAATATGTATTTTATAAAGATAATTTTTGTTTGATATGTATTGAATAGGTTTGTACAGGTACTTCTAGTTCTATTTCCAGGTTTTTAAATTTAACGTTTCAAAATGATCCTATCAAATCTTGATGATAAAAAAAATGACCCTGTATCACGTCATATACTTGGGGCCAATTCTTCATTATGGGTCAGTTGTTATTGCAAGACATGGGCCTTCTCCAAATAGTTCAATGAAAGCTTCCCATTATTCTCCCGTTTGGCAGCTGAGTTAGATATCGCGTTGTTCATCTCCTGATGTCATCCCGTAGTCGCCTCTTATGTTTATAGTACAAGGTTTAGTAAGCTAGGTTTCGGGTGATGGGTGCAGCCAAAATCAAGATGTGTTTAGCAAATACTACACTGGCATCATCATTGAAATTGAAACCACACACGCTGCACGTTGCATTTTAATTATGATCCAAAGATTGGCGATATAAAACTTACCCACATTGCAGGGCAGTTGAACTCCGGATCAAGTTAACTTACCTGTAAGCAAAAAGAATCATTTGCCATACAATTCTATAAAGAAAATATAGTTGTCATCTAGTAACAATCATCATTACAGTCCGATAGTCCACTGCCAGACATTGGCCTTTCCCAAAACCATTTGAAAGCTTTAGGATGATTTGCCACTTCCCCGCGCTTGGCAAGCGTATTACATTCATATAAATTAAAGTTTTTTTTTAATTATACTAATATTATATTGGAGGGAATTAGGGGAGGCCTACGCCGCTGAGGCGATAACCACAGAAATCCTAGAAATGTAAGATTAGTTAATATTAAAACATTTCTTGTGGCTAAAATAAATGGCTTTTTTATTTATTTTATTTTATTTTATTTTATATATACCCACGGTTCAATACAACGTTTAAAATGCAAATTGATCATATTTGTTTATATTTTTGACACACCAATATCACCGTGAGCTAGGCTTGTGAAGTCGAGAGTCTATTGCTTTGAATACAGAGTCTGAGACACGGGCATTTGGTAACATAACGTAGTGAGCAAGCTATCAGCGTTAGGTTTGTCCCATCTCGCGTATCAGATGGGCGAGAGGCTGCGTTCGATTTCCGCCGGCCCTTTATTATATCGACCCTATTCCGGCTTAAGGGAATATTTTACTCTGAGAACACAATTTTATAGAAAATTGAGCAGTGTTATCGGAAAGTCGCCATGTTTTTTCAAGCGTGGACATGGGTTTCCTTTAAAACGCCTGTAAGAAAAATCATGTTTCAAGCTTTTTGTCCTTACAATTTTCACTTAACTATACACTTGCTTTTAATAAAATAAACCGGACAAGCTTGAGTTGGACACGCACAGCGAAGGCTTTGACCCTCAATCCACCCTTCATGGCAAAAAACAGATCATTATTTTTTTCAGAGTTCTAGCTCGAGTCAGATAACAACTTGGCGAGTTTTTAGTATTTATTTATATATTTTAAAGTAAGCAATATAATTCCACTTAGTTTAAAAGTAATAAGCATCACTACTTCTAAAAGAGCTTTTAGAAATTTTATCAGTTGTCTGGTAATCCGCCATAATGAATCATATTCTCTGTTAATTTTATCCAACTATGCCGAATCAAAATAGAGACAAACAGACAGTCGAAGAAAGCGTAAGTTTAGTAATATTAGCACCCCGGTACGGAACTCTTAAAATATCAAGTCAAAAGCTAGAAAAAACATTTGAACTTCCGGTAAAAATACATCTTGAAAAAATGCTCTCTAAGGAGCATGACAAGATAAAAACTATTTGAAATACTCCCCCATGTCCGAGTAATGCAGCCAAAACAATGCTCAAACAATGCAAGATGGATGGGAAGAGATCGGTATCGCTAATGCAGCCGGAGGTGTCCAGTCTCCATTGATTATTCAATTCGTATCGCATCAATCATTGACTTTCATTGTGTTTACCTCAATAACGATTGACAGTTTTTATAAAACTAGCTTTTAGCTTTTACCCGCGGGTGAGGCGACTAAGGGAATATTATAGCAAGTAGTAGTAGTAGTATAGTAGCATGGGTAACAGTTACTTATTGTAATACTTAAATAAATATACCCATAGATTAAGTTATACATTTTATTGCCAAATGTAGCTATTATGGGAAAAGCTCCAGTTATTTTCATATAGTTTAAGACGAGGTACTTTTCAATAGCGGACGTTCGTACACGTCCGCTATTGAAAAGTACCGTACGCTCTGTATACGTAATGTGAGCTATGTATGTGATAAAACTAATAGAACAAAGTGTATCAAATCGATCAAAATGTATAAGTAATATTGATTTTTCAACATCATTTTACATTCTTGGGTGACTATGGGGTTCACACTGTAATAGCTCATCGACTTTATAACTTTATAATATAGAAATAAATATGGCATATTTGCCATAACACCATAACACCACACTTAGTTAGGCTTATGATAGTGATAAACTTTTTTTTTTTATTGTGATAAACTTTATGTACAAGTGCTTTTTTTGTGCAGGCAACCATTTTCATGACATTATTGAGTCCAAAAATGGTTGGTCTCTAAATATTACATCGTGATAATCCACTGAACATTTAAAGTTCAATCAAAGTTTCTGCACCAGCATAAAGTCTTGTTTGTGATTTTTTCCAATGTATTGCATATTCTGAAGTTTATTTTTACACAGCCGATAAATTCAGAACAGAATACAAGCAGTATCGTGTCCCGTGAAGGAGTACATGTAACGTTATCTCGTTTCACGGCCCATCGGCGGCTGCATTCACGTTACCCGGAGATATGGCTGTATTGAGCTTGTCTTGCTGGAGGTAATGTTCTGAAAGATGTAAGTAGCAACGAACATAAAATACGGAGCTCTGGAAATTTTTGTTATTTTTTTAATACATGCATTTGATAAAATTTAAACACTGGTAGATACCTACATCAGGCGTTGGTGTTTTGTATTTCTTTTAGACAGTTTACTCACTTGTTTATGAGTTGTGAGTGTACCGTTAGTTCTTTTACTTTTTTGATAGCTTTTTTATTATCGAACAACGGGAAAGCCTAGCCTCCATCTGATCTGGTGTCAAGTGATAATAATAAGTCCAAGGGAGGAACACACTTCACCCGGAATCCGAAACAGACTGAGAACTGAACTTAGAGGTAAGATAGTCATGATATCTTACCTCTAAATGCCGGAACACAACAACTTTGCATAGTTATTATGGCGACAGACTTCGCATATTTCCAACATGCACTAGTATAACGCCTCGCAGCTCTGGTTTGGTGTAGAATCTCTGCCTTCTGCGCTGTAGACATGGATTCGATCCCTACCTGGGACCAACATTTGTGTGATAGATAAATATTATGTTGTTCTGTGTTAGGGTATTCTTTTTGTATTAGAAATATATATTTATTCTAAATCCGATTAAGCTAAGCTTTGTTTAGTTGGCGCTAGATGGTTACTTGTACATTTCTAGTAAACCTCAAGCTAGTTGAATAAAAAAAGGTATTAAGGTAATTACGACCCAATCATAGCGTTGTGGGTGACCAACGCTCGTTGGTCACATCTTAGCCTACGCAGGATATATTTTTTACTTAAAAATTGTAAGAAATAGCTAGAGCTTAATTATGAAAGAAGACTTAGGTACTATTGTCGTGTATAAATGTTTTTAGAGTTTTTTCACAAGTAGGTATTTCAAGTCAACAACTTGAAATACGCTATGGAACCATTTAGGATCGGAAGACCTGTCATTGGATTAGCACCTCGGCCCCTATAACTCAATCTCCAGGGGTCGCGTATTGCGTTACTGACTATTCCATTTCATTTTATGCAAAGACGGTCCGTTTTGGAACTTTCCAATCGGGATAACGCTGTCGAAAGATCCAAATTGAATTCGCGGAGCCCCGCGTCTTTCTGGCTTGCGGTCATACTATTAAATAGGGCAGGAGTGGATTTAGGCTTTTGTGTCATTTCTTGGTTATCGATTACGTTTTGTGTTCTATTGTAAATTGTTTTGCAGTTTTTTTTCGATTCACAGAAATAATCTAGTGTCTTGCCTTTATTTATATTAAAAAGTAAGCTCTTGATGTCTAGTCTAGCCTTGGCAAGAGAGATGGAGTGAGTTATCCCAGAAGGCACAGGCTCTCCCGCGCTCCTACTTTGGAACACGGGAACATGTTTAGCGTGATTCCGTTGCCCGGGATAGATCACAGGGAACTAGGTTCTAACTACCCGAAACATAGCCTTTACTGAATAAAAGCTTTAAAAAACTATGTTAACGTATTCTTGTCTTCCGTGATTCTTTCGGTTCAGAGTGAGGTTCTTGGGTTGACATACCGCATCGTGTCACATATTTACCTTTTTTTATCCGCAGATAATTAAAATGATGTCCGTCGATGGTGTTAAGTCAGAGTCATTGAACGATCCCTTTCGAACGAAAGGCTTTTCGGTAGATATTATTCTGGTTATCCCATTAGTTAATTGTGCCTTCGATCTTCGATCGCGGATAAGCCGCTTTGCGCCAATTTGGGTTGTCTGATGATTCCGCAGGATGAAAGTATCAAGGAACCACTTCGGCGGTCAAATAAGGATTCTGATAAATGTTGATGTAACATAATATATGTATATATATATATAACAAATACATATTTTTATACATAGTGAATTGCATGTCACGTCATCACAGCGCCAGCCCATTAGTGTCCACTGCTGGACAGAGTCTTCTCCAAAGCTGGAGGGTTCTGCCTTCACCACGCTTGGCAGGCGGATCGATGATTGCAGTGAAGGTTTATATATACATAGAAAGAAGCTGTTGTCCTTCTTCTGCTGAAGATCCCTTAGTCGGATTTTATGACATATAGGGGCGTAGTTGAAGGGGTTTCTTAAGTCGCGACCGCTACGATAATTACATGTCAAATTATGTTAATGTGTTCAGATCGGAGCCTATTAAATTGATCAGCGGTTATTCCACGACACAGAAGTACCAGCTTTAAAGCTGATTTTTTTGGGTGAGTGAAAAAGATATATTGTAGAAGTATATGTATGAGTGTAGTATATTGTCTAAAACCACCGTGTATGAATAAATGATATTCTTCCACCAGTTAACATTGGGTCCGCATAGTGGATTCAAACTAAATCATTAACTATCTAACTAAATCAGTAGCTATTAGTACTTAGTATTAGTTATTAAAAGACTGGAACTTTAGATATAAGAGCAGTATATGGCTATTTTAAAGCTAGTTTTAAGTTAAAATGCAGACAGTCGTAAGTCCCCCCTTCGGCGGTAATTTGAGTCTCTTTCAGCGGACGTCTTCAAAGATTCCCGTAAATTAGGGACAATGCAATAAACATTTTATTTCTTACGGAGCTTCCGCTCGCATCCTTTTTATTGCGGTTTAATGAAAATGAATTGAAGGCTTTTAAGGACTCTGCATTTAATATCGGAGAAGAGGTTGGTTTAAATAATAATTGTGTATACTTCATAGCTGAAAATAACTGTAACTTCTGACTTACTGAATGACCATGGCTGCGGCCGCGGTCTCTAAGCTAACAATCCAATGTATCATATCGGTAATCAGAGTCACGTTCAAATACAAATCATTCGAAATATTTCGCGTTATCTAGTTCATAAATTCAGAATACGTACAATAGGGCAAATAAAGTACTGAAATAAAGTAACATAAGAATAGAATTTCATATAACATTTGGAGCTCAGCGATATTTCCATGCGCGAGTAGGAACTAATGACCCGAAGGAGTAGATACAACGGGTTACTGTATACTGTCAGCGACCCTTCAAACGTAAATAGATACCTTTATTATGAACTTGCGAAAATAATAAAAGCTCTTTCCCGAAAACAAGGTCGTTGCTCTCAACGACGTAAGATATAATGCGAAATAGTACGCCAATGTGATAAACTATCTTTTATATTCTGAATGTTTAATTACATAATACATTTTCATTTGAGTTGGTTTGGACTTTGAGGACTTTGTTTAAGTCCGCCTGGCTACCACCAACTTAACTAATCCTGTTGCCATGACAACAATTCTAAAATTGTTGCGTTCTGGCATTTAAATTTAAGACAGACATTTGATGATTTCGGAAGAAGTGCGCTTCCCCTTTACCTTCGGCCTTATCATAACTTAAAAACCAGGTGAAATGAAAGCCAAGCGCTTCCCCGTCCTACAATAAAGATACATTTTTATAATCAATAGTTTTGAGATTTTTGTCCCCAAGGCAAGTATATATTTTCTGTAAATAAAATTAAATGTAAGTATCAAGCTGATTATTTTTATGATCACAAACTGTAATGGCGCATTGCATTTTCCTTTTACGAGATGCAAAGTTTTAGCGCATATTATCCTTTTACCATTTCCTAAGCAAAGTTTTGCAATTTTCCTAAGCAATGTTCAAGTGGGGTTCATGATACGGCTATTAAAAATTCCCAGCAGAAATTTAAACAAAGATCTTTTCCCGACAAAAGAAAATTCAGACACAAAGCAGACCTCATGATGCTGCGCCAAATGACCCATTACTGCATAGGTTACTAAAGATCTTTGCTGCTTTATAAAGCACCCTTATTTTCAGATGCACAAAGTTCATGAAAAATATACCTTCAACACTCTTCCCAACTTTGTGAATAAAGTTCAAACACAAACTCTAAAATAAAGGTTGTAAGGTGGATGGGAAGTGATGGTGAAGTGAGCAAAGCGCCTTATCAGCTGGTGTAAAGTTCAAGCTTTCTTGCTAATTATCGAGAAGAAACTGTTGGAAGCCAAAGAATAAAAACATAGACGAAGTATTTCACGAAATATTACTTGTTAATTCTCAAAATGAATTGGTAGTTTCTGAATACAATAGGTTTTTACCTCCTCTGTAGTCAAGCAGAGGTCCCGGGTTTGATCCTTAGGGTACTCCCCTGAGGATCAAACCCGGGACCTCTGTTTGTGCTTGATTTAGTTGGCGGTAGACTTAACTATTGTGTTCCAGCGTTGTGAGGTAGGAAAGCCAGTTCCTTGTCTGTTGAGTATACCAGGTAAAGTGCGCTTCTACCTTGGCCTTAACATTACTTGAAACCTGGTGAGATGAAGGCCAAGCTCTTCCCGTCTTACAAAAAAATCTTTAATATTTTCGGTTAATGTTTTTATTATTTAGTATATAGTAGTATACAGAGCAAACAAAAACTACAGATGGACAACTAGACTAGTGCCTACACTGGCATACACACATATACACATCTTCTATTTCACACACACACACACATAGATCACATGTAGTTTACTAGTTTATTATTATTAGATAAACTTAATATTAGATGATTATATATGATGATATAGAATATTAGATGTAGGAGAGTTCACTTCACTAAAATGGTACCACGTATACGCTAGAAGTGACTTCACTTGAGACTATAGACGGTATAAAATTGTGGTAACGTGTGGGTAGCCACACGCTACCACAATTTTATACCCGCAACTTACTACCATCAACTTAGTATTCTAGCTTTACTTTGTAAATTGTCAAGTGTAAATGCTCGAAAACCAAAATCACAACAAACCCCAAAATAGAATAGTGTTTTTATTGTTAATGTCCAGTCTTTATTTTATATTTGTTACATCGGCAACTCAATGCCACCTGTAACGTAATCTTTGTTGTAATCCGCGCTAACTAAGGAGGAGGCGGGGGGGTGGTCTGCTCTTCAGGGAGGAGAGGGGTAATTAAAGGCGTTTATCTGTTGCAGGTGCGGCTAATGCCAAAAGATATGGAACTTTTAACATTCAAGACAATGCTTTGTACTGTGAAGTGGACTGGGGAAATGTTCGGAAATAACGATAAGAGCAAAAAAAATCATCTAATGTTGGATTCGCATTAAGAGTAGGTGTGATCTACCTCTAGCCCCGTACCCCGGGCAACGTCACCCGGTTTCGGCTGAATTATCACAACACTGATGTAGGACCTGTAAAAGTCCACCGGTCTAGTGACTATCCTCCTACCGAAGTCCAGCGCCAAACTGTTTGCCGTGTTCCATCAGTGTGTACACCGCATCCCTACTTTGACTTCTGAATTTGTATTTGAGTGCATTACCAGAAACAATAAAAACACAGGAATAGGCGATACATTTCGAAGTATGTTTCGACGCCACAATATTTAATATGGAACCACACAAGTTTCTTAAATTAGGCAAATAAATGTACTTACATTTTTCCCAAAAAGAGACAAGAAAATCTCGTATATTCTTTGTCGACAAAAACACAATTTATCCCCCCGAGTGCAGAAACAGGCCTAATTAGCACCTTATCTCGCCAGGTGCCGTTAATTCCCACGGGACAATGTATAATACATTCAGTACAGCAGTTTCAATAACACGTGAAAAAACATTCTAACCTATTCGTAACTCAGCATGCAAATATGTTTACTGGATAGTTTCCGTCACAGCTTAGGGTCAAGACCTTTATTCAGGAGCTGAGTCTACACAGTGAATCATCGCGGGACGTCGTCGACGCTTGGTTCTGACGTCGAGCTGGTTCAGACTCACAAGTACCTGTTGATCCGATAATGTTATTTAATGTTTTTTCAATTATCATGATCTTCTACCGGCCTATGTGGTCTGGTGGTCTTTGTCAGGTTGTGTTTCGACATTTAGAGGTAAGGTAGCCACAGTTCCTCAGACTGGCGTGGATTCCGGGTAAACTGCGCTTCCACCTTCGGCATTATCGGTACTTAAAACCAGGTAAGATGAAGGCCAAGCACTTCGTCTTCATATAAAAAAAAATATAATCTGTACCTTCTTTCTTTTAGTACCGATACTAAGATATCAATGTAAAAGTTTGACGACATCAGCAGAAGTAAAAGTCAACAATTTTGTATCTATGTTATTTCGTGTAGTTTGCATAAACAACAGGTTTATGCAAACTACTATCGCTAGCGAGGACAGTAGAGCAAAATATATGAACACTCATACAGCGCATCTAGTTTATAGAATTGATACGTGTTGTCTTCATCGTGTATAGGTATATATAAACAAAAGCAAAATACACAACAAAACGCCTGGAAAAGCTGTCTCGCGTAAATGATAATATGGAAAATGGACACAGTCGAAAGCGAGCATATTATGTATGTTGTAGGAACATCAGAAAAGTTGTACTTCTGTGTAATGTTTATGCTACAACTCAGACATGGCATCTTTCCAACACGAAAAATACGTCGGATCCTAAATTAAAAACGTTTTAAATATTTGTTCTAAAACGAGCATAGAACAGCCTACATTTGAAGTCAACTATCGCTAAATATATGAAAATGTGTATTTTTATATTAATCATGCACGGAACAAGCAGACAGCGCACTTGATACTAAATGCAGCTCTTGTCTATAACAAATCCTATCTGCGTGTATCATATTCACGCAGAACATGACCCACGCTGCACTGCATTGCGCCCGTCAACTAGAGGCATAAAGTTGTTAAGCCCTGTGTGTATGTAATTACACCGGCAATCCGGATCCCATCAAACTGAAACACAGCAATGCTGCTTGGCGGCCGAAATAGGTATAGTGGTAGCACTTCCCCGGACGAACCCTTTCATAAGGAACCTAATATATATTGATAGCGAAACTAAAATATGTGAAACAGGGATTTCATGTTCCAAACAACAACTACTCCTTGATTGGTTAAATACATAATAGAAACGTTGAATCCGCACAAGTTTGTGAAAAACGTTAACGCCACTCGAAGGTGCATTGTACAAGATTATATGATACTTGATGTAAGTAAAAACTTTAATTTGGGCCACATGGCAAAACCCGGACTTGAAGTAGAATACTGAGGCACTAGAGTCGAGGCAAGCGATTTTCGCAACTCGTATTATGAATTGTTAGCTTGCTCTGCTGGTGAAGAATATCTTGAAGCGAGAAAAATAACAACTGGCAATGTACTCAGCATATTATTTTATATGACTAACTCAAATACTGGCTCTAGTTTAGGCCAGCGAACAGAGCTCGCTTCCATCTGGTACATCTGGTCTGGTTAGGTAGGTAACTCAACTGAGAGCTACCTACCTAACTGCCTACCAAACTTTATGGTACATTAACGATGTTCAAAGCATTTCAAAATGGTTAAGAGGATTTTCGTAAAATGTTACGAAGCAGGTGAATGACCGATGGACTCCTTTTGGCAAATTATCGTTTTGATTAAGATAAGTTGAGAGATAAAACTGAGAAATATTACGCAGATCTCAGTTTTTATTAGAATCTAGAAAAATAATGGATCTCATAAATCTGAAGTCACGCTTGTGACTTGTATAACAAAATTACAAAACGTTTTCGCGTGAAGCTACGAAGTTTTAGTACGAATATTTTATATCTTGTAATAATTTAAATTCATCATCATAACTATAAATTTTGGTAAGGTAAGGTAAGGTGACGGCTACTATAATAGAAAAATAAGTTTGACTTGGCTGTGGCTGGCTCAGATCTAGTTCTCATATTTATTTTAGTTTATGTATATATAGAGGTATAAGTCAATGCATTCTACGCGGAAAAACAGACTGTGTACTTTGCTCATACCGCATCAATATTTATTTTGGGTTCTGAGTTTTAAGTCTAGCTATTATGTTTAGCGTTTTTTATCATTATTTTTTGGAGCGGGTTTAATCAAAATGATTAGGTCACCCTTAAATTTAAACCCCCTATTCATTCCTCCGACCCTAATACAGCACAATACCGGTTTAAAATAACCATGGCAGTGCCGCCCAGTCAAAAACTACTGTGACGTGCAGAATCATATACGTAGCCAGCCATTGCGGCTTAGCAAAATAAACAAAATTGTGTTGTTCGCCGAACGAATGTGTGTGTGCGATCAAGTCATCCAGGGTGCCGGCACAAGAAGATTCCAGAATTATACACGCGTAAGTGCTATCCTATCTCTTCCGTTCCGTCCAATTGTTTTCGTACCATTTTTAAATTCAATCAAAATACAGTCCACTCAAATCGAGGGCAAGAAACATTGCCCAAACATAATTTGGCGACACCACTTAGTAACAAATGTTATAAACCTTTCTTCTTCTTCTGCAGCTAACCCGCTGCCACCGTGGGAATCAAACAAACAACCTGCTGAAAAGTCACTCGTCCGCTGAGCTACTAGAACCGGCTTTTAAAAAATTAAAGTAGAATCTACGAATTTGCCAAACAACTGCGATCTTCTCGTGTATCGTCTCACATTACGTACGTAATTCCGTATTCCGTATTCCGGAGACGCGGAGAGATTACGCGATCATTCCACGCTTATGAAACTGAGGCTTAGGGCTACTTGCGGGTTGGAGATTGGGGCCGGTACCAATGTCGTTTTATTTTTTGGATTACATCAAACCTATACCTATCTTATACTGTTAAAAAAAACATTATAAGTTAACAAAAATAATACAATTTTAGGCAATAACGTTCAACCATTTTATGTAATCTGATTTTCGTTTTATCGAACCCACAAGATAAATAAATATCTAGGTCTTTTTTTATTTTATCCTGTTTAAACCCAAAAATCACGTAGTATGTTTTTTAAATTGGAATTATGTGTGTGTTTCTGTTTTAAGTTTGATCGCGAACCGACGTTACAGCAGTAAGCAGAAAGGGGAGGTGTAAGGTCAGCTTGGAAGAGCCCAGCAGTGCATCCAGCAGTGGACTGCGGTAGGCTGTTGATGATGATGGTAGAAGCCTCTTTCCCGGACCGTGTAGCCAAGCTCTTAGGGGTTGAAACGCAAATACGCACGAGGAATGTGAAATGATAACCTTTAGGAGCAGGTTTAAGCGACACGTCGCTTTGAGTGTCTCCACTTCTTAGTACGTTTATATTTAGTACTGCTTCTAGATAAACCTGCCACCTCCGAGGGTTCTACATACCTCTCAGCTAGTTCAAAATGATGAGAGTAACGTTTGTAACGATAAAGTTGTATCTTAGACTTTCATAAACTCATTTTGATAATATATGGCCTATATAAATCTTAAGATTTGTATCACATAATATTATTTTATTTTATTGTATGGCGGGAAAGCGCGTGGCCTTCATTTCACCTAGTTTAAACGTTAGTATAAGGCCCAAGGTGAAGCGCATTAATTGATATCGAACCATTTTACAGATAAAAAATAAATCACTAACAGTATTCAGGAAGTTTTCATTTTTTTAAAACAGTTGAAAGTGAGGTAACAAATAAAAAAATGTGCTATCACTTCTGTCCGTCTATTTATGTGGAACAAAAATTACAAATACTATGAAGGAATATTGATAAATAAATGCATTCATAAATTTTACACAGCGCCATCTAACCCCGAACTAATCAAGGTTGTAATGGAGACTAGATTACAAACTTCAATTCATTTTTGCTTTGTAACAGCATACTTACCATAGAATATAATACTTCACCCAAACACAAAACAAACATCCATAATTATTACACAAATAATGGTCCTAACTGAGAATTGGTCCTACAACCAATAGGGTAAAAAGCAGAGCTACTGGAAACTCTTGATTGGCCTTCAGGCTTCTAAATAAATAATAAATAATGCATGCATAAAGTATAAATAATATGCTGATATTATGTCATACTTTAAGCATGATATCTCAAACATACACTTAATTGTATAAGCCTATCTGTAAGTTTTCTTAAAAATTTAAAAATAAAATAAATTAATATACTACCAACTGAGTTGTAAGGTCTGTTGAGATGATATGATCAAACTACGCTCAAGTAACTAAGTAAGTGAATCGGGGCACGAGCCGCTAACAGCGAGCTAACTACATCAAAGTGACCTTCCAGACCACCCACAGATGTCATCAGTGCCCCAACTCATTACTGATTCACGCCACATAATGATTCTAGATGTCCCTTCATTTTGTGAGAGTCATAAATAGGAGAGACTTAATCTAAGCTCAAGTGCTACGGCGCCGAGTGCAGAGCTAGTTGTGGGTTCGATTTCCACCCGTTACCATCATATGTGTATTTATTTATTATTAGTTACAACAGTTTTCACACTAAAGTAATTGATTGAATGAACATATTTATCCAAGAATAAGTGTATTAGCAATAAGTGTATTAACAGTGGTTTTCCAGCAAAATTTAGGTCCTTACATATGAAATTGGCGTTTTGTCGTACTGGCCACTTTGATCTTAAATATCTCCTCTTTGGTTAGGAATTCCAAATTCAAATTTAAACAGCTATTTACTTATGCATTTGTGTTTCGAAAACCGTAATTAATTTGTTTTTTTCTCTTTTGCTTTTTTTTTCTGCGTCACTCATTTCACAAAATGGAAAACTTAAAATATCGCATTATTTACGAGTACGAGTTCCACCGTGGCACCAGTGCTGCAGAAACGGCTCGAAGGATTAATGATGTGTATGGTGGTGGTGTCGCAAAAGAAAACACGGTGCGTTTTTGGTTTCAACGCTTTCGTTCTGGAAATTTCGACCTGCAGAACAAGCCCCGTGGACGGCCGGAGACCAAGGTCGATAATGATGAATTGAAGGCTATTGTGGAAGCAGATCCATCGCAAACCACATCACAGTTAGCTGCAGGCTGCGGTGTTAGTGACAAAACCGTTTTAATCCACTTGAAGCAAATTGGGAAGGTGAAAAAGCTTGAAAGGTAGGTACCTCATGAATTGAGTGAAGCAAACCGACAAACGCGCGTCGACTGCTGCGTTACTCAACCGGCACAATAATGAAGGAATTTTAAATCGGATCATTACATGTGATGAAAAGTGGATCCTGTACGATAATCGTAAACGCTCATCGCAATGGCTGAACCCTGGTGAACCAGCAAAATCTTGCCCCAAGCGAAAATTGACTCAAAAAAAGTTACTTGTAAGCGTTTGGTGGACTAGTGCCGGTGTCGTACACTATAGCTTTCTTAAATCTGGTCAGACGATTACGGCTGATGTCTATTGTCAGCAACTGCAAACCATGATGGAAAAGCTCGCTGTTAAACAACCGAGACTTTTCAATCGCTCTACGCCACTGCTGCTTCAAGACAACGCTAGACCACACACGGCCCAACAGACGACTACCAAATTAGAGGAGCTTCAATTGGAATGTCTAAGACATCCACCGTACTCTCCGGACCTTGCTCCAACAGATTACCATTTTTTTCGAAATTTGGATAACTTCTTGCAAGGAAAAAAAATCAATTCTGATGAGGCAGTCCAAACCGCTTTCAAAGATTTCATTGATTCCCGTCATGGTTTTTTTAGTAAAGGGATCAATGAACTACCTATAAGATGGCAAAAGTATATGTATAAAAAGTATGTAGCAATGGTACATACTTTGATTATTAAAATATATTCCTCCCATACAAAACGCCAATTTCATATGTAAGGACCTAATACTTGCTGTCAAACTGATCACTTTCAAAGCAACTTACCAAGAATTGTACATGTTAGACTAACATTGTTATCAGAACTCGACTAACCAGGATGAGTTCTAATCTTAGGTTGCAATGATGAATGATGTGATCGTAGCACTACGTCTACGACGTAGCAGCATGGCTACGCCGTAGGTGCAGATGATGCGCCTACTGATTCAACGTAGCAAATATAAATCGACACCGAATTACTATTTGATCTCAACGACTTTAATTCCAGAACTATGTTTGAATATGCATTGACAAAGAAGCGTTGTGACTTATATACATACAGCTAGTCAAATAAAATACACTCCAATACATAGGTTATTTCTTACAGTATTTATTTCTTGATGACTGAGTTGAATTGATTTTTGTATTACTTGATCGGTAAATCAGTATGAACCGTGAATAAAAATAAAGACCACAAACGTTTGCTTGTTGCGGAAGTTACGCGTGATCACTCCTACACCTTCATATCCCTACACTTAAGGCGCTCTATGCAGCTAAAATAGCGACTGAAACGATAATTAGCGTTGACAACGGCAAGCTGCAGGTGGCGCATGCGTATCGTAAATAAAACCCCTTTGTAATTCTTATTCTGAGATCGCGTTGCTGGTATGTAGGGAGGTAATGTGACCATATGATGGTACCTTTACTGGCATAGAACAAATAACTTATTTACATTCGTCCTAATATTTATTCCGAGTCTAGGTGTTGTCTGACCGCTGCGACGACAACAAGCACACGTCCGACGTCGACAGTGGTCACAGAGGTACTAATTGAAAGGCGGGCGCGCGGTGCGCCTGTAGTTTTTCAAATAATTCAAGAGTAAAATTAAATTTGAATTTGTATCAAAAAACTAGCTACCTTTAATGTAGATCAACATCTAACTTATCATTTAAAATAAATCGTAATTCAATATTCTTTGTAGGTACCAAAATATTTCACTTGTAAATTTTGAAACGTACCATTTTCAATAAATATTTTTATCGATATTTTTTTATGCGTTTATGTTTTCAGCTTACATTTGATGTACCTGAAGTAATATATGTTTACAATTAGACTCGTAACTTGTTCAGAAGTACTATAATTTTCCATTTGAAAAAGAGGAAACGTCTACTGACAAGGCCTTAATTTGCCCCATTCTTGATGCAGGTTATCGTTCAGAAATTAATGCGTCGGGCTGAGGGGGGGCTGAGGGGTTGCTGAGGGGGGGCTGAGGGGAGGTTAACTGACAAACAAGTGGACTGCACATTAATGTAATGTGTGATGATGAGATGATAGATGATAATGTGAGGAAGTAGATGTAAGTTTTATTTATTTATTGTACGACGGGGAGCGCTTGGCCTTAATCGCACCTAGTTTTCCAGTTATGATAAGACCGAAGGTAGAAGTGCACTTCCATCGGAATCCTCAATATTCTGAGGAACCGGCTATTTTAACTTTAAATAGCGGAACACAACCATATAGTAGTTATGGCGTTATGGCAGGTTAGCTAGCCAGGCGGACTTAAACAAAGTCCACCAACTAAACCAAGCACCATATTGTACTTTGCCTGGGGATCGAACCCAGGATCTCTGAATCTAACACCGGTGGTTGAACCACTAGACCACAGAGGCGGTTGGTGGCTGTTGGAGGAGACACGTAATTGGTGTGAACTTGTCCAAGAAGATGGAGTATACCGTGGCTTGCAAAAGTAGCGCATACCCTGAATCTCTCCCGGTCTCAAGTTATTTATTTGAGTTCTGCACATCTCCTCCATACGTCGTATGATGAGGTCTACGTGGAGCGAGCTTCCTCAAAGCTGTATATTGAAGGCGACAGCACTCCCGTGCAGTAAACTGCATGGACCTCGGCAAGTGGTCGCAAGCCAGGCGGAGCCTCTTGACTTTTTTTTTTTTTATTGTACGACGCGTATGCACTTGGCCTTCATCTCACCTGCCGTGCTACTCTACAAACCGATGAACGATATATCGGGACAATTATCGTGCAAAAGGTACTCTTAGTGACATCGTTTTGAGTATCGTATGAACGATGGATCGTCCGACATTAATTTCGACAATCGATGCCAAAATCGTACTCTAGCACCAAAAACGATACGATGATTTGAATTAGACCAATAACAGCCGTTAATTCGACCGAGCTTGACGAACATTGTAACGACACATAGTTTGCTATCGTATACGTTATCGTTTCTATTTTTTTAACAGTGATTCCTTGATTTTCTGCTTCAAATTATTTTAGTAGTTTGTATAATAGGTACCTACAATGTTTATGTTAATTTAGGTACCTACCTAATAAACACCAAAAGTCCAAACGAATTATTTCTGTAGGAGGTACCTAGGTACAATGTTTATGTTAACTACTTAGGTACCTACCTAGTAAGCTTTGGGTTACTAGGTAGTGAACTCTCGATTTACCTTGTAGTTGGATTCAATAAACTCACCACCATCTGTAACTTTCAAAGTTATATGTAACCCAAAGTTTATTAGGTATGTACCTAATTTGACATAAAAATTGTAGGTACCTCTACCTATTATACTTACTACGATTTGACTCTCTTCTGCCATGTTAATTATGTAGGTATTCTTGTTTTAGGTAAAATGGTACGATTTCTTTTGTTCGTCCCAAATGCTTCCATGGGCAGAAAAAAACAAACTAAAACAAGATTGTACCTACCTACACATATAGAACATGAAAGAAGAGAGTTAAATCAAATTATTTAAGTAGTAGGTATAATAAGTGAAGCGCGCTGGCTGGTGATTTGACCATAGAGAACAATAAGTAGTTGTATAACTTTAGCCTGTTCGTAATGGGTAAATAAAAAAATTAAACATAAAAAAACAAAGTCAAACTTTGTCATAAAAACGGATCTAGACAATCAAGCAAAGGGATTTGTGCCAAAAGATTTTTATCCATGACATGCATTTTGTTGTCATTCGTTCCGAGCATTTGATACAATTTTCAACAGACGATGATTATTTCGATGTTTTTCAGAGTACCGTTGTTTCCGATTATTCGGAAGAATATCGTATCGTTTCGATTATATCGCAATCGGTTTGTAGAGTAGCACGGCTGGTTACAAGTTGAGATAAGGCTGAAGGTGCAGGCGCACGTCACCCGAAATCCTCAACTAACTGGGGATTTGGCTATCTCACTCTGAATGCCGGAACACAACAATTTTAGAATTGTTATTATGGCGACAGAATTAGGTAAGATGTAAGACTTCAGGTCAACGACTCCTTAGGTAGATAGAATATAATAATAATTAGATCCCACCATGTTTAATGATTTAATCAAAATTTAATCACCATATCTGGCATAAAAAGGTATAATAAAATAAATCAACTGAACCTACCTACTCAAAAAATAGCTGCCACCCATCTCCTGGTATAATCCCTACACAGACTTTTGAAAATATTTCTAGTTCATGATATTTTTAGTCCATACACGCCACTCGACTATTAGAGTAAGTTATACAACTAACTTTTTATATTTCTTTACTTTTATACCTACTATTTACATAATAAATAAGAGCAGCTGATTTGTAAGGTTTTGTAGCTTTAAGAATGTTCTATGTGAGTGCCGAGGGAGGGCGCTGACTCATATCACTCAGGGTACTTGTTACCCGAGCTTAGGAATTACTTGTAATACTTACACTTACACTAGCCATATAAATACCTTAAGCACTATAGAAACAATTTACTCCTAAAACTTATTGTTAACAAGGTGCAAATAAAATTATTTTCATATTTTTTAAATGAACTGTCCGATTGAAGAATTCAAAAATGTACAATAACAGTATTGAATACAAAGTGATTTGTTGGATAAGAATGAATACCAAGCTACAAAAAGCGTGGTGTAATTTCTACCGGCGTTTTTTTTTTTATATCGGAAAATAGTCATAAAGCTACGAGTACAATAGGGTTTGCGGATTTTTGCAGATATTGATATTGTGTTCTCTCAAACTAAAGAACATTACTTTGTTCTATCTCCAATAGTTTTCGCAACGCACGCGATGTAAGAAATTTCATCGGTAATTTTCCATCACTTTGGGTAACATATTCGTAATTATAGTTTTTGTGAGAATCCTTTATATAGCCAAAGTACTTAAGTACTTAACTGTTGTTTTTTTAATATAGTCCCAGACATACAGTATTTTATTATGGGTCACTAAAATAAGTTGTTAGTCAAATCTTTCAGCTCATAAAGACTCTACGTGACCAGGAAATCAATTGTAACTGCGCAATCCGCAACTAATCTACGAATTACTAACCAACGAACCAGATGGTCGGTTAAGAAAAAAAATATCAACCGACAAACTAGGTTGTCGGTTAAGAAACAAAAATACCAACCAACCAACTAGGTGGACAGCCTGGTTGGTCGGTTAGTAATAGACGCTTATCTCAATGAATGCGCGGAAATTAAAACTTAGTAGTACACACGCAGTTTTTTTTAAGTACAATTACTTTTCAAAATTAATAACGAAAAACAATATTTTTTCCCGCGTCAAAGTGTTCATTTTTTTTAAATTAAATAGCTTTCTTTTTGCAATCCAGTTCGACATATAAATAATACCTTTGATAAGTTACCTCCTTGCTTGTCATGTTTCTCATGTTTTGAAGCAAAAATCGTTCCATTTTTAAATAACACGACAGATATGAGTTTAAATGTAATTTGGCCACTAAAACTCGACAAATAATGGATTTTCATACAATTTTTTGCCGGCCGCTGTTCGCATGTAATTGGCCAGTATTTCTAATGAATTACGATGTATCTCGAAGAAGGTTGCCAAAATAATCACTCGAATTTCCAGGCATGTTTGAGAAAAATATATTCATTGTACAGATTTGACCCGTTACAGTTATATTATATTTAAAGATATACATATAGATTTACTTGTTAAGTAAATTACCAATGTCGTTCCATTACTAGCCGGTGGTCTCCTAACGGAACCGGCTTTTATAGAATTATTGGTGAAATTGCGTCATTTAGATTCTAGTTATGATAACTAGATTTCAATAGATATCTCAATCTGAGCTGGGAACGCCTGTCACCAATTAATCACCCTTCAGCCTCTTTATTTATAAAAGGGTTCTATGCTCCACATCTGTTCTTCATACAACATAGATAGGTAGACAGATAGAAAAATACTTTATGTTCACTTATGGATGGAATCGATTATAAAAAATATATTTAAATTTTATATATTTTTATAATACATAATAGCGAGTTTTTTTTTGCGTATTTTTTATTGACTAGAAAGGTAATCCGCCATAATATCACATATTTGCCAGAATTAGCAAGGCTGTCTTTGGATCAAACTATACAATCTATTAAATATTGAACGGACATTAAAACGGACGAACAACAAAAACTAACTATTATAGTATCTTTGGGTACGAAATCCTAATATCCCGTTTCTTGCTTGGTGCCTTGAAGTATTTTTTTTCATTTGAAATAAATCTGTATTCTCCATTTAAAAACAGTATCGACCAGAAAGTTGTTTGCTTAAAACTTTAAGATCTAAAACTAGATTCCCTAGAGAGGCCTCTTGGTTTATTATAACGATGGCTAATGGCTGCCATTTAGATAAAGATTGAATATACTGAACCACTTTTGATATGAATTTTAATAACAGAGCGCTGAGATATTGCGTCATTCGTAAAGCAATGTGTCGGATAACGCTATCTCTGATTTATTAGTAGGTGTGATGATGGACAGTTTTTGATAAGTTTTTAACGTTTTGCGTTAGTAAACGATATTACCTGAGTAACTTGTTTACTAATTTAGCATTGACATTTTGAATGAGTATTAGTATTTGATTTTGATCTCCGACATTGTTAGTATTAAGTATTATTATTTGACTTTTTTTAATAGTTAGACACTACCATATTCTTGTTTTTGTGTTTTATTTTTATTTTAGAGTAAATAATTATGTTTGTAAGCCTGGCACGGCAGACTAGAGGGCCAAGATAATTTTTAAGATCAACTGATGTTATTTACCTGGATCTAAAAACAATAAATTCATTTCATTTCATTTCATTTCAATCCTCCATACCTTTATATATCCATTTCACAATACAGCATTTTTTTTATAAGTTTTACTTGAAACCAGCTATTAGCAGATTAAGCTCGGCTTAATCGTAAAATAAGTTATTATAATATAGTTATTACGCTGTTCGTAAAATAAGGCATCTTACTGATGAAGTTACGAGGTCAGTTTACTTTAGTTACTTTCGCAGTATTATGTCTTATGGCATATTTTTATGGGGAAGTGCATATTGAAAGCATTTTTATTCTACAGAAGAGAGCTGTACGGGCAATTTATAAAATGAAAACTCGTGACTCTCTGAGGGAACGTTTTAAAGAGATTGGTATTCTTACAGTCAGCTCCCAATACATTTATGAAAATCTAACACACAGAAACATTGATGAGTTTAGTAGAACACAGTGTTAATACTAGAAATAAAAATAAACTTGAGATACCTAAGTTTCGCTTAGGAAAAGTAAATAATTCATTCTTAGGAAACTATGTGAGATTCTATAATAAGCTTCATCAAAGCGCCACCAAACTCTCTGCTCGTAAATTCAAATTGTATATAAAGAATCATTTAATTAAGAGTTCCTACTACAAAATTAGTGACTATATCGACGATAAGACCGCGTGGCCCGATGTTGCTATACCAGTTGACAGCAAAATGGTGATTTCTCAATGTTAACAAATTGCCCAATAGGTAGATAGGTAATAACAAATATTTTAAGATAAAGTATTTAGGTCTTTGATGTATCTACTTAGAATATAATTATAAATTGTGTATCTAAGTGTTGAATGGATCACCAAAAAATTAACACAACAATTTTTAGAATTGTTATTATGGCGACAGTTTTAGGTAAGATGGTGGTAGCTAGCCAGGCGGACTTAAGTAAAGTCCTTTTACCAACCAAACCAAGCACAATATATTATACTCTTTCTATCTGAAATCGGTGAGTTGAACCACTAGACCACAGAGGCGGTTAAGTTCACTTGCACAACAAGTAGAGATGTAGTCTAAGAAGGATTATTCTTATTGTAAAAGGAACTTAGTCACTTAAGACTTGTACTGTAGTATTAAAAACGAATAGTTACCAGTTACCAGTATTAATGGTAAAGGTAGAAGCTAATTGATGAGATTGACACAAAAAAAAACGCATAGGTATGATTTGGAACCTGCAACCCGAATACTTACATATTATGTTGTTTCTTGTTTAATAACTCGACATTCTACCAATTATGAACACTAAACTCAATAAGGGAAAGTTCACTTCCAAACGTAGACAGTGACTACTCACCGATAGTTCCAAACTAAAAGTATTGTGAATCCCCAAAGACGAGCTTTTCAATTTAGTATATTAGTGATAAGTGAACCTTGCTACGTGAGCATGTTCCTTCGAAACCCGCGAGAGGGGTCGCGATATTAATGGAAATAGCCAAATAGGAAATGAGACTTGGGTTACCAGTTAGTGCCATTAAACTTTTTACTGTGTAAGGTTTACGAGTACAATAAAACCTCTTCACTCTTAACAACCCATTAACGTCTACTACTGGACAGAAACTCCATCAAAACCCATATCTCCGCTCTGCAAGCGGATTTATGATTGCGTGACGGACAGCGTCATCGTGTATAATCCTGTTGTTTTAAACAATTGCCGTGGTGGTCTCGGCTTAAGAATCGACCACTCAAACGCAGCCCATGGATGTCGTAAGAGCCGACTAAGGGATGTCACCAAAAGAAAATCGGGCACTAGCAGCTTCCTTCTCTTAACACTATCTACACCATTCAACGCCTGCCAAGCGTGGTGATGTCAAAAACCCTCCAGTTTTTGAAGATGCTCTGTCCAGCTGTGGACACTATAGGCTGTTATGTGTGATGTGGACAATTACTCGCCAAATTCGTTCACTCTGGTTTCAAAACCCGTCCCTATGAACAACGTATCGCTTATGAAAATGAAGCCGCACGCAACACGTCCCGAAGGCTTCTCGGCTAATTTAATGTACAAATAGGTTCCTTACAGGAGGCTAGCGGCCGACCCGCCCCAAAGGGCTCGCTGACTACCGCGGGAAGTCTGAGATATACATGATGGTACCGAGCCGCGCAAGATCTCGATCTCGAGCTTGTGCAAAACCTTACAAACTTATTTTACTCCACAGAAGAATCTGCCCTTTGTACATTTTTATTAGCTCTTTGTAATACACAATTGCATTTTTTAATTAAAGAAGCTTGGTGTTTCCACTGCCGAGCTCGGGGAGTGATTGGTGATTCATAGACATTCAATGGAATCGTAATAATCTCAACTATATAATAACCACGTGACCCACAAACGAAGGACCTACTTTTTTTTTTGCCCCAATTTCTATACCCTCCGTGAAAACAAAAATAACTCGACTTGTATCACTTTTCGTTTTATAACAATTAGCGTTCTGTGTAAAATGATCTATCTATCTTACTGTGTAATCTACGTAGCTCTAACTGCTCTAAAAGCAGAAATGAATTACTAATACTTCAATTACTTTTTAAATACGTACGTAGTAAATAATTCTGTCGCCATAACAACAATTCATAAACTGTTGTCGGCATTTAGAGGTAAAATAGCAAGCTCTTCAGACAGTTGAGGATTCCAGGTGAAATGCGTTTACAACTTCGGTGTTATCATAACATGAAAATTAATAATTAATCTTTTTAAGCTCATTGCCACCTGCCATACTGTATTTTTAATAACCCTGTACAATTATTGTCATCTGTGGGGGACCGTTGAACATGATCCATATTTGGTAGATTTTCATTTTGCTTTAAATACCTATAGTTTTCTAAGATCTATTTATTTTTAATAACAACAAAATTGGGACACATGAGTGTCCAAATTCTATTAGAAAATTGGCTGATCGATTCTCCTGGGAATGATCCGAGGGGAATTGATCAGTCAATTTCTTAATTAATTTGGTATACTAAAGTGTGGGAAGGCTTCTGCCCCTATTCTCGACCGGGTTTAACGAAATTTTATCCACCTGATCTTGATAACGAGTAGACATTCGAAGAGTAATACATTATTTTATCGCTATAACATAGTCGGTTACTACAGTACTCGAATAAAGCCACGAGTAACATACCAGATGCAGCCTCTACCTACATGTATCACAACGTCCCATTCTGCATTTGTAAATAAATCTGGGATGCAAATACGCGTTACAAAATGATGAGCGCCGCCCATCCATTGTCACAGTTCGGAATCTGTTCGGATTACGTTTTTAACGCGGCGTGCCATCTATCTATTCTGGGGTGCTCCGGAATGGGGTATTTGCATTTCTAAATAGAAATAAAAAGCCTGATCTGACTTTGTGTAGACGAAATTGTTCGACGTTTGGATTCAACGAGTTCTTGGTCTAATGCAATTACAGCTAGGGTGGTTAGAGATATTACTCTGTATTTTGCTGCTGACAGTATGATTTTCGAACAAAACGAGGGGTTTTTAAGCCTTTCGCTTTCACCTTTTTTGCAATCAATCGATCAAATATTATTTTGCGATGAACTAGTGTTACAAGGTCTGATGATAAAACAAAATGGGTTCTACCAATAAAGCATGCAAAAAAGGAAAATATGACAGGAGCAATCGTTAATACATTAATTTATACTGTACATTTATTCAATAAAAAGTAGAATTAAACTAACTATGTACAAAGGAATTAGTCAGATTACCTAAGGACCGTTACAAACGGCCTATAGGTAACTCAACTGTTCCAGACCAGTACCAGACGGAAGCGTGCCTTCACGTGATTAATGACAATTTATACAAAAAGCATGTATTATCATCGCATTGTGAATGTGCCACGTGCCTCCCACGTGTCCTGCCCAGCGGTGCCTCCGCCGTCCACCGACCACCGCGTTGTTTTATAAATCAGCCGAGTCGCATTCAAATCCGCGGCGCACGTGTCGCGTTATTTATGGCGACAAATATTGCACCGTTTAATGTGCAGTAATACCGGCCTCGCTCACACGACCCACCATTGCAAGTTACGTGGTCAAGCCCGAAAACGTATCAAGCTTTAATTTCATTCAAGCATACTAGTAACCGTTATTCGAAGTAGAACAGTAAAGACTCGTGAATTAGCATATTTCTGTACTTGTTACAACGGGGAAGCGCTCGCCTTTATATCTTTTTCGGTCTTCCTCTATTCCACACTCTGCATTGAACTACATACTTGCAACGTTTTCGTCCCACCGCATAAAAATGTCCATACCATGCAAGCATAAGTAGGTACCTATGTTACCCCTCAACTGTTCAGTCACTGTCGCTACCTTATAAGCTTCCTCTTTGACATTAATTTCAAATCTTATCCATTCTCGTCACACCCCACATCTAGCTTGGTCGTATTCACTCGTATTTCATCGTACATCGTATTTGCAGCACAATACTTAGATCCCTAGAACAAAACCAGTCTGATGACCGACTTGTAGATTTACTCCGTTTAAGTCCCCAGTAATGTCTCGGCTATAACTAGTTAACTAGTAGTATAACTAGTAGTGTAACTAGTAGTATAACTAGTTAAACCAGAACTAAAATTTCACGACTTCCAATGTATCAAATGATTTAAAAGTACGCAAATGCACAACAGCAAGATTAATAGCAACAAGAAACAGCGCGTATAAGGTACAAGTAGGTAGGTAGTCCTATTTTGGAATTTACTCACAAATGCTTATAAACGTTGTATTCCAGACGTAGTCCAAAAATCAAGACTTTAATATATATATCGTTTAGTCAAGCTTATTATGTAAAATATTATTTATTTAGTTTGAACGTGTATGGTTGGTTGGCTTTATTCCGGTGTGTACAACGAAATATATGGGATTACTTGTAAAATTGGGAAATCTATCGATGCTACCCCAGGGGTTGCGAAGTGAAAGGTGCGGGGCGAGGGGTGTATGAAATGAGTGGAATTTATTTGGTTGTTTTAAAGCCATAAGCACCTGGTCAGCGTGATTCATGTGGACAATCATTTGCGGCGATGGGGGAATGCTATCATATATATACATTCATTGCAATGTAAGGCCAAATTACCAACACATTATCCAGAGGTCTCGGGTTCGATTCCAATCGTTTGGTTGGTAGTAGGACTTGTTTTAGCTAGTTACTACCATCTTACCTAAGTATGTGACCATAACATGAATTATAAACGGTTGTGTTCCGGCCAATGGTAAGATAGCCTGTTTCTCAGTCCGTTGAGGATTTCAGGTGTAGTGCGTCTCCATCTACATAAAACATTCTGCTTGATGAGTAAAAGGCCAAGCGCTTCTGAATATAAAATCTATAGAGAGATTGCAGTATGGGTAACTCTTACTGGTTCCACCTCAGTAAAAAGTTCCGATCCGTCACAATGAAGCATAATAATTGAGTCTATCTTATCGTACCCAGCTCGAGACTAAAAATGTTTTCATCGCGACCAAAATATTATGGCCATCAAAATATGCAACGCACTTACCAAAAACCATTAAAAGTATCGAGCAAGTCAACCAATTACACAAAATATTGAAAGATTTAAAGTTAAAAAAATATTTATCGTCTAGAAGATTGCATCTGCGATGAAACTATAAAAAATATTATAAATGTGTACTAATGTAGGGAAATTAGTTTTTACCTTTTTACTGAATTCATATAAATTATGACAAATTAACTAATTGTAATTGTAGGTAGGACGGTACTGTCGTCTAAGCAACTTGAGCTCCGCATAATAATAATGAATTAAATTGGTTAACATTACCACAACAACATAAAATTCGCTCAGTGTGTTCAGTGTAGCAAGAAAACCATGTAAAAGTGTTATGTCGGTGAAATTTCGACAATACGATGTACAATCAGTGATTTCTAAATTATGTGCAATTAGAGGTAAAGGCAACGAACAAACCTACTTACAACTTACTGATTACCGGTTTATTTATTCTGTGCTATCACAAACTAGGTACGATCAGTGTTAAACGGATAATCATTCGTCACAAACTGATAAAACCTGTGTAAAAATTACGCCACAAAACAAATCAAGAAACAGTGCAATCATTGTCTACCCACAACAAAATAGACGAAAAACGAGCTCGGCGCAGTGTTTTGTGAGACAAATGACTCATAATAGTAACGGACGTTCTTTGCATAAAGCGCTTATTTGCACATACAAATACGAGTCTTAATTTCAACGATACATCTACTGCTTCCGTGGTGCAGCGCTACACGTCTACGGCTGGGAATCGCACGTCGAGGGATCAAACCTCGCTTAGCTGAAGTATATATATTTTATTTTTTTTTGTAAAGGATTTGAGGTTTTGACAAATGTTTAATTGTGAACTATTCAATTAAGTTTTATTTTATTTTGACACAATATTTTTGTATGCATTGTGTTCGTATCTACATTACGAACGAATTAATGGTTTTTGTTTCTATTTATTACAAATTAACTAATTTTATTTTTATAATATGTGACATTATGTAATTGACTGATTATTTTTATCAGGCCGCATTCTCCCAAAGATAGGACTTTCATTAAGTACTTTCCTACGTTTTCCGCACTCTTAGACCTTAAGTTAATAATAATTGGATTATTTATTTATATTTGAGATTTGTGTTTAAATTAATTTATAATTTACTTTAGTTTTTATTAGAGATTTGTTAATTATATTAAACTTAATTAAAATTGTTAGTATTAACATCAAAAGAATTACTTACTTAGTTAATTATATTGATCAATTTGTTATTTGAGTTAATTTTGTAGATCGGTGATTGTTTTATAAGTTTTATAAATCTGGTATTTATTTCTAGTCAATATGAGTGTAATGCCTGCACAATTAACTTGCCCACACTGTCCAGGGTCTTCACGGGTTTTCTCCGCACATGGGTTGAAGGTGCATATTGGGCGCATGCACAAGCAAATGCTGTGTTCAAGTGCAGCGCATGTTTCTCCAATCGGCACAGGTAGCACTACTTCAGCGCTACGGGGGCCGCCTGCTCAGAATTCTCTAGACAGGCTTGCTTCTTTCAAGGGAAGTATACCAGTTCTCCGGCACATCCCTAAGGGGGCTCGGAATCAGGCGGCCGGTAAGCTATGTGACATTATAGACTCATGTGTCACGAACAATGGCATGGATGAGTGGGGATCTCTTCTTTCGTTCGCATATATCGCTCTGAGAGTGCCCGCGAGGGAGCTGCCTGGGAATGTGACGTCAAAAGTTAAAGCGAATGTTTTGTCGTCGGGTCTTTTTGATGAAATTGACATAGATACGTCGTCTGTGTCTACCAGCTCTCGCTCTATTCGGAAAAACATCGAATCAAAGGTCTTTGAGGGGGATTTGAGAGGTGCCGTTCGCCTGTTAATGTCGGAGGACTCCTTCGCAGGGCGGGATCCTGACACGCTGGCTGCGTTAGAATTGAAGCATCCGGGCCCTTCACGTCCTCTCAGTTTTCCTCCTGATCCTGACTCAACGGTGACTGCGGTAACAGTTACGATTGAGGACGTAATTTTAGCGCTGGGTTCTTTTAACACAGGTTCAGCGGCGGGCCTGGACGGGATCCGGCCTGTACATCTTAAAGAGTTGACCTCCATGTCAGCGGGAGAGAACGGGAGGCGCCTCGTAGGGTGCTTAACCAGGCTAGCCAATTTTCTGCTCAGTGGTCAGTTGAACCCTCTTGTGTGCCCTTATCTGTATGGGGCTTCTCTCTTTGCTTTAAACAAAAAAGATGGTGGTTTACGACCGATAGCGGTGGGCAGCGTTTTTCGCCGCTTGGCGGCCAAACTGGCTTGCCGTTCCGTCAAAGAAGATATGGCCAGTTACTTGCAGCCGCACCAACTGGGATTCGGCACCCGCCTGGGTTGCGAAGCTGCCATCCATGCCACGCGAACGTTTCTCATGGGTCCGGAGAACGAAGACTCTATTTTGCTGAAACTTGATATCCGCAACGCGTTCAACTCTTTGGAAAGAGACGTTCTGTTGAGTGAGGTCAAGGATAAAATCCCGTCTCTTTACCCTTTCCTTCATCAAGTCTATAGACTTCCTTCCAACCTGTTCTTTGAGAAAAATCTCATTCTTTCAAAAGTGGGAGCCCAGCAAGGAGACCCACTCGGTCCGCTTGTGTTTAGCTTGGCTATCCACAAAGCAATCCGTGATCTCAAATCTACTCTTAACGTCTGGTATCTAGACGATGGCACAATCGGGGGTAAGCCGGAAGACGTGTTTCAGGATCTGGAGTCCTTAGTTCCTCGCCTTAGAGACCTGGGTCTAGAGGTGAATCCTTCAAAGTGCGAGTTCTTTGCCTGTGGTACAGAGGCTCGAACACACTTTTCTCGTTTTCATTCTCTTTTACATGGCCTCAAGGAAATTTCTACACCGGACTTAAACCTTTTAGGTTCGCCAATATTTCTTTCTGGAGTCCCTGAGGCCATCAATGCAAGAAAGAATCTTCTCCTTTCCGCCCACGAACGCCTAAAGGGTCTTTCCGCACACGTGGCGATTATCTTGTTACGTATGTGCTTCGCTCTCCCGAAGGTCACTTATTTATTGCGGACCACCCCAACTTGGCTCTGTCCTGAGGAAGTTTCATCTTTTGATGAAAGCTTAAAATCGGTGGTGGAGTCCATTCTTAATGTCTCCCTAGATGGGCCCCAGTGGAGTCAGGCGGCTTTGCCTGTCCGGTGTGGTGGTCTCGGGGTACGGTGCGCTCAGGAGGTGGGTCTGCCGGCTTTTCTGGCGTCTGCGCACGGGATTGCCAACCTAGTCACTGTTTTACTTTCTAATGGTGACGGGGGAAGCATACCTTTTGTCTCGGATGCTGTGTCAGCTTGGTCGGCCCTTAACTCGGTCGCATCAATCCCTGAATTAAATCATGTTCAGCGGAGGTGGGATGACGTAGGGGTAAAGCGGCTTCAAGAGAAATTGTTAGAGGGTGCGGTGGGAGTTGATAAGGCCAGACTACGAGCTGTGTCGCAACCTGAGTCCGGGGCTTGGTTACAAGCGGTTCCTTCACCTCACCTGGGCACTCTTCTCGACGATGACTCTTTGCGTGTGGCGGTGGCTCTCCGCCTGGGCTGTAAGGTGTGCGAACCTCATATATGCACCTGCGGTTCTATGGTGGAAGCCGATGGCTATCACGCCATGAGTTGTCGGCGGTGCACTGGGAGGTTTCCGCGACACCATGCACTGAACGATATAGTTCGTAGAGCTTTTATATCGGCGAATGTCCCCTGCGTGCTTGAGCCTCCAGGTCTCAGCAGGTCTGATGGGAAGAGGCCAGATGGGCTGACTCTAGTGCCATGGAAAAATGGGAAGAGCCTGATCTGGGACGCAACTTGTGTCAGCACTGTCGCCGCCAGTCACCTGAGTCGCACCATGCTCTCTGCATCAGCCGCTGCCGAAGAGGCCTGCTCAAAAAAAAGGCTTAAGTACGCTTCCTTGGAGCAGGCTTACCATTTTGTACCTGTAGCAGTGGAGACCTTGGGCAGTTGGAGTGTGGATGCGAAGTGTTTAGTGGGAGAAATAGGCCATAAACTAAATGTAGTGACAGGTGACTCCCGCTCCGGGTCGTTCTTGGTGCAAAGGATTGCCATCGCTATTCAGCGAGGTAATGCTGCAAGCATTATGGGCACCTTTGCACCGGGAATGGTCAGGGGCGGGTTATTTAATGACTAATTTGTTATTTAATATAAGTTAATAGAATGTAAATGTGTAAATAAAAAATTGTTATTATTATAAAAAAAAAAAAAAAAAAAAGAACTAATTGTATAATTGTAAATGCAAGTATGACTCATGTAATTAATATATTTTTAGTTTCCTAGTAATAATAGTAATGACCCCTAATGATAATAATAACCCCTCTTTCAAAAATGTTGCAATGCCCTACTACTGTACATGTACAGTGTTTGATAATTAACTTTGATGTGGCAATAAATGAATTGAGTATTGAGTACAGCGGCGGTAAGACCATCCATTGGTCCTTATCACTATGTCACCAAATGTTTGTATTGCTTGAGGTAATTATTGTATTCAATTAATTGTTCATTAAATCATTCTTTCAGTAACTTCCTCTGTTCGAAACCTCTAAAGAAACCGCAATAGTACTTGGTGGCATCCCACAAAAAATCAAAACTGCATTATAAATTACACATAATATACTGCTAAGGCCTTATATTAATGGTATCTGCCTACACATAGGTTTATTTCCTATGATATTAAATAAACTTCTTCAATAATCATATAAAAGCAAAACCAATAAAAATTCCCACAACAGAAGTCAGGGAGCTCATTAAAAAGCCTATCGTGTAGAATAACCTCGGAACTTTTACAAACATTGCCCACGTAATCTGTATTAAATCGAAACAGCTTTGCCCAAGTGTCTCTATCAAGCCTACACGCCACGAACTCTGGAAACATAAGGCGGAGAACACAAGATTGTACGAAATTAAATGAACAAATAAGATAAGATCGAAATATTTAGTCAGATATTATTTTGAAATTGTTACAATGATACAATTGTAGATAAGCTTAAAATAAAAAAAATCTAGTAAGATTTTAACAATATTCTCATCTCAACTTTTTTATATGCATAAATCACAGAAAAACTGATTTTTTTGGTAAGTTTTTTCGCATAATCAAATATGTTTTTAAATTAACTTCTTGCTTATTTTTTGTGTGCATGTGGAAAAGCCTTATGCATAATATAAAACAACAATACCCATAACACTAATTGAATGACCCACTTAGCCTCAGATAACGCTATAAAGCAGATAAGAAACACCGATTGTCTTTGAAGAACCCTCAAAGGGTAATAAAGGCTGTTTTATGTACTAACTGATAGATAAGCTGTGGCTTAACGTACTTACTGATACTATATTCTGTGGTATTGATGTACTAACTGATAGGTCAGCTGTGGCTTAATGTTGAAATCGTAAAGTTGGACTGATTAGGTCGGTGATTAAAAGTTTGAAGCGGTTTTATACTGAAGTACTCGTTTCTTTGCTAGGGCCAAACATACTCATAAATCATAATAAATCAACCATTTTCTATTATCCCTATTGTGTTTTTGGAGGCGGTCCATGTCCCACGCTGACATTGTTTGAGTAAAAACTAATTGTAATGTAATTAATCCACATAAGAAGTACACACGCATGTTGAACGGTTGGTAGAGTTTTACCTTTACTAAAAGGATTGACTGAGTATATGTTCCGAGAGTTGCGACGCATGTATGCGTGTGTGATGGTTTTAGTGGCCGAGAAGATTTAAATTGTATTAATTCATATGCAAAACTCAGCTTATTCCGGTTACATATTATTTTTTATTTACATCAAATTGCAACATGATTACGGAAAATATGAAAATACTTTTTTTTTTAAATAGCCTCTTATGTGACCATTAAATTCCTACAAATCAATAAAATCAAAGACCTCTGGCAAGGCACACAAGCCGTTGGCCCGGAGCTCATAACCGTTGGTATATTCCCAGCGAGCACCAGATCGCGCTAAATCAATGGTCCGGTGGCCGTAATCTCGGCCATTCACTCTCGAACCCCGAAAAGGCGGTCCGAATCATTTCCGCGGGCCCTTACGGAACCCTACGCGACTGAGAGCCGAACACACTACCTTATCAATATATAGTTGTTGAGTAGCAGTCAAATTATTAAGCGGTCAAACAAAAGATTAGACAAACCAAGATGCATTCGAATAATTCTAGTAATCATTATATTTTATTTAAGGCAATAATAGAAAAACTACAGATCTTATGTACTAGTACTAGTCGTTCAACCCACCGATTTCAGATCTAGAGGTCCCGGGTTCGATCCCCATGGGGAAAACAATATATTGTGCTTGGTTTGGTTGGTGATAGGATTTTTTTAAACCGCCTGGATAGCTACCACCATCTTACCTAATTCTGTCGCCATAATAACAATTCTTAAAAAAATGTTGTGTTCCGGCATTCAGAGGTAAGATAGCCAGTTCCTCAGTTTATTGAGGATTCCGGGTGAAGCGCGCCTCTATCTTCGACCTTATCTCAAATTGTTACCAGGTGAGATGAAGGCCAAGCGTTTCTTCGTCGTACAATAAAAAAAAAAACTTATTTAACTTATTACATGGCCCGTATACATTATTTAGATACATATCTAGATACATTATTAGAGTCGGTGAATGAAGACGCTCATGAATTACGAAATCAATCAATTACATCAACTCGGAGGTCAACTAAATTAAATTAAATATACTAAACAGAATCAAACTACAATCACCACTGATTTGAAATCGATCAACCGGTGCGTCATCATTTTACAGTAGCTATTACTCGTATGCCATGTTTTTTCCACATTTATAATGCGAACTGCGAAGGGAAAAAGTGAAACGCCTTGCCCGAGTCTGGGAATCCTGGGAGTGTTTGACACGAGTGGATAGGTCTTTTTTAGGCCTCGTAGGCTTCATCATCGGTTTCCATCAGGCGAGATTAATTCAAGACAAACGTAGGGACATAACTATTAAATATATAAAAAACTTCAGCTAGTAATTATAGTATCCGTATATTGACCGTATATTGACCGTAAATACGATCCCTAAATCTCTTTAACCTCTCATAGATGTAAATAGTGGTGAAGAGTACCTTGCCAAAGCAAGGCTCGACAGCCTGAGCCATCGTCGCAAGGTTGCGTGTTTGTCGGTGTTTTACAGATTGTACTTCGGTGAGTGTGCTCAGGAGCTTCACGACCTTATACCGCCTTCGCCGTTCTTCAATAGAAATTTCAGACGCACAGCCTATACCACCCCCACCTGGTTGATATTCCACGTATAAAAACAAAACGCTTTCAAGTATCTTTTATTATGTGGACTGCAAGAATTTGGAATAAGATACCAGAGTCTTGAAGAGACTTAATAGGCACTTTCTGGGTAGGCTCGCTCCATAATAGTTCTCAATCTTGCCTGTGTAAGTTTCGTGATCAATAGCCAACCCATTTAACAAGCTAATGTTTTTGTCAGTTATTTTTTATATATTTACTGCATCTTGGTTTCTTTTGACTTTTGTTTTGCTGGTATATTATAGAGAAACAAACTGACACTGACACTGACTGATTTCCAATCCATTGACATCTCCGATCATTAAAAAAAACAAGTGTGAGTCTATGTACGAAGTTTGATTGCATACTTGTAGGTACTTGGATACTTGTACCTGATAAGGTAGAATTTGTTATTGTTATCTCACTGGCTCTGAACGCGGAAACGGAAAGCTCGTTTAATCAGAGCTGAGTGTGGTTCCTTAGCTTTAGAGCGTTTTGTTTACGGTATAAATGGTTAGCTGGGCGGTATGAATGGTTAGCTGGGCGTTATGCCGGGAATATTACTATTGTGTGAAACCAACCACCATATATTTTGTGTTCAACTATTTACTTTGCCTCCAACTATACGTATAAGTAAGTAGTATAACTAAGTAGTAGGTTAGTGAATTGCGCAAAATTATCATCAAAATGATCACATCACAACTACATAAAGACACACGCACGTTCCCTGGACATATATAATTGATGTGGGAATACCATACATATAGTTTAAGTTCTATGTAAAATTTACTAACATCTAACCATAAGTATCCGCTTTGATTTATATTTGAGTTAACCGAGTACCAAGACAATAATGATGGTTTATCAATACTACTTACCAGGATCTTTGTAATAATAAACATTAATTTATTCATGCCATCAAACGCATGACTATCATCAGTAATAAAATAAAAAAATACATGGGTCGATTTTCAGGATTCCAGAATAGTAGAGTTCCTTGTGAAAGTCTCTTGTGGCTCTTCCGGGGAAGTACTACAAATATACCAATTTCGGCCGTCAAGCAGCATTGCTGTATGGTGGCTGGTAAAATTACGGGTACGCGGGGCTTGACACGTTGGCGCCTCAAGTTGATGGGCGCAATGCAGTGCAGTGTAGTCCTTTGTGAATAAAACATCCGCAGTAAGCGACTGCCCATCATCTGGTGTAATACCAAGTCAACTACAGTTTGGCTGTCAAGAGAGATATTACATTATTAATTAGGTCATATAATTTCGGATAGCGAGACTGAGAGTAAAACTGAAATACAAGAACTGTATCTTTGTTTGTATCTGACTAGTTCTTGTATTTCACTACTAATCAAGTTTTCACTGAAGGTAACTTGACCTAAATTATGATATTGCGAATTCAATTACTTGAATCGGTTCACAATTTTTTTTGGTTCACAATTGAATTAACTACATTTTGTCTCTGGTCTAAGACTACATTCTGAAATTAAATCAGGCAGTTTTTTCGGAATGTTGCGGTTACTTATTTGCATGAATGAAATCACTGTTTGCGATTTAACTCTCAGCTGAGTCGCACGTTAAGAACTGAACCTGCACTGACACGCTTATGCGACGTCGTTATACGAAATAGCACTTCAGTTCAGTTTACGTTTTTTTGTACGGCCTCAGGAATAGCATAGTAAGCTACTTTTAATCCGAGTGTTATACTCGGATATATACTCGATTGTCAAACCGAGAGCAGATGCTGGCGTTAAACACATAGGTATTCATTTCGTAGCCTCTTATGTATGTTTGTAAGCGACCGGTCAAGCATTATCTTTCCTACAATCTGCATTACGATTCGTCATAAGGCGAGATGGATTTGAATGCCGTCCCTGCCTTATCAGCGAACAGACGGAGGGGCCTCTAAAGGCAGGAAATAACCAGTTCCGAGCGGTCCCTAGCCGGACGTATCTGGATTTTTCCGGATTCCACCGGTTTAGTGGCAGCTATTCTCGTAATGCGAGAGCTGGTGTTTAGGGAAGATATCGGTAAGTGTGGAGCTACTTGACCTCCTTCAAGATTCAATAGGTACTTGTTATATTCAAGGCTGAGAGGAATTTTGTGATGTGGCAAATATATTGTCTAATAAAAGTAGAACTTTGGTTACCTAAATAAGGTATCACACAAATATTCGGGTTGTAATAGGTAATTATTTGATTATCCAACTATTAGTCTGCTCTAATATAAACGACTCATATGTAAAAAAACACATAAGTAATAGAGGGTGTTTTAGATGTTGATTTAATGTATGTAACCATTGGGAATTACGTTACCTAAATACCAATTTACGTTACTTGCCATTGGTTTTGGTATCAAGTGGATGGGTGCATAAAATAAAAGCCTGTTAACCCAACTATTTCAACTTAATCTGCTTTTACTTATTTAAAAACGCAAAACCAACTATCGAACGACATGCTGTCACCTACCTACATTTTGTAAAGAATTACGTATCAAAAGGGCTACTGGTGCTCAATCCACACCGTGGGCTTTGAAAGCCAGCGCTGGGTACAATGAGTTAACGAGTCCCGACCCAAGGCAGAGAGTAGCCAGCTCCTGCTCCATGCCCCTCACGCCCAGATTGCTCGCGGTATAATACTGAGCAATTAAATATTTAAATGAGCGAGCGCAATGAGCTTTAATTAGACAGCGCTGCGGCTAAGAGTAAAGGTTTGCTTTATCAAGAACAGTATTTTGAAGAAATTTCCAGTAACATAAAGTTTTCGTGCTTGATTTGGTAAAAAACATTTTTGAACTTCCACGCTTGAACGTCTATAGAGTTTGTCTAATATATGGATAATTTGATATTAAATCAAAGCCAATCTATTCTGACTGACTGAATAGATAACGTTAATTATTCAGTAAGTTCCAGTGTATCCACAGTTACTCCTCCCAGTGTATCCGCGGCTAGTCCTCCCAGTGTATCCGCAGCTAGTCCTCCCAGTGTATCCGCAGCCCGCTAGCTCGTTAGGCGAGTGGTGCGGTCACTCGATTAATTACGGAACTTTAGTGTTTTTGTCGACGATTTATTCGAGACGTGGTTTTGTGAGTCTCGTGTAGTTTTCGAGAATCCGCTTGTTTGATGTGCGAAGGAAACAGACAGGACGTCACTTCCACGGGAAGTGTGGAGTCCATATACTTCCTTTCACATTAACTTGGCAACTCACTTGCACCTCTTTCTATGAGCCTCACTCAGTACTTGACCAACGTCATTGTAGCGGTCGCGGGGAGTCGTTGAATGGAGGCAGCTGCAGAGCCCAGGTTCAGCGGTGGGTTGACGTAGGCTGTTCATGATGATGACAAAGATGATGATACATGAGAGTAGCAAATTTCATGTCCATTCTCCTTAGCGATTCATATTCAGTACAGCAAATAAAAAAAAAGATTAACTTATCAATTTATTATTGATGATGAAGTAATTAAGAAGCTTTTAACAAAAAATAAGTACTCAAATACTTGTACTTACGAGGCATTACTGCACTGGCCAGAGGTTCAATCCCAGGATACATTACGTGGCTATAGAAACGTGTAGTACATTGCTGGTCGTCGATTCATCTTGATTTCCGTCCAGTTTCGCTTATCTTACATTTATCTACATACATCTCGTGAGCAAGGCAGGAGTAGTGAGGCAGCCTCTGTGTACTGACATTCATTGTTGGTTATTTTATTTTCCGCATATAACTTTTTTTTTTAAACTTTAACCTAACGATAAAAACTATATTTAAAAAAATAATTAATTAATGATAAATTTTCTTATATTCGATTAAATGACTCACAAAATACTTGTCTGAATATTTTCAATCCTTAATTTATTTTAATGAGGTGGATAGAAATAATAGATAAGTTAAGAATTTTCATAGTCAATGACATCCATTTGCAATTTTATTTAGGGTTCCGTACCTAAGATGTGCCAACAGGACCCTGTTACTAAGCTTCCTTTATTTATTTAATTTACTCATGAATTGTAATAGGTAGGCAGTTGAAATTTTCACATAGTGTGTATTTCTATTGTACCAACATATTCTGATAAAAATAGGTTTTTTTTTATTAACGGGATACAAGAAACAATTTTTGTCTTGAAATATGAGTGAACCGTTGGTCTGCTTGTCTGCACTCGGCCGGTTTATTTATAAAGTAGTAATAAACTCCACTGTTAATGTCGGGCAAATTCATGATTTGTGATGGTTTGAAATTAACAAGTTTGCACGACCCTCATAAAACAGCAATAAAGAGCACAAAAGCCCTATGATACCAGCAATTCAACAAAGCGACTAAGTAATTACTTTCCTCCATCAATAAAATACGTTTCCTAACACAAGATCCTGCCTATCTGAAAAAAAAACAAAACAGTTAAATTGTTAACTGATTTTACTGAGTAATTCTGTAAAAGTATACTTAAAAATAACATACAAAAGCATATCGCTCGAAGCAGTTGGAGTTGGGTGATTGGACTGCGCACGAAACGCAATGCACCAAAGAAACGAGACAAAAAGAAATTATTGTATCTTAACGAAATAAATGGCCCAAGAGGAATGGGGCTCTCCCTCGGAGAGGAAATACCTCACAGAGGAAAGGCATTTTACCAGACTTTATGAATTGTGGTCAAGGTATCTAAAGGCTCTATTGAGAATTGATCATACACTAGTAGTATACATATACATTTTTAAATGATGTCTCTCCCGCCCCGCAAGCCGTCTGTCGGACTGCGGGTAGAGGGGGTAGCCAGACGTACCTGTGCAGGTCCTACCACCAGACTATATATATATATAGATATAGATAGATAGACGATAGATTCATTTAAAATAGCACACTACAAAACATTATAAAACGATGAAAACTTAGTACAAACATATTTTATAATAAAAAGCAACATCATTTTAAGCAACAGGAATTTAACCGCCTCTGTGGTCTTGAACCACTAGACCCACTGATTTCAGATCCAAGGGTCCCGGGTTCGATCCCCAGGGGAGTACAATATTGTGGCTAGGTACCACAATCTAACCTAATTCTGTCGCCATAACAACAATTAAAAAAAAAACCGGTTGTGTTCCGGTATTTAGAGGTAAGATAGTTCCTTAGTTAGTTGAGGATTCCGGGTGAAGTGCGCCTCCTCCTTTGACATTATCATGTAACCAGGTGAGATGAAAGCCCAGTGCTTCCCATCGTACAATAAAATAAAAAAATCTGAAAAATAAATGAACCACCGAATGGTAACAGGTATGTGTGTGCTACGTTACCAAAAAAGTCTTGGCACAGCATTAAGACCCGCAGTAAATAATAATTACTAATTTGCAATAACTTAACCAAACTGAAAACAAACAAGATGTGCCCCGCCCAGATGTCAAACCCAGCACAGTCGAGTCGAGAGCTACACCACTTTACTAAACATCGGTGGTGCTCTATACAAGTTTGATTTTCCATTTTATATACCAATTCCTCATTTGTCAACCAGCAGAACTGTTAAATTAATTGTTGTCATTTTTCGGTTCACTTTTTGTTTGAATTCTCCGTTCGTTATCAAATGTATCTACTTAGTTGTAAGCATATGTTTTACACTACTACTACAACCTTAGTTTTATTTTTTAGCTGTATTTTTACTTGGTTGTAAAGTGTATTGTGTTCAATAAATAAATTTTAAATGAAAATAATCGGGCAATCTAAACCCTTGAAGTTAAGATATAAAGAAAAGCTTTGTCCTCGCGTACGAGGCGCCTTCTATTTTCGTACTCCTTCCCCGGCGCTATAACTAAGTTGTATATCTTCCCTCTCTGGTCCAATATATCCTGCTTCTTGTTTTCAAGAAACTTGCTCATATGGAATACAGTTTTAGGCGAGGAGCCAAATAGCTTTTAGAATATTCCTATGGAGATTTAAGTCTTGAGAGATTATTTTATTTTTAGCTTTAAACTTTGAAATATGCGTTTTCTTACGTTGAATAATTATCTCTCTCTCTTTGCATGATCTTTTTTCTCCCACATAGTAGAGTTTTTTGAGTAGCTCTAAAGGTTCTCATAATTTTGATGCCATTAATTTTTCTTTTAATAACTAAAAAATAGTTTAAACATTACCCGGACCATTTATTGATAGTGTCACCGAAAATCTACGTTTGAATTTAAACATTTATCCCAAACACTCACTCACTGTGACTGTCATGACGGTCGCTGCGGAATCAACCCCTTCACCTCGGCTCGCGGATGTTACAGAAGTCGACTAAGGGTTTAGTAGAGCAGCAACTTCCTACTATGAATTATCAAGTAGGAATCTAGAAGGTATAATTTTGACTGCTGTCACGAATTTGCCTGCCAATCTTGGTGATTATGGCAATCTCAAGCTCAATCCTGCAGCTCTGGTGGGTCTCTGGCTGACTGTCTAACAGTGGAATTTAATAGGCTGTTCATGAGGATGCTTACTTGCTGAGTAAATGCCATTTTGGTTACTCGTGGTCTTTTGTCTGGTCTTTTGTATTGTGCAGTCCGAGTTACCTATATACCGTTTGTAACGGTCCATGGGTAAATCGACTGCTTCGCTTGCATATAACTATTTTATTTTTTGTAGATAAAAAATAATTTTAATAGAAGTATTAAAGGTCAAGAAAACGAGGTGGCTCCCACACTCGCACCAAAGTACCGATCTCAAAATCTTTATCAGCTTTCTTCCCGCCATCGTTTTGTTCGACACACCCCCTCTGCATCCCTTATTATTTTATGCGGAGGGATGCACATATATCAGCCAAATGATCGCCACCTTTCAAAGGGGACGAGCGACTATTTTTTGAATATTTTTGCATATTTGTTAGAAAAATCCACGGACATTGACTGCGTTTTGATTACAAATAGAGGTGTTTGCTTTGTTACTGTGTTCTAGCGAGACCAACGCAGGTAGAAGTAACTTTATGTTGAGTCTATCGTGGATATATCCGGTTCCCGTACATTGCAACGGAACTTATTCAGACACATTTTGAAGAGTTTTTTCAGTCAATTTGACTTTGAAGTGAAACAGATAAAAAACTGGGATTCAACGCACAACCAAAACTTGATAGCTTAGGTCTATTTTTTGTTGCTTCTTTTTTAGGGTTTGGTACTTAAAAAGGACAAGACGTAACCCTTATAGGATCACTTTGTCGTCTGTCTGTCTGTCTGTCTGTCGATACCCTTTTATCAGGAACGCGTGGAGGTAACAAACTGAAATTCACATCAAATAGTCTACTGACCCTTTAATCTGTAAAAAAATCAAATTTCTATGTCAACGCAATAAAAACTCGCACCTACTTGCAAGGGGACCAAAAGGATACTTCCAGTCGACCTAGAATCTTGAAATTCGGCATGAAGCAACCACCAGGTCACACAAAATAAACTAGTAAAGATAAAACCTAAGTTGGATTATACTCGTACTCGTCTAATAGAAACCAATTCACTCTGGACTTCAAGATTCCGAGATTGTACCAGTACTTATGATATAGGTAGGTGGAGGCAAATCGAGAGAGACAGAAAGTAGCTTACTAAAGTAAAGGGGGTATAAGAAAGGATTTCACGAAATTCCTACAGGATTTCGGGAACGGCGCCGATTGTTTCACTAGGTTTATATATCCGTCCCAATTTCCGGTGTTCCGCGAGGAAACAATTTGTCGAAAGTGTCCGTCCGAATGGCCGTGAATAGTTGATCCGATCCGCGCTAATGAAAAACTGATGGAGCTCGCAACTCGACCGGCGCAATAAACACTAATCGACTCTTTTTGTAATTCACTTAACCCCCTGCTGCGGGTCTGATGCCCCGGACGCTGTGGAACATATTCTATGTTTTCTGTTTGTTACACTGGATGATGTTCAGTGGAGACAAAACAGGGTACCTTCGGAGTGTGTCATTACTTATATACTAAATAACATTAAAGTGTCTAGATACGTTAATTAAACGCCTAGAAGTAATGATTGTGTACTCTCTGCCATTTATATCGAATGTATTATTGTTTACATAAAAGTTACCTTTGAGCACCTTAATGTCTCATCATCAAACAGCGCGAATATATTGTTGGTGTAGCTAGGTAAAGTACTTCTAAATTCAGAAAAAAATATGGTAACTAAAATGGTCCAAAATGAGAACCTTCTTTGTGGGGATTCGGTTATAGTGTACTTATTTCAGATACATTCGCAAGAAAAATTGTATTCTAATGGGCAGTGAGCTGCTGCAAAGTTTTTACTGTGTATTAACTGACATACAAGGTTTGGGCGGTATTGGATCGTGCGTTGCGATAACGTCACTTATTAGACGCGCTGTCAACATCAAGGCTACGGGGTCTCTGTTTATTTATGGTTTCGTATATATTTACAGTTTCCAAGACCTTATGTTTAGTCCAACCGCGTTTTTGCTACAAAGGCGGGTAACAAATCTCCGAAACACTTGAGGTTTCAACGAATAGCACAGACTGTAAAAAGAACAAAAATTCGTCTATGAGAACTTTCTAGATCTTAAAGTGCAAACTTTCTCGAACCACATCCTAGGACACGGCGACGCGTCCACAATATTCATAAGGGGTGACCGTCCCAACTCCCAGCACTGCTAACATGCCAACGATAGCTTCACATCTGCTGAAACATGCTAGCTCTGTTTCTCGCGGTGTGAGTGAACAGGATGGAGAGAGTACCTAGCCTAGATGAGTTGAGATCTATCGAGAGAGGTCGAGAGGCTGGCACGGAGGAAGGAGGGGCTGGCCGCCGCTCAGTAGCGATAAAGTGCACCTGCGGCCGCTACTTTTATATCACGCAAGTTTTTGTCCAAAACCTACTTTTCGTCTGCGCGGTAAGGTTATATACCTCTATTTAATACCTCATTTTTATTATATTCATAATATTTTTTTTATCGTACCTATATTTAATATTATTATATACTTATATTGTACTGGTACAACAAATGTTGTACCAATATTCACAACACACATGTTACAACAATAAACACATTTATCACAACTCTTCACAGCCAAAGTTGTCTGTTATCTGTATCTAGACAACTATGTTTAAACTAACGGAAATGATTTGTTACACCGACAGCCTACAAGCACATCAATCTATTTATTATTATTACTAATATAAACGCGATATTTCCGTTTTTTTTTCTGAATTATTATTATTTAATATTTTACTTACTGCTCTTCTAGAGCTTAGATGTATATTATATTTTTGATGGCCTGCTAAAGGCAGTTTTTGAGAAAGCTCTCTTTACTGTGGACCTCATCGCCCAGGCAAGTCGCGAGGAAAAGAACAAGGGTCTATTTAAAAAAAATCATCTTTGTCTTGTTGTGGTACCCAATCCCCGATCGTTAACGGGATCGCGGATGTCGGTGCACGGACGCGACAATTTGTCTCGCATACGATATCATTACACTTCTACTCATAACTTTTACTGTGCTGTAAATACTGAGCTTGCATTCTGTATTAGGGATACGGATGACTCTGAAAATTATATTTATCACATTGTTATCCCGACAACATGACACGTGTAGTGGTTGTCCCACCGGTGTCAGATCTAGAGGTCCCGGGCTCGATCCCCAGAGTTAGTATTATATTGTGCTAGGTTTGGTTGGTGGAGGACTTTCATAAAGTCTGCCTGGCTAGCTACCACCATTTTACCTAAGTTCTTAACTTAAATTGTTGTGTTCGGGCATTTAGAGGTAAGATAGAGAGTTCCTCAGTTTGTTGAGGATTAAAGGTGAAGTGCGCCTCCCACCTTCGGCCTTACCATAACTTGAAAAACCCGGCGAGATTAAGGCCAAGCGCTGTCCCGTCGTACAATAAAAAAAAAACTGAAGAGTAATAGAGCTCCTTGTGACAGAGTAATAGAGCTCATCCGGTGAAGTACTACCACCACACCAATTTCGGCCGCCAAGCAGTATTGCTGTGTTTCGGTTTGTAGAGTATGGTTGTCGGTGAAATTACGGGCACGAAAGGCTTAGCACCTTTATGCCTCAAGTTGATGGGCGCACAGCAGTGCCACGTAGGCATGTTCTTTGTTGATGTGATCTACACAGCTAAGCTTTGTTATAGACAAGAGTGCATTTAACATGAGGTTGCTTAAAGTATAATATTGTTACGTTTAAATTGAGGTGCCATCCGACGACAAGTAAACAACTGGCGTGACGTCACTAAGCCTATAAAACAGTGCGCGCTCTCGTCGCAGGGCAGTATCCCCATCAAATGGCAACAGCCCAAGCCGAGGTCCGTACCTAAGTGGTGCCCTTGCGCTTGTTGCCTCAAAAATCAATTATTGGGCTCGCGCCTTCAGCGCCAGCCAGGTCCGCGCAAAGCTGCCGCCCAGGTTCAGAACCAGGCCAGCGTATTGTCCTTTCATAAAAAAAAAAAAACGCAGGGCAGTATCGAGCCAGTCGTAGAAGAGTGAACTACTCGCTATTTTGTGATAATAAGGCGCTACTATGCCCAAATCGGTATCTTAAACCTTAAACCTTGAAAAACAAGTCAAGAAGTTATTTCTCTGATAACTAATTTCTAGAATTTGATAATATCAGACTGTGGGATCTGAAACTAGCGCTCACAGTATTTTATGTAAATTCGGTTCCTGAAACCTTTTCTGATGCGTTCGAATAGCATCTCGATATTTTTGTGTTTGTGGAAAATAGTTTACTAATGGACGTGTTGACTGAGGACAATATGCCTGGTTCTGGCATGCGCGGTCCTTACAAGGTCATGCAAGTACTTCCACATCACCGTTACGAGTTAGAGCTTCACGCGGAGCAGTTAAAGTGCGAGTCGCTTAGCGGTAGCACTCGTAAGCTATGGCAGCAGGCGATGTTGTATTTATGTTTACAACAAGCGTTAGTCGCTTGGTTGTCGGTACATGATTTGCAACAAGCGTTAGTCGCTTGGTTGCCGGTATACGATTTGCAACAAGTATTCAGCTTACTTGGTTGCCTGGATCAGATTTTACTGCACATAGCATGCGAATGTTGAGGCTGAGGCTATGATGTAGTAAACTCTTGTCAAATATCTTGAACAATGTATAACAGGTGCTAGAAATCCGGAATCGGTTACTTACTGTGCTTTGTTTTTTTTTTAACATTTACTTTGAGATAGATGCAAACTGTCGTCCTTGCAAACATTGCTTGCAGAATCTTTGTTATAGGCGCTAGAGTGTATGCTGGCGTTTATAGCATAAGAATCCATTTTTTTTTCTCACTATTATTATTAAAGGAATTGAAATGACTTGGTGATGCTATGAGCTACACATTTTATGGATGTATTTTCAATATTCCAGAAAACAAGTAGGACAACAATGACAAGGTTCCTGCAGCAGGGCCATTCTATTGTGACCAGGCACCTATGCCAGTTGCTTTGAGTTTGGTATGCAAACTATGCTTCTTTCAGGCAGGTGCATAAGCCAGTTGTTTTGAATTCGGTATGCAACATATGCTGCTTTCAGGAAAGCGTCTCTGCCATGGCTTTGTTTTGGCCATGGAATCTGGTAGGTTTTGCAAACCGATCAGTCACTGTTTAACGTACATTCACAGGGTTTATTCTTTGGCATGTTTCAATTTATTTAATTTGTTTTGATGTCTTCTTATCCAACTGAGGTAGCTGAAAATTGTATACTCCATGGTGAGTTACGATATTTTGAAACAAAGTATTTGGCAATAGTTACTAGTAGCGTAACTAACAGGTTAAAATAACTAAACCTGGATGACAGCGACACTGTCTAGGCAGTATACCTTTGACTTTTAATAACAATGTGGTCTCTGTTCACAGCAACTAAAGATATGATCCAGAACAGGACCAGTTTACAACCAGGATCTTCGCAAGAATACAATTTGCGAGAAATACATATTTATCGTTACAAAATAACTTTGGGCCTAATCTGCCGAGGGTGGCAGAGTGTCAGGAGAGGCAGTGTTACGTTTAAATTGAGGTGCCATCCGACGACGAGTAAACAACTTGCGTGACGTCAATAAGCCTATGAAACAGTGCGCGCTCTCGTCGCAGGGCAGTATCGAGCCAGTCGTTGAAAAGTGAACTACTCGCTATTTTGTAACATTTTGTGATAATAAGGCGCTATTATGCCCAAATCGGTATCTAGGTCGCTATTTTTCTAAAAAGTCGAGAAGTCATTTCTCTGATGACTAATTTATACATATGTACATAAGGAAGGTAAATACCGAATTAAATTAAATTTGTACCCATCTTAAGCTATAAGTCAGTTAAAATATCGAAAATAAATATCAAAAGAATGATAAGAAGAAAGAATTTTAATTGAACCCAGCCCCAAACTAGGAAGAATCTTGTATAATGAATATATATGACGGGTAGAATTGGTACTTTTAATATACACATAAGTAATATAACATAGTCTACGCGGCACTGGATTGCGCCCGTCACCTTCAGGTGTCGTGCACGCAATTTCACCGGTGACTATACCCTTCAAACAAGAACAGAGGTGGCTTGGCGACAGAAATAGATATGGTGGTAGTACTTCCCCGGACGAGCCCTTTTACAAGGGGCTCTACTAAAATATGTGCAATAAAGTGTCAAGCATTTAAGCATACTCAAATACAAGGCAACTGAAATAACAATAAATTGTTCAATCAGTGAATAGAGGAGAGGTGCTGATATTTTAATGCTAAACGAAGTCTTTCAAACTATAATGTTAAGGTAACGTTCCTGATCGTTTTTGTTTTTACACTTCAGAGAAAATATTGAGGAAAGTGTTAAAACAGCCTTTATATTAAATTCTTTGTTAGACAAGGGATAGGTACTCCAGCTAACGCATGACCGCTCTATATGAGTACCGTTCTTAAACCTTTTTAACCCTTTGTTACCCCCGCTCCGCTTGCTTCCCCCGCTCCGCTTGCTTCCCCCGCTCCGCTTGCTTCCCCCGCTCCGCTTGCTTCCCCCGCTCCGCCTTCTCCGCCTGTGGTGGACCTCTTGGACCCTCGCCACGCACGCTTGCAAGCTAAACACACACCAACATCACAGAATGCGTAAATCACTTTCAGTAATGCCATTTAATTTGATCATTTTGCCTTCTAAAGTAAAAGTATATAATAATAAATAGAAAATATAAATCATGTGAAAAGTAAAAATTATGAAAATGTGATCTACATACTGAGACAAAGTATGCGTTTGTTTTTTGTGCAAGCCCAAAGAATTAATTTAATAACATAAAAAAAAATGTGTTCCGGCTTTTAGTGGTCAAATAACCAGTTCCTCAGTTTGTTAAAGATTTCTAACTAGGTTTTGGGGCTCAAATAGGTTTAATGCTTTTACAAGTATAAAATCAAGCCGATATGTAAACCTATCATTTTTTTTTAACCGCCTACGTTGTCTAATTGTTCTACCACCGGTGTCAGATTCAGAGGTCCCGGGTTCGATCCCCAGGGGAGTACAATATTGTGCTTGGTGGTAGGACTTTGTTTATGTCCGCCTGGCTAGGTACCACTATCTCACCAAAGTCTGTCGCCATAACAACTATTTGTAAAAAAAAATATGTTCTGTGGATAGCCGAAGATAGCCAGTTTCTCAGTTGGTTAAGGATTCCGGGTGAAGTGTGCTTCCACCTCCTTCTCGTACTATAAAAAAAAAACTTTAGAGGTCAAATATAAGATTCGTTTTTGCGAGACCCACAATTAGAACCTTACCCACCCAAAAAAAATACGCCAATCATATAATATATTTTAAAAACAACATAACAGTTGTACAAAGCAGTATAATAGCTTGGCTCAAAAGAAAGCAACAACTTGCGATTTTCTCTACAGTTTCTGTGCTAATGTTGCAGATTCAACGTTTCTGGCAAACAGATTGGATTGCACCGACTGTTACTTTTATGTGAATTGAAGACGTTCCTTGTCTAGTTCTGCTCCCTGAGGTTATGCTGATGGAGGATTTTGTTCAAAGCACCAATGAGTTTTGTTTTTCTGAGGATACCTATTCATCCAACTTTCAGGAAAAGAATAAGAGATTTATTTTTTCTTTAGAGACGTTTTACGTAGATAACGTAATAAATTGAGAGTTATAGTATTTTTTATGTAAATGATTATATCAATACATATTATAATAATGATAAAAATTATATCTTTTTTGTACGACGGGGAAGCACTTGGCCTTCATCTCATCTGGTTTTTCTAGTTATGATAAGGGCGAAGGAGGCGCACTTCACCAGGTAATCCTCAACAATCCAAGGTACTGGAAATATGCATAGAATAAAATTAATTCTTAATGTTCTACTGAAAATGTCTCTTGTTAGTGGTTTATTTTGTATATTATATTTCACAAAAATGGTGTGTACAACGTAAAAGTGTTTCCAAAACAATAAGTAAGGCAGCGAATTCGCAATCTCTTTATGATACCTAAAGTTTTTTCATTAAGCTCTGTAATCGATTTATTTATTATATTGGGAGCGCCAACAATCCCGTAACACGTGAACGTCAGGAAAAGTAAATGGATCCTATTAAAGTACCTATTGCCTACTGCTACCTACTGCCTACTACTACTTACTGCCTACTACAACCTACTACAGCCTACTACCTACTACAAAATACTGCACACTACTCCCTACTGCCTTGCCTACTACTACCTACTGCCCACTACTACCTACTGCCTACTACTACCTACTGCCTACTACTACCTACTGCCTACTATTACCTACTGCCTTGCCTACTACTACCTACTGCCTTAACGGATCGATGTTATAGTAAAAGTATCTCGCTATAATATTTTATTATCTGTGCTATAATGTAGCAGCTTTGCTTGCAGAGTCCAAGTGTTTGTAAATATACATTAAGTACACACTTCTCTTATAGTCTTTAATGAAGCTTTTGGTCAGAAAACCAAGTTCATACTTAGGATTCAGTGCTAGGAATCTCGACAGAATGATTTGAAACCGTTTATGTTGCGTGTCCTAAACCCAACTTAAAATTTATGAATCTTCACTCAAGTAGAACATGGTGTTGTGCTTGGTAAATTGCGCGGACCATTACTGAACACAATCAGGTTTTGCCTCAATAAAACATACAAAACTACGCCATACTGCAGAAAACATATTAATAATAGAAATCCTTAATAGTAACATCATACTTTGGCAACACCACTACGCGACCGCAAAGAATTATAAAAGTTTGTTACAATTTCTGTCGAATTTATTTATTTCCTGAATGAAGTCGCGGGCCACGTGTCACATCCAACTTCTTGATGTCACTTTGATGGATTTTTGAACGGAGTGTTTCGTGGAATAATAATGTTCGGTCTCGCTTTGTTTGTTTTACAAAACTTATCCAATTTATGTTTTCGAGTCTATTAAGGCTCTACATTTCGGGGGTACATTTGGGTGGTGTGCATGTACTAGAAGTTTTCAAGCAAAATTATTTACATTCTGTACCGTTTCAGTGAAAAATACCATCTATGTCATCACTACCTATATTGTATAAAGCGACAAAATGTCTAAAATACAAACCGGGCCTCGGTAGTCTAGAGGTCCTGTATTGAACGGCTACGACCGACGAAGTGGCGGTCGTGAGAAGTCGTTCAATGGAGGCAGCTCACGATTATATTTGTAGGCCTATATTCAGTGAACGTATGTGGGCTACAATGATGGTCATAATAAGCGTGCATAAACAGATACACTGTCAATATAGCCAGAACAATATCAATAATCCAACTTTTTAAATTAAATAGTTTATTTAAAAATGATCAAACTAACATTGAATGATAAGACTTATATTTGTGAAGTTTATTTCCCAGTATCACATTTCATTACGCTCTCAGATCGTTATTTCGTCACCCGATATGTGATGTGATGAGGTGGGCGGTGTCGTGAGACGTGTAGCGATACAACGCGACTCATTCATGTTACCACTAAACGTTCCATTTACAAAAAACGTACTATTACTATCATAAGGCTAGTTGATGTAACATTTATTAAGATCTTACAAATCAGCTTCCAGCGTCTTTATTTCCGTCTGTACCCCTAACCCTTATGTCTTCAAGAAAAGTTTATAGGCACTTTTTGGTCAAACTCGCTTTATCGTAGACGTCTCCTTGCATGTGCAAGTTTTGATTTCAAATATGTTCGACACATAACATAAAAATCATGAAACAATTGAAGCTAAACCTATTTGAAACATTTAACATTGGTTTTTATGTGATCTGTATACATATTGTGTGTTTTCCTTGAAGTTAGTTGAGACGCTGTCTGTATCTTCTTTAGAGTTAAGTCTGTAACTGTACCCGCGAGAGTCGTACACTCAAATTGTTCACAATAACGCAAACGCAATATCGAGTTACCTTTTGTTGTCTTTGAGTGTATTCTGATGGCTTTAGTACCTATTGTTGTACACATAATAGGGTTATGAGTGGGCTAGAATTTATGTCCCATTTTCACACGAAATTTTTTAAACATTCATGAACGCCTCATGCCATTTCTGTTTTACCATTTCGTTAAGAAAAATCGACCTAAGCTTATAAAATGCACTGTGGTGTGTGTGTGTGGCTAAAAATCTGAAATTTGCCCCCACCCCGGCAATACCCGCGTGGACTTTTATCGGCGGGTTTATTGCACAATATATCCTGGGACCCTTGTTATAGCCCCGACCAACTCATACTGGGATCAACTACTGGACTACAAAAAGAATTCTAACAATATAACTATGTAAAACTAGACCTACTAAACAATTCCTGAACCAAACCGGAACGTAGATAATTTTAGCCAAAATAATGTAACTGTATCTCAAATATTCTACAATATACAGAGTTAATTATTGATTAGTGAAACGAGTTAGCTATTCCCATCATCCTTTGAGATTTTTTTTTACGACTTTTCGACAAAAGAAAGCTACCCTAATATTTGTAAGTCCAGAATTAGTTATATTATCTAGGTTGGGGCAGTGCGTAGATTGTCAGTCAGTTATACGATGATTTAATGTATTCAGATGAGAAGCACCGAGAATAGAGCCTCTAAAAACTATTTTTTTTGAACTACGGGGAGGTATTTTTACCTTCATCTCGCCTGATTTTCAAGTTTTGATAAGGGCGAAGGTGGAAGCGCACTTTACCCGGAATCTTCAACAAACTGAGGAATTGGTTATCTACAATGCCGGAAAACAACAATTTAATACATTTTGGTATGGCAACAGAATTAGATAAGATGGTGGTAGCTAGTCAGACTTATACAAAGTCGGTAGGACTTTCTATAAGTCAACCAAACTTACTAGGGATTCAATACAATCGTGATTAAAAACATTATATTTGTAGAAAAGCTACCTACAGTTGGAACAGTAGAGAAATGTACAGAACCGAACCCGAGTCCAATAGTTAGTACTCTCGAGACGTGGATCGCCGCTGGGACGATTTTTGCCTCGTATATAAAACATGGTGTGATATCGGACCGAGCGGCCAGTTATGATAGAATCGCTAAAGAACAGATTTATTTCGAGCGGTTTCACGTAAATTTGCCAAAGATTGGTTTGGGAAGGTTTATTTATTTATTTGGGAAAGCTGAATACGTTCGTATTTTTTAAAGAGTTGTACAAAATTGTTGCTGTTTAACGTCGTCTTTTCGATGTCTGCGTATTTAAGATAAGGTATACAAATCTAATTCTAATTAAATAATATAATATCTAATTTATCATATTTTCATTCGCGATTCAGGGGAGGCTTAGGTCGCATTTTGCCGAGTCGGACTCGGAGGTTTTTTTTTTAAAGGACAATAAGCTGGCCTGATTCTAAACCGGGAGGGCGATAGCTTTGCGCGGAACGGAATACTTAGTGAACAAGCAACAGTAGTTTTATAAGTAGGAACCTAGTAGATTTGTTTGTTTCATTACATTTATAGCAATATAATTAGGGCTTTTAACTTTTATTTCAATTTTTACATCCAAATGTCAACCAGCCTGTTTTCATCCACTGCTGGATAAAACTGAAGGTAATTGGTCCTTACTAGAATCCAATGGAGAGATCTGAGACATTTTTTTAACAAATGTATTTAACTTGCTAGATAAAATGGTCTGGAAATCGTCTTGCTTGTGATATATAACTGTAACAGTAATAAATAAACATCATAGGGTTTTAACTACAAAAAAACTACGAGCCATCCCGCACAAAACCAAGCAAAGCTAGTGGAAATAGATTCGGGATAAAATACATAAATACTATTTTTGTGGTAAATACAGGTACCCTTATAAAAACAAAACAGCACCCAATTAAACAACAATGATCTATAGTGAGCACACAAATGTTTGTCCCGGGTGAGAATCGAACTCTCAACCAACAGTGCCAAAGGCAGGCAGAGTTACTATTAACTGAGCCGGGAGGTTCAATATGCAAAAGGTTTCTTCATCCCAAATATTTCTCATCATGTTTTTTCCATAAAATTATATCCGAGTTATCCTCGTTTGCCGAACTGTTACCAAAAAACCCAAATCTCGTTTCTAACGCGCACGTCTTTACAATAACTCCCCATTCCTCCGCGTGTAGCTCACGCTAACTGTCTTTTATGTGAGTTTATCCCAAATATTGAACTTTACCGTCAGAGAAGTGTCTGTTGTCTTGTTGCTAACTAAAAGAGGCATTAGACTAGACTATAATATAGAATATAAACATTTTTTGATGTTATGAAACTGTTGATCTGCATGAGATTCGTAGATATATGGAGGAAATGGTCAGTCGCAAAGAAAGTATATTTTCCTACTCCAGCTCTCAGGAGAATTTGTCGCAGTATCTGAGTACTGTAGTATCGGGGGACAGTAAATTAGACCGCAGCACGCTGCCCAAAAAATATCTCAGTTCTGTGAATACGGGGTACGGTTCCAAATGCTTATTAGTTGGGAACACCATATTTATTAAGGCATTGCTGCGAGCGTCATCTGCCCGCTGCTGCTAACAAATTCATTTTAAAATTTTCTTGATTGTATTTTGTATATGTGTCCACAGGAGCTCGAAATAAATGTATTTTAATTCATTTATTATTGTAAAATTCAAGAAAATCATAAAAAACATCAATTTGGGTCTCCCCCGTGCCACGGGATCGCTTCTGTTACGGCTGGAAATAATACCAACTCCGTTTCAGAACCTATAAACTTGTGAGAGCCTGACTAGCCAAGCTAAGCCAACCAACTGTCCGGCAACCATCCTGCTGACGACGTCCAGTATCAAGCAGTTTGCTGGTTGTTAACTGGGAGAGTACCTTTTGGATAAGCTCGCTCCATCGTAGACCTCATCTTCTATGTAAAAGAGAGATGTGAAACAAGATGTGTAACATTATGTCACATAAGATGTGACACAAGATGACAAGTGACTTCCGTAGTTAAATACCCTCACGGTGAAAGCCCCCTTAGAGGATATCGCGTATAAAAATTCCACGGAGGTTCGTCTGAAACAAAACGGTATCGACCCAAACGACACATGCACGCGTCGTGACGGAAATTTTAACTGATACCGCAATTCCCGCAGCGGAGGCACTGGCCAGTAGGAGAAGGAAGATGTGGGGTGCAGCTGGGAAGTTAATGACGAAACACTTACTTGTAATACTTTAGCAATCATCCCTCATATCATTATATTTGTTATGAAGCTCATCGCCCTGAAATTAGATATATTATTACTTTTATAATTGTATTATGAAACGGTCGTCGATTATATAAATTAAATTATAAAAAACAGTACAGTTTTGTTGCCAGATACTTTGCGGTGTCCGTCATAAGCTCCGCTTCTTAACCGTGGTACGGTTGTATGGTCCGGTCAGCCGAGCTCGCCCCGATAGGGCGCTTGACTTCACAAATACCAAAACAATTTGACTTGCTTGTTTGTGTGTCATAATATAAACAAGTAATTTGGTATGTACTTTCGTTACTTCATTCCCTGCGCTGCGTAAAGCTAAACCATAATCGTTAGTGTTGCCGCGTCCGGGACATTCGCGTTATGTGGCGATCGGGCGGAAGGAACACTTTAATTACTTCATCCGGGAATGCCGGCCGGGTGTAACTATCATCCGGGAACGAACATTAAGACAAAAGTATCAATGTGGAGTTATACTTGAACCCAGGACCTTTGCGATTCAGAGGGAGATGAGTTTTCACTCCGCCACCGACTTTTAAAAGTAAAAATAATTATTTAATTATAGCAAGTGATCAAATTTTACTTAATTTGGATCATAATACTAAAACGTGCTGGTAGAAAAGAGGTTTGACATTTATCATCATCATCATCATCCCAGGCTAAACCACACTACTGCAGGACACATGGCCCCAACATAACGCAGCAGGCAGTCGGTGAGTTGGCGCTTATGCTTATAATTTTCTGCTCCTAACCTCCTAGTATTTTTTATAGTAGGTACTATGGGGTAGCACTTGTCTTTCATCATACCTGGTTCCAAGTTAGAATAAGGCCAAAGGTGGAAGCGCAATTAATCCAAAATCCTCAACAGTCTAAGGAACTGGCTATCTAAACTATAAATTTTGGAGGCAAACCAAGCATGATATTGTACTCCCCTCAGGACTGAACCTGGGACCTTCCGCACGGGTAAAACAAAGGGGTAGAACCTTCAAAAGATAAGGTATAACTAGTATAACCACCACGCTTGGCAGGCAGATTGGCAGATTGCAGTAATGACAACTACGGCCTGAGTTCGTCCCTGGCAGTTAATCGTTAATATCATGAAAAGAAGCAGTAAGCTTCTATATCAGCTGTTCTCAACAAGAGCAGGCTTTATTTAGCTGAATTAACTGCATAATTTGTGTAGTTGTGGCGGAGCGAGGCAGTTGCGGTAATATGTGGACGAAATCCGGGCACATTTGTATATTTAATGGCGACAACCAACCACGTTGTACAATGTGCAATGCTAGAGCTTGCAAGTAGAGAAAGTGTTTTACAGAATCCTACCAGGACAATGAGAAAGATAAGGAAGGCTATTTCGGTAAACCTTAGTCTAAAATGTTACTGAAATTATGGCTGCTGCATATAAAACCACGGGTTTCAAAATTAGAAACCGGGTCACATATTCTACTAATGTAAAGACATTAGGTAGTACCCAAATATGTGACCTGGTTGCACGTTTTGCAAAACGTGGTTTTGATTGCCATCGTTATAGAACCAACTTCTTAGAAATCTTACTTAATTTTATGATGACTTTTTTTTTTAAACACTAGGATACACTGAAGAAATATACATTTATTCAATAAAAAATATATTTAAACTAACTATGTACAAAGGAAGTCAGATTATCAAAGGACCGTTACAAACGGCCTATAGGTAACTCAACTGTTTCAAATCAGTACCAGACGGAAGCGTGCCCAAGACACTGGCTGCATTGCTAATTCGCTGGCCTAAATAAGAGCCAGCTTTTGGGTCACATATCACCTCAGTCAAAAGCCCCGCAAGATTTTTGAAAACCCGGAGGGCACCGGCTCCCCACGGACCCAAAAGGCTCAAATAGGTAAGCTCTGTTGAGACTACTATATTTGCCTAGGATACATAAAATAATTACAGCTAGGTTGGTAAAAGGTATTAAAATAATTATAATTTTATGGTACCCTGAGTTTCGGACAAGAGATTCTGTATCCCGGTCCTCAGTGCCCCCCCTTTAACTGCGTTGAACAAACTGAAAATTAACTATACATATGTAGGTATTTAAAATATAATACATCTATTGCTAACTATAACTTATTAGGATATAAATCTACGGAAATAAGGTGGGGGTATATGGGTAGGTATAAATAAGTAAGTGTTCAGTTTTAACTACGATGTGTAAATTTGATATTGGTAGTAAGTAGGTGACTTACATTATAATAATTACGTCATTTATATAATGTAAAACAAAGCCATTTAAATGACATTGTTTCGTATATTCCTCCTCATTTTTCTTGAAAAAGAAGTTAAACTGATTTTTTCTTGCCATATCCGGGAATCGATCCGACAACATCAATATAAAATAAGAAACCTGCGTGAAACTTGATAACTTCAGTATTTATTTTCTTCCGGGTACGGTTAAAAAACATATAATTCTGTACAATCGAGTATACGCCGGCTGCTGTCCTTATCACTAATTACTGATTAATCAATAAATTTAATTGTTAAATTTTCGAAGAAGCTTTGTGAATATAGCTTTGCATTAAATAAGCATTTTCAGTCAGTGTTTAGTGTTCCTAAGCTTTGGTAGTAAGTATCATAGTTTTTATGAACCTAGATTCAACGAAATACAAAAACATATCCTACTTATTAACTGAATTCCCATAAGGAGAAGGTTTTCAATTCTGACCGTATTTTTTTACCAACAACATTGAATGAACCTAATTATGAAAGCTGTTCAATGTATTTGATCAAAAAATTCAAAGCTTAAAATACGTCCGCCATAAAATGTTTCAACTTTGATTCCCTCATTCTTGCAACAAAGTATGTTAGTCAATCGAATATAAAACCAAATTCATGCAGTGTAGAGTATATTTTTGCTAAATTTGGCGAAGTTTAATTCAAAACTGTGGTGTGCACTTATACCTCCAGGGATTTGCCGCCAAATTGGATTGCTTTTCTGCAAGTTGTGCATTTGCATAAAGACAAGAAACGATCTTGTATCATAACCCGCTGTCAGTTAGCTGCTAAATAACTTCATAAGCTATCAGAAATGACGTAAAAATGCAGTTACAATGTCAACTGTTGGGCAGTATCTTACCGAATACTGTAGTTTGGTTACCAAGGCTTGAGGTACACTCAGCGATAAGTGGACAGTGGAACAGTGGGATCTTGGGTTTCATGTTTTTTACCATTTTCGTTTCCTCGACCTAAAGCTATGCATTTCTGCTCTCCGTTTTGGAGACGAATAAAAAGATTATATCTGAACATACGAAAAATACGAATACAAAAAACAACATAATTTTAATTCGAGAAACGGGTATTTATCGCGTATTTTACCTCTATATTTATCCCGACGTTTCGGCAGGGTTGCACCAGCCGTGGTCGCGGGCAGACTGGAACTTTGGAGCCACCGTCGAGAAGTGAAGGCGTTTTTAACAACTACCCTCAGCTTGGTCTTGATTATTAGAATAGGCCACATTTACACCAGCACGACAAACAACACTGACAGTATCAAAACAATTTTTCTTAGGATCACACCTAGTGCACCGTGCTACCACTGGATTCCAAGAGGCAGAGAGTCTGAAACCGTCTTCGCGATTAAAATTAGGATATTTTTTAATCTCAATCGCTTCCCGAACCATCCTCTTATAGTAATGCCGTTCATTGGAAATTACTTTCGGGCTATGCAGCTCTATCCAGTGATTAGGACCTGAGTCCACTAAGTGCTCCGCGATAGCTGACTTGTTGACCTGGCGATTTTTCACAGCGGCTATGTGTTCCTTCACGCGTTCAGCTATAGTACGCTTCGTTTGTCCTATATAAGAACGACCACAGCTACAATCTATCTTATACACACCAGGTACTTGCAAGGGCATAACATCCTTCGGTGTCCGTAGCTGCTTAGCAACCTTAGTGAGTGGGGTGTACACCGACTTAATTGAAAATCTCTTTAGGATGTTTCCAATTTTATCCGTCACCCCTTTCACATAAGGCAAAAACGCTGGTTGCCTACTAGCCTCAGTCAGTATATTTTTGCGTCCATGGTTATTTTTCCACCTACGCGGTTCATAGCCATTACGTTTAAGTACCTCCTGAACATGTTTTAACTCCAGTTGCAAATGTTCAGGGTCACAAAGGTCGTAGGCTCTGTTCACGAGGGATGATACCACTGACTGCAAATGACGCGGATGATGATGTGATGCAGCGTTAAGGTATCTGTCCGTATGTGTCGGTTTTCTATATACAGTGTGGGACAAGGTACCATCCACTCTAACCATAACTTTCATGTCCAGAAAAGCTAACGATCTGTTTTCTTCTAACTCATACGTGAATCTTATCTTTGGATGTATGGAGTTCAGGTATTTAGTTAGCAGCTCAACTTCAGGCTTACCTCCATTCAACACACAGAAAACGTCGTCGACATACCTTTTCCACAATTTTATACCGTAGGTTGTATAATCTATGAAAGTTTCAAAATGCTCCATCCAGATGTTAGCGAGTACAGGAGCCACAGGACTACCCATAGCCACGCCATCAACCTGAAGGTAATGTTGCCCTTGGTATAAAAAGTAATTTCCGTCCAGACAATTTTCTAGAAGAAACAGCAATTGATCAGGAAATTCATGGTCACAAAAAACGTCTTTGACCACATCAAGACAATCTTTTAGGGGAACATTTGTGAAAAGTGACTCAACGTCAAAACTCACCATCACATCATTTGGTTCCAACTTCATGCTCTTGATAATGGTAACAAAATGGCGAGTGTCTTTCACATAAGATGAAGTGTTTCCCGTTAGAGGCTGCAATATTCCAGCGACATATTTTGCCAAATTGTAAGTCGGTGAGTCTATTTGACTTACTATAGGTCGTAAGGGTACATTCGGTTTATGCACCTTTGGCAAACCATAAAACTTCGGTGACTGCACGATCACTGGTCTATGCAAACGCTCAAAATCATCTCCTGAAAATAGGTCTCTATAGTCCTGTATAAGTGCCCTTATGCGCTTCGTAACTCTAGCCGTCGGATTGTATGACACCGGCTTATACACCTTTGTATCAGTCAACAAACAACGTACTTTATTGTCATAATCCGTGGTGTTCATAACGACGGTGGCATTACCCTTGTCAGCCTTAAGTACTAGGATCTCCCTATTTTCTCTCAGGGCCTTAAGTGCTTGACGCTCACCCGCAGTTACATTATGTTTAGGGAGTCGACTTTTACGCAAAATAATAGAAACATCTTGCCTCAGTGTTTCTGCGTCAGTGGGTAGTATTTTATTTCAGGTTGATGGCGTGGCTATGGGTAGTCCTGTGGCTCCTGTACTCGCTAACATCTGGATGGAGCATTTTGAAACTTTCATAGATTATACAACCTACGGTATAAAATTGTGGAAAAGGTATGTCGACGACGTTTTCTGTGTGTTGAATGGAGGTAAGCCTGAAGTTGAGCTGCTAACTAAATACCTGAACTCCATACATCCAAAGATAAGATTCACGTATGAGTTAGAAGAAAACAGATCGTTAGCTTTTCTGGACATGAAAGTTATGGTTAGAGTGGATGGTACCTTGTCCCACACTGTATATAGAAAACCGACACATACGGACAGATACCTTAACGCTGCATCACATCATCATCCGCGTCATTTGCAGTCAGTGGTATCATCCCTCGTGAACAGAGCCTACGACCTTTGTGACCCTGAACATTTGCAACTGGAGTTAAAACATGTTCAGGAGGTACTTAAACGTAATGGCTATGAACCGCGTAGGTGGAAAAATAACCATGGACGCAAAAATATACTGACTGAGGCTAGTAGGCAACCAGCGTTTTTGCCTTATGTGAAAGGGGTGACGGATAAAATTGGAAACATCCTAAAGAGATTTTCAATTAAGTCGGTGTACACCCCACTCACTAAGGTTGCTAAGCAGCTACGGACACCGAAGGATGTTATGCCCTTGCAAGTACCTGGTGTGTATAAGATAGATTGTAGCTGTGGTCGTTCTTATATAGGACAAACGAAGCGTACTATAGCTGAACGCGTGAAGGAACACATAGCCGCTGTGAAAAATCGCCAGGTCAACAAGTCAGCTATCGCGGAGCACTTAGTGGACTCAGGTCCTAATCACTGGATAGAGCTGCATAGCCCGAAAGTAATTTCCAATGAACGGCATTACTATAAGAGGATGGTTCGGGAAGCGATTGAGATTAAAAAATATCCTAATTTTAATCGCGAAGACGGTTTCAGACTCTCTGCCTCTTGGAATCCAGTGGTAGCACGGTGCACTAGGTGTGATCCTAAGAAAAATTGTTTTGATACTGTCAGTGTTGTTTGTCGTGCTGGTGTAAATGTGGCCTATTCTAATAATCAAGACCAAGCTGAGGGTAGTTGTTAAAAACGCCTTCACTTCTCGACGGTGGCTCCAAAGTTCCAGTCTGCCCGCGACCACGGCTGGTGCAACCCTGCCGAAACGTCGGGATAAATATAGAGGTAAAATACGCGATAAATACCCGTTTCTCGAATTAAAATTATGTGTTCTAATCGCGAAAGTTTAAAAAAGACTATTGCTAACCGGTACGGGCCGGAAATAATAAGAAAAGTGTGTCAGCTAGAATTTCTACGGAATAAAAAAGTTCGTCTTTTATCATCGTTGCATTTCTTAGAGAAATGTCGCGATTGGGACTTAATACCTACGTGTTGCAGAATAAAGCCGCGTAGTAACATTGAACATTCCGATAGAATTCTGAGGAACGCGAGTGTCCGTCTTCTAAAACAAGTAATTAGAAATGACCAGTGTTATTTAAATACAGTGCAGTGTGACCTGTATAACCGTCATATGGAATGCAGTGCAGTTTTGTCGAAGAGTGATTTTGATTTATGTGACCGTATAACGTTTAATCAAGCTCAATGGACGTACGAGTGTTGTACTGGGCGACATGAAAAGAAATTTGAAAGATTGTTGGCCCGTAGTAGTAAAGTACATGATCAGGTACAGTCAGTGCATAAAGTTACGGAAACCGTTATTAATTTAACTGATGCTCAATTTGACAGAAATACGCAAAGCATTCTGGAAAAAGGTTTGAACTTTGCTCTTACACCTACAAGAATACCGTACGAAGATATTGTCAGTAGTGTTGAGGAGACTATTTTGCGAAATAAAATACCACCCACTGACGCAGAAACACTGAGGCAAGATGTTTCTATTATTTTGCGTAAAAGTCGACTCCCTAAACATAATGTAACTGCGGGTGAGCGTCAAGCACTTAAGGCCCTGAGAGAAAATAGGGAGATCCTAGTACTTAAGGCTGACAAGGGTAATGCCACCGTCGTTATGAACACCACGGATTATGACAATAAAGTACGTTGTTTGTTGACTGATACAAAGGTGTATAAGCCGGTGTCATACAATCCGACGGCTAGAGTTACGAAGCGCATAAGGGCACTTATACAGGACTATAGAGACCTATTTTCAGGAGATGATTTTGAGCGTTTGCATAGACCAGTGATCGTGCAGTCACCGAAGTTTTATGGTTTGCCAAAGGTGCATAAACCGAATGTACCCTTACGACCTATAGTAAGTCAAATAGACTCACCGACTTACAATTTGGCAAAATATGTCGCTGGAATATTGCAGCCTCTAACGGGAAACACTTCATCTTATGTGAAAGACACTCGCCATTTTGTTACCATTATCAAGAGCATGAAGTTGGAACCAAATGATGTGATGGTGAGTTTTGACGTTGAGTCACTTTTCACAAATGTTCCCCTAAAAGATTGTCTTGATGTGGTCAAAGACGTTTTTTGTGACCATGAATTTCCTGATCAATTGCTGTTTCTTCTAGAAAATTGTCTGGACGGAAATTACTTTTTATACCAAGGGCAACATTACCTTCAGGTTGATGGCGTGGCTATGGGTAGTCCTGTGGCTCCTGTACTCGCTAACATCTGGATGGAGCATTTTGAAACTTTCATAGATTATACAACCTACGGTATAAAATTGTGGAAAAGGTATGTCGACGACGTTTTCTGTGTGTTGAATGGAGGTAAGCCTGAAGTTGAGCTGCTAACTAAATACCTGAACTCCATACATCCAAAGATAAGATTCACGTATGAGTTAGAAGAAAACAGATCGTTAGCTTTTCTGGACATGAAAGTTATGGTTAGAGTGGATGGTACCTTGTCCCACACTGTATATAGAAAACCGACACATACGGACAGATACCTTAACGCTGCATCACATCATCATCCGCGTCATTTGCAGTCAGTGGTATCATCCCTCGTGAACAGAGCCTACGACCTTTGTGACCCTGAACATTTGCAACTGGAGTTAAAACATGTTCAGGAGGTACTTAAACGTAATGGCTATGAACCGCGTAGGTGGAAAAATAACCATGGACGCAAAAATATACTGACTGAGGCTAGTAGGCAACCAGCGTTTTTGCCTTATGTGAAAGGGGTGACGGATAAAATTGGAAACATCCTAAAGAGATTTTCAATTAAGTCGGTGTACACCCCACTCACTAAGGTTGCTAAGCAGCTACGGACACCGAAGGATGTTATGCCCTTGCAAGTACCTGGTGTGTATAAGATAGATTGTAGCTGTGGTCGTTCTTATATAGGACAAACGAAGCGTACTATAGCTGAACGCGTGAAGGAACACATAGCCGCTGTGAAAAATCGCCAGGTCAACAAGTCAGCTATCGCGGAGCACTTAGTGGACTCAGGTCCTAATCACTGGATAGAGCTGCATAGCCCGAAAGTAATTTCCAATGAACGGCATTACTATAAGAGGATGGTTCGGGAAGCGATTGAGATTAAAAAATATCCTAATTTTAATCGCGAAGACGGTTTCAGACTCTCTGCCTCTTGGAATCCAGTGGTAGCACGGTGCACTAGGTGTGATCCTAAGAAAAATTGTTTTGATACTGTCAGTGTTGTTTGTCGTGCTGGTGTAAATGTGGCCTATTCTAATAATCAAGACCAAGCTGAGGGTAGTTGTTAAAAACGCCTTCACTTCTCGACGGTGGCTCCAAAGTTCCAGTCTGCCCGCGACCACGGCTGGTGCAACCCTGCCGAAACGTCGGGATAAATATAGAGGTAAAATACGCGATAAATACCCGTTTCTCGAATTAAAATTATACAAAAAACAAACCATATTATAGAAATATATTGGAATTTTTATTTGTTTTTGTGTGTCATTTTGTTAAATGAAAAAATACTGCAGTGTTTTGATGTACCAATTCAAACTAATTTTCAGAGTTGATTTCAGGATCTAATCAATTTTAAAACAAATTATTGACCTCAATGATTGAATAACGGAATAGGTGCATAAAACACTTACAATATAAATATAAATGATTATCAACATTGTAAGACACACAATCGAATGAACAGCATTACAAGGAGCGCAACGCATCGCATTGGATGAAATATTTAAATTTGGCGGTTTGCGTGATTTCTTACACCACCTCTGCTTGCCATCAGCCACAACTTTATTTATCCTACGCTAAGGTTCATTTTTGAAGGATTTTTCAGGTCATGAGAAGGTGGTTTTGAAACGTGTTACCGCGGCTGCCTTTGACACTTGTCAGGATGTTATTCCTTCGTGTTAAGAGAAGGAAATATAACGTGTTGGTATGATTGAACGCTGAGGTATGGGGCTGAAATAATGCCAGAGGAAATTGAACCTTTCACCTATGACACAAGAACCACGAGCAAATGTTTCATTACATTGATTATATTTAAACCGTTTATGCATTTGGATAGCGAAGATTGATTTACTGATTTTCGAAGCATGAATTATGACTTGTTAGTTGCCTATACTAAAAATGCCTGTAGGTAATATATGACCTTAGATGAAAATCGTTTTTAAACATTTTTGAAATACATGGGTTTATTGGTTTTATGACCTTTTAAATTAATTAAAAAGGTTGTAAAAATATTAAACCTCGCATATAAATATAAAAAAAAATAAGTTCATATTTTTATCCGTGATTTTTGTAGACCACATTCATAGTATTCCCGGCACCTGCTTCAGCACTTCCCAACCACACGTTATCAACACTATCGAATTCTCACGAAAACATTCTGCTTCCGCAGAATATCCGATAGTGTACAATAAATCTTTCCATTTGCCGTAAACTTGGAGAAACTCCAGTTGATTTTCAAAAGCATTCTGGACTTTGGCGAGTCAATTTATTTCTGTAAATAAAACTTTCTGAATATCTGCACATGGGTAAATAACTCGATTGTGGGTGTTCGTAGCAGGCACTGGTGATTGATGACGCTGCGTTTTGGCAATGATGATAGAATGCTACGTAATTTACAACAAAAATACGTATATTGATTAATCCTATTAGATATTTTTTTTTATTAATATTAGTTATTGTAAATAAACGAATAAATACAATTTATTTGGAGCAAAATTTTTTTTACATCACTGATGATTCCTTCTGGTATTATTTTATCCGATGAAGACAAATTTTAGGGTTAAGAAAACGTTTTAACAGTTGAATAAACATAGTTTTAATTATATAGGGAGGAGCGTTTTCTTGTAAAATTTTATGTTTCATATTGTTGATATTTGGCTTATGGTGAGTCAGCTCTTGATTTCGAGACTTGCCTGGGCAAGGGCTAGATAATGCCTATAAATTCTCTTGTATGTGTTTTTATACATAAAGGGAAAACCGGACGGAGGCAGATGATTCCAAAGTTTTGCAATGTGCATTATTGTGCCATCTCAAGGCATTATAGTTGTTTAAAAAAAACCGCGACCGTTTTATCACCCGTGCGTTTACCGCAGAGTGCAGTCTCGATGGAAATTGTCTGCGGCTCATCGGCAGCGCCATCGCCATGTAACACGCCTTTATGCTGTCCTCGTGATAAATGATGCTGGATATATTCCCTTTCTTTATTCGGATGGGGTTTAGCCTAAGCTGTTTGCGCATAGGCGAGAGACTTCGAAAGTTTGAGTTGATCAGTTGGAGAAAATATATTATTGTATTTCTATTTAGTATATGTATACTCGTAATGTCAAATGCTTGTTGAGTACTCAAAAAAAAAATTAAAACCGTTTAACCACACAAGTTTTTGTCATAAAAATGCATGTTTTGAAAATATGGTGGCGTCGGTATAAGATATAATGATAGAATATTTGAGAATATGTATGCTCTAAAGTAGATAGAGACCTAAAAGCCTCTAATATGCGCTACATTCGTTGCAAGTCATTTAGCGACGTGTGAAATCGTCGAGACATAATTGAGTCACTAAAGCTTATTTACAGAAACAAATTGCTGTCTCATTAATTTACGATGCCAAAACGAATTGGACGATCATATCTAAATTTGTACGCGCACGTAGCACTGTTTTAAAATACGACTAGTGGGAATCCCGTGACTTTTAGTTATATTAACTAAATTTTAGTTTGTCAAAAATAATATATATCGTTGAACTGACCTGAGTAATTTATTTATAGTAAGTTTTGAGATATTTGGTGACCCCAAATGATGCGGCTAGTAAAGGGTTATAAATAATGTCTATGTAGTTATATTAAAAGGCACAGGGAAACGGAAAGAATATTACAATTTAGGTTATTCACTGACTAAATGGAAGGTTTTTTAAATAATCTAGGGATTTCAGCGTTTCAAACAGTCATGTCGTGTACCTACAAATGTTATAAATTGTGACCGAGTGAACAAATTCATATTAAGCAATGTGGTTTTTTCACTAAGACACTTTCCGGTCATTAGTATAAATCCGGGCAATACATAGATAAATAATGCATCACATAATTTTTTATTATACTAAATTTTATAGAGTGGATCAGAACTGAATTGAATTAATTTCACACAGCACCACCTGCTCCCAGTCTAAGCAAATTTTGAAAATATGGGAACTTGTATACGGATCGAACAGGTACTTACTTACTAGGTAGGTACCTATATCAGTTCGTGAAAAATGTTATATTGGTGAGTTGCCTTGTATCAAATATAATCTTATATCTTACAAACAAATTGTTTGTAAAGACATGCAAATCATACCTACAATTACATTTTCTTATCATTTTTCAATCCTATGACTATAGATTCAGGCTCAATAGCTTTTCCATAGTATGAAACAGTATGTATCCTTGTATTAAAAAGTTAAGTGAAAATGAATGAAATTTGTCATAACTAATCAATCTCGCGTCTTGACAAGTCTTTCACGGTTCTTTTCACAACTTCACAAGTCTGTCTTATCTTAAATAGATTCAATTTAAAGACAAAAGTAATTTGTCGGATTGTTTCAAGTTTCAGCAAAACAATTCGATACCAACCGTTCCACATGATATCCAAGTAACTGCTTATAACGTTGCCTGCCAACTCGGAAATAATGAGCGCCGCCCGAATGATGAGGTGTCTGTCGGCGCGGCGGCTTCTTGTGACTCAATGTGGATTTAGTGGGATGCTGCTCGTCAGTCGCTGCTTGCCGTAAGTCATAGCTTGCGATACAACACCGCCAGCAAATTACATTCACTTGTTAAATGTACAAAACAATTCCGAATTGTTTTATAGAACCAAATGGGAACCGTCAGTATATTTGTGGCGTCGGGTCATTATTATAATTAAAGCATAAGAAGGCCCAGTAGCATCGCTATCCCATACAATTGTAGTTTGTTGTTTATTTTTAAATGACAAGTCCTATTCAAACATAATTTTGCAGGTATAACCAGATTTAACCACCTCTGTGGTCTAGTGGTTCAACCCCCCAATTTCAGATCCAGAGGTCCGGGTTCGATCCCCAGGGGGAGCAATTTTATGCTTGGTTTGGTTGGTGGTAGGATTTTGTTTGAGTCCGCCTGGCTAGCTACCACCATCTTTCTTAATTCTGTCGCCATAATTACAATTCTTAAAAAAAATGTTGTGTTCCGGCATTAAAATAGCCAATTCCTCAGTTTTTTGAGGATTCCGGGTGAAGTACGCCTCCACCTTCGGCCTTATCGCAACTTGTTACTAGGTGAGATGAAGACCAAACGCTTCTTCGTCGTACAATAAAAAAAAAAGATAGGTATATTCTATAATATATAGGGATAAAGATGTTAGTTCTATGTTTGGGTGTTGTATCATAATAGAACGTATATATTTACAAAAAGTATTTAAGTATTCTATGTCCCATATTACTTTTTCACAGTGTCGTCTAGCCCCAAGCTACGCTAATGCTTAGAGTATGTCAGTAAAATATGTCTAACATACTGTAAAAAAAAAATGTCCTGTAAAATATTTATTTATTCTGTGTCTATGGTGAATTACCTTTTTTTAAAACACAAAAGTCAAACATTTGTGTGATGAATATAAATGTTTGAGCCAAACATAGGGTGTTGTATTGTATACTAAGACAATGTATTTACAAAAAAAAGGTATACAAGATTTATCCGTAATTAAGTTCCCGTATTACAAGCTTTTCTTCGTTTGGGACTAGATGGCGCTTTGTGAAATGAATGTCCTGAAATATTTATTAATTTCCATTTTGTACATGTAACATAATGTTAGAGGACAAGCCATTTTTAAATGAACGACAAACTACGTCTGTACTGACAGCACCGAACCTTTACCGAACCCACCCAAATATACCTTTTGTATCAAAAATATAAAAAAGGACCTTCGATTGGAGAGCTAAAGACCCACTAGCCCACAGACGTAGGTACCTCCCCCCACCCCCCACCCCCCGCCCCGGTAACCCAGCAGTGATCGTGTTCCGGTAATTGTTTCAGTGACCGTTATGCTTCACTGTTATTGCCCAACTTCTGAATCACTTTTGTTTTTCTTCATAAAGTTGTGTTGTGCGTGCAGCCAGCGGGCGATACGATGGCATATCATAACCATTCAGCTATGTATGGGTTCGTGAAACATAAGTTTTCGTGACAATTATTTATCAATCGATCAATCATTTATTTTTTCGAAACATAGATAATTACAAAGATGGTCGGTATACATTATTATAAAACAGATTGGCTATGTTTATGAATTCTGGTATGCTATTAATATGTATTTGTATAGTATATATATTTATATAATTATTATAATGTATATTTATCAGCATAACAATAAAGTCTACCGCAGTAATCGGACCCTCTTGAAGGTCAATGGAATAGGCCAATTATTTTTTGACACAAACGTATATATGTTTTTAAATTAAATTAAAACTGGATTCTAAATCAACAAGCTGTCCTGCTGCTGCCCATCTCCTGATAGATATAGTCCCTTAGTCGCCAGCTTATGCAGACATCCAAAGGAGGGCAACAAACAAGTTATCTTATATTCCGTGGCCAACAAGTACCTACGGATAGTAAATAAAGAAAGATAGGGTTAAAATTTTATACGAACAAAAATAATACGAATGCATGCACATTCAATGTAATTAATAACAGGTAATATCGATGATAATTAAATAGAAAAACATCATGACTATGTACTGTCCTTTTTACTCGACATTATAAGCTATTATTTCGTTCATAAATTTATTTTGATTACAGATTTTCCGTAGTTATAAATTGTTCTAAAATGTTGTCTTAGTTAAAATTGAAAAGGCAACTAGAGAGCATGTTTATGTTTGGTAGCATCAGACGATCACTGTAACAGTAACTAGGCTGTACGAAGGTAGGTAATTGTAACTTTGGCAGGGGAGCTCTGATTTATCTGCTTTCATTTCGTCTATACTTTTCTTCTCTTTCCAGTTGTCAAGTTGTTTTATCGCATACATGCATGTACACATGTTGCAAGAAATCTTGGACCAGTGTAATAAGCCCTGGTAAAAAATAATCACATTTTTTTTGTTTTTTGTTGGTTGTGTTTGAAACATATTTTATGAAACACGTTTGAGAAAACAGCTGTTACATGAATTTTAGTTAGAACAACTTAGTGGTATGGGTAATCTTATGCGTATTTCTATATACAGTGTCAAAATATCAACACCAAACCTCAATGATTCTTCATGCGATTCTATCGTCTTATATTTGCTACCTTGCTCACAAGACATAAAATAACTCCTAGTTTCTAGTGATAACAAGTACCGAGAGTCAATAATAAAGTCCAAACAAACCAAGTCTGAGTAATGTGGGAGCGGACAGCTGGAAATCACATCAACAAACAATCCACCCCTGTTTTCCCCTAGAACCACAATTTACTTTGAAACTACGCAATAATTGGATTTACTTGGATATGCAACATCGAAAAGTAAGGCAGAATATGATAATTACAGAGCGATTATCTATTTAGGGTTTTCCTAATCAGTGCTAACTATGTAGTTGCTCAGGCTGACCAAGTATGTACTATTTGATCAGCCGTCACAGTTTTCCGTTCTGTTTAATAGACCTAGTCAAACGCCTATGTGACTTTATAAGTGTCTAGTTACTCTATTTCCTAGTGCTTATTTTATTCCTGTATTAACAAAATACAATAAAGTAGAGGTAATTATAATAATGTATTAATGAAGTAATTATAAAAAGTTAATAAAATGTGCTGATATTAACATATTTTATTAACTTTTTTTTTAATATGAATAAATAAATAAATATTACAGGATGTTAATTTCACACAGTGCCATCTAGCCCCAAACTAAGCATAGCCTGTGATATGGGAACTAGATTACGGATAGAATACTCAAATAATTTTGTAAATACATATGATACCACACCCAAACACAGAACAAACATGTATATTCATCACACAAATGTTTGTCCAGGGTGGGAATCGAACCCACAACCTACAGCGCAGAAGGCAGAGTTACTACCAACTGAGCTATGAGGTTTGTTTAATAATATAAAACTGTTTTACTATTTATTAATGAAATTAGTATCTACAGAAATGCAGTAGTTTTAAATAACTAAATAAACATTACCCACCATCGCAAGCTGATATCAAAGTAATTGGTTTTATGAAATGTTCGATTACGAATTATAGAAAGCGTCCTCATACAAAATGATTCGTTAGTAAACATACAGATGGCCGTCATTCTTCTCCCCACCTTTCAAAAGTAAAACAAAGAACACTTGATAACTCGCAACAAAGCCTTTGTACCCCACGATAGTACAATTAGCATTTCTTCACATTTTTCCGCTTAACTTTAAACCCTTCTTTGTCCAAATTGAATTCTGAAAACTTTCTATATAGAGTCCCTGAGGGCATCATTAATATCTGTCTTGATTTGTTGTTAGAAATAATGACTTGAAATTTAAAAAGGGTTTAACTGGCAATGAAGACGTATTTTTAGGAGCGTAGTGAGTAAAAGCCGTGGTACAAACGAATTTATTCTTAAAACAGGGTTATATCAGTACAAACCCCATCAACTTATCATGTTATATACAACATTCAAACGTTTTGAATCGTCACTTTATAAAAGTACCATTCTAATCCAAGCACAATACGAGGAGTACTCGTAACCAATTGACATTGGAGAGGAAACACCCAATAAGCCCAATCGGGAACAGATAACAAATCTCTCAACCAATTTGAGGGGACGTTTCCCATATCCGCTTCAAGTCCCATCCCTCCATAATGCTACCTCTACGAGTATATTCTATATCACCTCTTGTCGTACGTTTGAGGTCACATCAGGTACCACGAAAAGGTTTCACGTGATGGTAGCTCTGAGACACTTTTCCAGAAACAAGTGCACTAACATTTTTATAGGAATCTCTCAAAATAATAAGGCTGTCATTTGAACGATCAGCTAAACATAAGCGGTCAGATAGTCAAGGAGACGTTGGTTAGCTTTCAAATGTAATTTGGGTGCTTCAAAAATTTTACTTACTGAAGTTTTCCGCCATAAGTTATAATGATAAAATATGCTCTCAAAATAACATCTAAGTAAATTTTTCTTGCTGATAAAAATGTGAAAAAAATACCATTTAATGAGTATATTATATTCCATCGCTGTGTATTTTTTTTGCTTAACATCGGAAAAGCGCTTGGCCTTCGTCTCACTTAGATTTAAGTTATCATAAGGCGAAGAAGCGCACTTCACCCGCAATATACCAGGAACGATAGGGCATTATACATTTGTCTCCATACCACAAGCCCTTGTTGAAGCTACCGCCACTGATCCGAAATTGAAGAATGAGTCCTATCAGAGCACGTATAGGTTGATTTTAGATTGTGAAGGGTTCCTCAATTGAGTTTATCACAGGATATTGTAAAATGGTCGTCGTTAGAACACAATGCGAGTGAAGGCATCGATGATCTGCTTGTTGGAGGAGCGTTGTGACGAAACTGTCGCACCCGCTGTACCAGCTACCTCCGGATGAACTGAACTATCTGATGCTAAGTACTGGCGTAACATGACTTAGGAATAAGATACTAAACACGTGAAAATTTCTAGATTGAATATAAAATAAATATTATGACTATTTATCTAGATTATATAAAGGCGACTAAGATATTATATGAAGATATGGGTAACAGCCTTTTCCTGAGTACCTACTAAGTTACCTTTTTATGACAAATGTTGTGATTATGGGTAACACTTTGCAATTTATTTTTATTGTGCGTCGGGGATGTGCTTCATTTGATTTTGTTAAGTTATGATGAGGCCGAAGGTGGAATCGCTCTTCACCCGGAATCCTCAATAAACTGAGGAACTGGCTATTATATTACCTCTAAATGCCGCATCATAAAAAAATTAAGAATTGTTGTTATGGCGACAGAATTAGGTAAGATGTTGGTAGCTAGCCAGGTGGACTTAAACAAAATCCTACCACCAACCAAACCAAGCACAATATTGTACTCCCTAACTATTAAGAAGTGAAAAGTCTGGAATTTTGTTTTGGTAATCTCGTGGAAATTTATTCCAATGATCTGGTTGTAGGCGGTTACCATCGCCTACAGATTACACCAGAGGCAGCATTGCGGGTTGCCGACCCTTTAACTTTATAAAAGGGATTTTATAAATCAGGCGAACCAACATTTATTGGTGACTTACATTATGTGATTCTGTAACACCAACTTGAACGGTAATAAATTAAGTTTGCGAAAATTAGCTTAACAAACTTATATTTGATTAGAGCAACTCAATGACAGAAGTAGCGACTCAAGTACTGAAAGCAAACTAGAACTTTAGCCTAAAATCTAGGATTTTTATTTTCTTTACTCTACACTGCTGTAGGTTAACATGGCCGCCTAAATGTATGATTTTTTTGTAAGCACTAGCAAAAAGAAAACAAGTAATTCAAGATTATGCTTTAGTCGCAGTCAGTCACTCACTTAGTAGGTACTTTTGTAACCCAAATTAATTACTTATGTCACTTAAAATATAAATGTAAGGTCTCTCGTTGAAATGCTAACATTAGTACTACCATGAATACTTTATTACTACGGAGAACCTTCCTATAACGGCTGTGATGAAACGCTGGAAGTTACCAAAAACGGTTTCATTCTAAAGCTGAAAAAAATCAACAACAAGGTTATAAAATTCAGATTTACTGGCGATTCTGTAATAGTTCCTATCGTGGTTGAATTTCTCAGGCCATATATTCAGATATCTGATAGATCTAGCGTACAAAAACGTTTATTTACTTGTAAGCAAAATTTACATTTAGATTCGATCGTTATTTACGGAGGTACTACGTTTCGCGGTTCACATTTCAATTACAGATAATGTCACTTATGTTTTACTTTTGTTCATATCAATAATCTTTTGATCAGTAAGTTGTTTTAAGATCATTTTTGAAACGTTAAATCTACCGCCTGTGCAGAATCGCACACAAAAACACACAAGGATAAAAGCAAGAACCTCAGCATTTGTTGAAAGCCAAAGTTGTCATCATTTATAATGTCGATAGCATAATTATGACCTTAATTCGCCACTGCGCAATAAATTACACCAATTGCACCTGAAAATAAAATGCTCACGTACCTGCAGGACAGACACATTCGTTGACATCTCTGATCTCCCTGTGCAGTACCAGCTCCTGATGCTGTGGCTGGCCGCTGCCGGTCCTCGTGAACTCCTGGAACCGCTTCTCCAGCAGCACCACTCGTTGCTCCAGACAATGCTGCCGGTACAACCCGTACCCACATAGTATGAAGAAGAATCCACTACAACTCCACAACACCACCGCGTTTAGAATCTTCGTCTTGTCACTCTCTTTTGGATTCGCCATTTCGACTTTGTAAACTAAAGACACCTAGCTCATTACTGGTACGAAATCATTGGACTAAAATTTTGCGTAGAAAATATTAGCATCAACAACAAAATACGAACTCGATCGAAAAACCAATGTCAAAGCTATCTAACCACATGAACATTGTTCCCAAAGCTTCTTTTGCGAAAAAAGAATAGCCTGGATGACAACGGTCAGCGTCCGTGAGAGAGGAATCGCCTGATCCGCGTTAAGCCAAGTATGAAGTTCAGAGGTCCGCGAGTCACGACTGGCCGCAAGCCACTGGAGGCCTGCTCTCGCCACTGGAGGCCTGCTCCCGCGGGAAAGGAAGCTGCTGATCTGTTAAATGGCCTTCTAGTTGTGTCGATTACATTCGAGAACCCTTCCAAACTTTGATGGACGTGTTACATTGTTTGTCCCGGATGCGTCGGTTTAAAGTGTTACGAGAGTGGAGTATCGCTGCCATTGATAGTGAGCGATTGAAAGTTACCATAGCTTCACTTACAAGGTAAAAATGCTTCTACCTACTAGATACAATAGTGTATACAATCAAATAATATCTGGAGAATGATTATACCCACCTAGAGGTCGATGTTAAATATAATAATGTTTCAATTAAAAATGTATGCAGTATTTGAAGTAATTGTATTATGTAATTATGTTACGCTACGTTGCATGTCTTACATTACGTACCCCTTTACATCATTAATGTAAAATATATTGTTGGACTGAGCCTCCTCCAAAGCTCTTGGAAAAAGGAAGGTTTCGCCATAATACCCATGTGTTCCTAGATTGCAGTTAAGATGCTAGATAATACATTGAAGGAAGCTGCTGATCTTCTTGGGGTTAGATCCCTTAGTCGGCTATAACGACATGAGCAGGCTGAGTTGGAAGGTTCGTTTCTAAAGCCAAGACCACCACGGGACGGTCCTAATACTATAGTAAAGCTTTAACTACAAATTGTTTCATTTTTGCAGAAATTAATTCTTATAAAATTTTCTGGATAGGCTCGCTCCATCAAACTACATTAGGTTGGCTCGGAGTCAGAAGATATTCCTAGATAAATAAAAAAATACCAAAATGTTGTTAAGTACTATCAAAACTGCAGATCTTTAGAATCCATTATGATTTTTCTAATGATTTAGTCCCATGGCATATGCAAATGATGCCCGGAATATAACAATAAACAAAAAGATAAATTTGCATTTAAATTGCATAGAAATAGCATCATGATCTCTGTGCAAGCAATTAGATTCAAGGGGTGTCTTGTTTTACAATCAAGGGCGATATCGTTATGGGGAGAGGATACAAATGTAAATGTGAGTCACCTTCAGGCGCATTCGTCGAGGCGGGGTTTTATAAAGGGGACTTCCATGAGAACTGACAAGGCGTTTGATGGAAACTCCATCCTTGTCAAGTACCAAGGTAGCCTACTCCACCGCACAGAGCTATTGAACTAACACTAAATACAGGACAGAACCGGACAATTTTGAAGAAGACAAACTAATCGAAGATCTCATATTTGCGTAGGTAGCTGACTCTTCCTGTTAATCAATTTATATTTATAAATGTTATTATGTCACAAAAACTTACCACCCACGATGGGACTCGAACCCGCGTCTTTTCCTAAAGCCGGAAACGCTCTAATCAACTGAGCTACGGGAGTACCGACGCAGCGACGCGACGTAGAACGTTTCCGGCTTTAGGAAATACGCGGGTTCGAGTCCCGTCGCGGGTTGTGAATTTTGTGTCATGATAACATTTGTAAATGTTGTGACCAAGTGCAACACTTGAAATACAAAAAAATAATGTATATTTATGTTACTTTTATTCACTAAAAAGTACAATTAAACTAACTATGTACAAAGGAATCAGTCAGAATTGTGTTATGTTACTTAACTCTTAAATCTTTATTTTTTTTTTAATAAAATCGTATAACCCGTTCGGAAGTTATGCCATTATAAACTTTGTCACACACATGCGTACAGTGCTGGAAATCCTAACTTAACTCGGAAATCTCGTTCGCTTCGCTCATTTGATCAAATTGGTGATCTATATCTTGATATTAGGTACTCGGGTACCTACCCCGGAAAATAATATTATGGTCCTGTCGTGGATGTTGTAAGAGGCGACTAAGGGATTATACCAGGAAATTGGTAATAGCTACATCCTGAGTACCTACTCAGGTACTATGTTTTTATTGATTTTGTATTATGGTTTAATGCCAGATTTGGTGAGTGTGGAAACTCTCCGGGTATGTTTATATGGTTTAAGAGAAGGTGTTTTTCAACAGTGGACATTATACGAGCTGGTTTTGATGTAATGTGTATGAGATATTTGATAAAGCTATTAGACCAAAGTATTATATTGATTGTTCACCATCATTGGATGGCGGCGGGACGCTTCACACTGATATATCTCATCGGCTTTGTAACGTCGCACTATACATATATCCCACATAACAATAATGTTCCCGTTCGTAGAAAACATTTGCTATAACACCACACTGGGCATATGATTACATAATTATAACGATCACATGCTTTTGTAAAAACATTTAGTTAGTCATACTGCACGGGGTTAGTCCGGTGGTGGAAAGGGGATGGTCGTGTGCACACTCGCCGAAGTGGAATTTATAGAACACAGGCAGCCTGGCAACCCGCCTTCTATGTTCTAGGCTCTGCAAATTAGCCTTAACAAGCGAATCATCACCTATGAGCCTAGCAGCACGACGCTCAATCGAATCCAGGGCTTCGAGCTGATACTTGGCTGAGCCATCCCAGAGATGACAGCAGTACACCATACAAATACAATTAGATCATGTCGTTACGCTGGTCAGAGTGCGTCACATCGCCCGGACTCCAGCTTCGTTTGTAGTATCTAGACAAAAAGTACAACCTGTCGTCTGTTACTAGCAAAGGGAATGGCACTTATCTGTTTGTGGATCTATAACTAGTGGAATGCGTGGGACTTCCCGCAATCCTCTAGTGTTGATTGTCAGTCTCTCGGTCAGCTGCACGACTATTTTTGTATTTAAGTTTTATTGAAAACATATCCCATACCGATGCGGTTTCTGGTTTGGAATTATACTAGCGCAAAATTTCAGCTTTTGGAATATTAAAATACGTGTGTAAACACGTGACAGTAATGAAACACAATTAAATTTAAGGTAAATGAAATATATCGCTCAATCAACCTGAACTTGAACAAAGTAAAGCCGAAGCTGGCATTCTACACCTGAGCTGGTAGTTGCTATAGGTGACAATAGAGCGGACGCTCCATTCTCCACATTCCAGCACCTTCTAGTTGACAGCCCGGGGTGGGATTCTCTAACGAGGGTGAATTAAAATTCCGCGTTTCGTAGCGACGCATTTAGCTTTGAAGCTAAATAAGTTTTTAGGGAATGTTCACATTTAATTAAAATAATTTTAATGGCCGAGGCTGCCACGTTTCGATACCTTTGACCTAACCCCTCCTTCCCCTTTTCACCACCGGACTAGCCTAGACGTACGGCAGGTCGTACCTGCCGTACGTCTCGACAACTCGTACCTTGTAGATGATCAATTATGCCGAACACATGGTATCGCTTTTACTTATATCATTAGTAGGTACGGGGGGGTAACCATGACCTCTTAAAGCATTATTGTTTTGATATTACTTTACTTTTGTCCCTATTTGTCCAGTGTAGAAAAAACGAGACAAAAGTAATATAATATCAAAACGAGAATGCTTAAAGAGGTTGTGGTTAGGCCTGGTAGTGAATATCCATTAGTTGCACCAATACAATCTCGGAATCTTCAAGTCTATAGTGACTAGGTTCCTTTTAAACAAGTTGGCTCCATTTTGGGCCACATCTTTACTGCTTTTTTCAAGTTGCCTCCAATCAAACTCGGAACACCAGAAGTTTAGGCACGGATTTCGAAAATTCTCGCGGAATCCGTACTATACAGCAATTACTGATCTGGTTGTGATAACAACTGGTAACCTGTTTTCGTTGTTCAGTGTACGACGCACCCTCTGAATGCGACAGGCGGTATTTAATTGCATGTCCATTGCTTTTTAATTTGAATTATTTATTGAAAAACTATGTACTGTGAGCGATTTGCATCAGAAACAGATTGAATTTTCAATTAAAAGTAGAGTAAAGACATTTGGATTCAGAGGTATTGCACACCATTTGTTAATAAAAAATATTGTCGACCGGGCACCTGCAAACCATACTTTGCAACCTGTAAAAAACGTTAATTTAACTGCATCTTCTTATGTAAAACAGAAGTGAGATCGATAGTCTAAGTGGCCCAAGGTTAAGAAATTGAATCGATATTAACAAGCCTCATAGCTCAGTTGGTAGTAACTCTGCCTTGCCCCTGCGCTGTAGGCTGTGGGTTCGATTCCCACCCAGGACAAACATTTGTGTGATGAATATAGATGTTTGTTCTGTGTTTGGGTGTTGTATCATATAGTACGTATGTATTTACAAAAAGTATTAAGTATTCTATCCGTAATCTTGTTCCCATATTACAAGCTATGCTTATTTTGGGGCTAGATGGCGCTGTGTAAAATTAATGTCCTGTAATTTTTTTTTATTTTTTTTTATATGCTTTATCATAAAAAAGCTGTCTTTTACTATGATTTTTGTTTTTTTTCTGTTAGACCGTAGTTATATTATTACCTAAATGCCAAAATCAATGCTACAAATCAAGAATATATATATTCCTACAAATACATTTATGAAATTTCCAATCTCAACGTCGTATTATTAAACGGCAAAAATATAATTTACTGAAAATAATTATTGAAACATTATGATTACATTAAATAAAAAAACACTACCGACTACCGGGTTTTCCTCTTTATGTGAACGCTGATTCTCCTAGTTCGGAATAACTAATGGGAGTGCTTATAAAAAATACCTCACAAATACGCAAATAGCAGTGAGTACTTTAGTCCCGCAACCACCGTTAGGATAATAATGTTCTGTGGTGACCATAGCTGTTGTAACACACTTTAAACTGTCAAGAATTTTAAAGTTACTCACGATTAAGACCCATTTTGCGTTAATAATGAACAACAAGGTACTTGTCGTAATCTGTGGTGAAACTACCTACAACTGGTCAAAACTACAGAATTGCAATACTGCTAAGAGACTTAAATCAAACGGTTAAAAAGAAGAAAACGCTCGCAATTAAAATCACAATAGCACTTAGCACCCTTTAGGCACCTTCAACCCTTAAAATCCAATAAAGAACCTTCGAAAAATTCAATTACACGAGTCTACGCGCAGAGTCGAGGCCACAGAATATACTTCATCTGCAGCTGTCTGCTACACCTCTGGAAATAATAACACAAATCTACGTGTAGAGTCGAGACAACAGAATATACTTCATCTGCAGCTAGCTGCTTCACCTCTGGAAACAATTACACGAATGAACGTGTAGAGTCGAGGCCACAGAATATACTTAATCTGCAGCTGTCTGCTACACCTCTGAAAACTATTACACGAATCTACGCGTAGAGTCGAGGCCACAGAATATAATTACTCTATAGCTGGCTGCTTCAACTCTAGAAACAATTACACGAATGAACGTGTAGATTCGAGGCCACAGAATGTACTTCATCTGCAGCTGTCTGCTACACCTCTGGAAACTATTACACGAATCTACGCGTAGAGTCGAGGCCACAGAATATAATAACACTACAGCTGGCTTCTTCACCTCTAGAAACAATTACACGAATGAAAGTGTAGAGTCGAGACCACATAATATACTTCATCTGCAGCTGTCTGCTACACTTCTGGAAACAATTACATGAATTTACGCGTAAAATTGAGACCACAGAATATAATTACTCTACAGCTGGCTGCTAAACTTCTGGAAACAATTACACGAACCTACGCGTAAAGTCGAGGCCACAGAATATAATTACTCTGCAGCTAGCTGCTTCACCTCTGGAAACAATTACACGAATCTACGCGTAAAATCGAGGCCACAGAATATAATTACTCTGCAGCTGGCTGCTATAACTCTGGAAACAAATACACGGGTCAAAATGTAGAGTCGAGGCCACAGAATATAATTCATCTGCAGCTGGCTGCTTTACCTCTGGAAACAATTACACGAATGAACGTGTAGAGTCGAGTGATTTTAAAATTAGTTTATTTATTCCTTTTACAGTGGTGGTTTTCAAAATAAAGGTTTGCAAAGGATGACAAATAATTCTTGCAAGATAGTGACGTAATAGCATTTTGATTCTTATTTTTTTATAATTTTTGCTCATAGGGTTGCCAAGCCAAGGAATATTTTTGGATGACATATAAGGGGTTTGATTGCGCATATTCCACATCAACAGGACTTTATTTTCCACCACAGTGTAGAAATAATTTCTTAAAAAACTGTGCGGTTTGGTCTTAATCGTCATGCTTGGTAGACATATTGTTCAAAGTTCACAGTCAAAGCTTATTTTATACACAGAGGGAAGCTGCTGCCATTTTGGTGAAGTCTGTTAGTTGACTTTTATATCATTCATTAGCTGGAGCGGTAGATTTTCAAACCAAGACCATGCTAAAGCAATAAATATGTGAATAATTTTCAAAATATAGAGATCAAGCTTTTCATGTTAGTAATGAGTGACTTATTCACTTATTGTATTCTGCCCACCCACTACGAGGTAAGGTCGACGCTTTGGACCTTTGCTCTAATTCTGGCTTTGCATTGAATGAGAGTTAGCAACGAGTGAGATCCTTGAAAATTCAGATGAATCAAGAGGGATTGAGAAAAAATCTGCACATGAAAGCACGCTTTTATTGTATTTTCAAAACTTGAACTTTTGCAAAACTTTTTATAATTTTCTCTTTGTGAAATAATCTCAATGATTAAATCCCTAAAACAAACCAGACATCACGAGACCTAAGTTTGGGGTGAGCTATTAGTTATCTCTATAGACTGCACACAGAGTCGAGAACACATCATGCTTCACCTGCAGGATACTACATCAGGAGCTACATGAAGGGAACCGTGAGCGACCGTGTGATGTGGTGCGGCGTTGCGATCACATTTTATATTTGTTGAAAACAAAAACAAAACGTTTTGGCATTACAGCGTATAACGGTACTGAAACGCACCATGTGTCATCAATCTGGTGTGCGTTTATCGGCTATGTGGACGTTTTTTTGCTATACTTAGTCATAAACTATAATCCAAGAGATTTGTTCAAAATGTTTAGTATTCCAGTGGCAGAGAGCGGCCACAAGGGGCGAGACCCGGGTAAATGAGTAGCAAACATCCAGGGGTAGAGCTCAAACGGGTAATCCCATTTTAAAAACAAAAAACGTTCACATGAAAGTAGAGTTTAAACTGACCCAGGGTTCCGCATCACTCATTTGAAATCAAATTAAAATTAAATTAACATACTTTTTTCGTACGTACGCTTTTTAAAATTTATTGCCGTGGCCGTCGCGGCTTCAGAATCGACCACTCAAACTCAGCACATGGATGTCGTAAAGACTTATTAAGGGATCTCACCAGAAGACAGGCAGCAGCGTCCTTCTGTTTGGATGATTTTGATGGCAAAACCATCCAGCTTTGGCAGGCTCCAAAGCTGGATGGCCAGCGATGTTCATTAAATTGCTGTTGAGGATGATGTTACTTAAAATTAAGATTTTATGGCCGAAGAGGAGGTCTGTTTATACATCTGAGAACATGGAATATAACATTTATTTTTTGTTTTTCATAACTTGGGTGAGTATGATTATTCATATGAAACACGGATTTACTCACATATACGTAAGCTGCCAGAGAGAACCAAAACAAATATGGTGCCTTATATATAGCACGTGATTAAAACCCGCGTATAAAATATAAAAATATTTTGATGTTGAATAACAAGTTATTTTAGTTCGAGTTCAAAAAAAAAACATTAAAAACGATTTTTTGGGCATAAATCGCCTCAGTTTAATAGAATCGACTGGTTTGATTATTATCATCATTACAGCCCGGGAAATGACTCCTGCCGTACACGTGGCTCCCTGAAAGCATAGATCTCGAGGGGAAAAAAAAGGCCTTATCCTTAAATAGACGGAGTGTCTATTTGAGGATAAGGCCTTTTTCTTTGAGATATGGTTCTCAATGGGCATGATAAAAACAATTATAATAATTAACGTTTATTCCTGACCATTTAATAAACACTTAGTTAAGTTTGTATAACCCTATTTTATGCTATGTTTCATTAGTCTAACATTATAGGACATTAATTTCATACAGCGCCATCTAGCCCCAAACTAGATGATAGAAATATACTTAAATACTTAATATATTGTCAATACATAATAATTAAATATATTTTCAAGCAAATTATTATCAACGTAGAAATTCCTTGACTTGACTTGTTTTCTTCATTTAATTATGTTTGTTTTGCTTACACAATACCTTCGCTTACCTTATCAGATTCAGTTAGGTTTACCTGTCCATCGTACAGAACCCTATAAAAAATCCTCGCTTAATCGGAATTACTCGGTCTGGTGAGCTTGGCAGGCCCCGTAACTAGACACCTTGCTTTATGTTATTTGGCATTTACACGACTTTGCAGAGTACCTACACTTGTGTCATGTCATGTACGTACTCGTATATATACATATATATATGAACTGAGTCAAAGTGAGATACTTCTAACGATTGAATGAAACGGTACCAAATCTCGTTTTGGAATTGTGGCGACAGCCACCGCTCTTGTCGTTTATTCTTGGGTTTCAACCTGTTATGGTATTGTGAGCACCGTAATAACAATACCTACAAATTTTATTGACCAATTAATACAAGCCAAACTGCTTCATTCGTTTGCGATAAAGCACCGCAGTAGCTATATTACTGCTATTAAATAAAAAAAACATAGATTTACATTATAAATAAATCTAATTGTGGAGTTGTAAAATGTTACGTAATATTATTTATTTAGTGTCACTTCTGGTAAGGATACATTCGGCTATTTTAGTACAATTTTGTGTGAGATAAATTTTCCAATTAAGATGCTAAAATGCTGAATTAACATGTCATTATTTAGTGGTTTTCATGAACAATTTTATTTCAGTTGTTACCAGTTAATATGTATATCAGCGATAAAGAGGGTAAATATAATATTAAAAATATTTTATGTTAAGTCAACTTCAGTTTTTAGTTAAGTTCAGTTAAGAGTAGTAGAAGCCCCTAGTGAAAGGGCTCGTCCGCAGAATTACTTTTACTTAGTGAAATTACGGGTACGTGAGGCTTAACACCTTTATGCCTCAAGTGGACGGGTGCAATGCAGTGCCATGTAGGCTATGTTCTTTGTGGATGTGACCTATGCAGTAGGGCTTTGTTATGACAAAGCCTTACTGCATAGGTCACATCATAGGCAAGAGTACACTTAACACCAGGTGCGCTACTTGCTTGTCCCGTCTCCTAGTAAAAAATAAAACTCGGACTTCTTTGTGATACGTAAACAGAAAGTGAGACTATGATAAAAATATATTCTTCCTTGTTTGTGATACGTAAACAGAAAGTGAGACTATGATAAAAATATATTCTTCCTTCTTTGTGATACGTATACAGAAAGTGAGACTATTGGCAAAAAATATATTCTTGATAGAAACTTAAGTCTTATTTCGAAATTCGATTCACATATTTTTTATTTACCTATTTTAGATCAAACTACACCTGATCCACTTGACGAGGTAACATAGTTTTTTTTATATTCAAATAAATATTTTGATGTATTTCAAATGTAAATGTTAAAACAATATAAAAACCAAACTTTTGTTTTCAGTGGCATATGGACTACGTTCCTGTAAGTTTTCTTTCGGATATTTTATTCAAATAAACAGTACATATACATTTAAACCGACTTAACAAAAAAAGAGGTGTTAAATGCGTCGCGTTATCATTATTTATTTATTAGTACGTTTAAGATTTTCTCTGGAAATCTGGGATCGATTTGCGTAATCTTAATTACAATAAACTAAATAACATGAGATATATTTAACTTTAGTTTACCGCATGCTATGGATGTGATGAAGTAGCCAAAGTCTTAATCAATAGTCTTACCTTAATCAACCGTTAAATTAACAAACCGTTGGAACTTTTTGAGTCTAATTTGAGCTACTGGAGTTCTGAGTATAGGATGAACAATATCTGCCATGGATTAGATAGTTGGGTGATAATAAATATTACGGGACATGAATTTTACATAGCGCCATCTAGCCCCAAACTAAGCATACCTTGTAATATGGGAACTAGATTACGGATAGAATACTTAAATACTTTTTGTAAATACATACGTTCTATATGATACAACACCCAAACACAGAACAAACATCTACATTCATCACACAAATGTTTGTCCTGGGTGGGAATCGAACCCACAGCCTACAGCGCAGAAGGCATAGTTACTACCAACTGAGCTGTGAGGCTTGTCGGTGTTGGGTTGATATAATAGGTACTGGCTATAATTATCGTGGTAGACTAGGTATTGCTTTTTCTAAATTCTATTTGTATGGATTGTTTACGAAAACTATTATTCTCTTTTATTCTGATTTGCTTCTATACAAATTGTAGGTTTTGGGGCTAGATGGTGCTGTGTAAAATATTCAGTAATATTAAGTTCCAGATTCATCTTTCTTAGGAAACTTAAAAAACTTTTCTTAAAAAACTGAATTGAAGACATACAAGTCTGTGGTCTAGTAGTTCAACCCACCGATTTCAGATCCAGAGGTCCCGGGTTCGGTCCCCATGGGGAGTACAATATATTGTGCTTGGTTTAGTAAAATTATAAAATTTGCCGACCGTTTTCAATATGACGAGGCAAATAACAAACGGACGGTGTATACAATCTGACAGTGACAGAGGCATATTACAAACGGACGGTGTTTGCAATCTCACAGTGACATACACACTTCAAAAAAGTCTAAGCAACACCTATTGATTTTAGAATATTTAAAATGTTGTAGGTTTTGTTTTCATCGTGTCTTTTATGTTTTATCAAATTCTTTGTTGTTTTTAGCTATCTAAAATCGATAAATTTGATTCCCTCTGTAGCCATTGTGAATCCGCCTTCCTGTATGCGGACGGGCATTAACTGTCGAGCATCAATGTGAACTCAGCTCCCATTGTTTATGAAAATAGACGCACATAGTCAGCGCATGTTGCACGGAAGTTTCATCATTTATGGAACCAAAATCGGGTTTTCAGACTTCCTGGACACATCTCAAACGTTCAGCATTTCCTGATTAACATTGCACCCTCACTCTTTTTGTATCAGGCTTAAAACCGAATCAACATTCGTCGCAAAACAGAATTTTCCGCCATCGTTGTTGCAGCCAATATATAATAGAACCCGCGGTCTGCACCATTGAGCAGATTACGGTGACGGATTCCTACAGCTCTGTGCATCTCTTCTATGGGAAGTGACGTCAATGCTCTATTACTACAGTAAAAACTTAGTCTTTAGCAACAGTAATACAAAACTAACTAAAGATTTTTAATCGAAAATAAATAAAAACATGGAAGCAAAAGTGTTGATTTCGACTAATTAATGTTTTTGTTGTTTTTAGACACAATTTATTCAGTCAGTATTCATTTGTTTGGCAAGGAGGTTGGTTATTCAAATACCTACGTTCTGATAATTCATCCAGATATTTTTTTTATAATTAAAACGTTTTTGGTAAGTACTCTTAGACTCTTTTGATATGTGTAGTTAATGCAATGTATAATTCTAAGTACATAAAATTATTTTTTCTTATTTATAGTTAGCTTAATTTACAGTAAACTATCGTATGGTTTAATGTAAATTAGGCTCACTATGTACAAGAAAAACAGTCCGATGATCTACGTAAAGGCCGTCACAAACGGTCTATTGTTAACTGTTACGTACTTTTATAGTCGACCATTATAGTACTGAAACTCTACCTATTTTAACCATCCTACCTAAGTTGTACAAATACTTTACCTAGAATCGAACCCAGACTTATTCTAAAAAATAGCTAGTCCTATTAAAACGATAAAACCTGAAAATCCTGGATACGGAACCCCAAATTGTAATAACCCCTATCTTATCTACCTACCTAAAGCTGTGTGAGTTAGTTTCTATTTGTATACATTTTAATTACTAAGAATATTTTTGTTTCCAAGAATCATTTTATTTTCCAATAGTTTAATTTATAAAGAATTTTATGATTTTTATATTTTACGTACAGACTCCGAACATTGACGCTTAAATTGACGCAGTATGTCCTACCTAGCTATTTGATGGTTAGTTCGTCATGATCTACATTGGCACGTGAAACATCTAGTGATATAAGGACTCTACGTTGTGTATGTAGTAAAACTGATTTTTTTGAGGTATTACGAGATATCTGGAGATCCTAGATTATATCTTAACACTAAATAACCATAATGATTTTACCTATTTACTGTAAAAATTACAATACTATTTGAAAAAATAAAATCTGAAATGTTAATAATAATAATATACCTATTGCTAATGCGCAGCTATGGTTAGGGACCCCATCTAATCGTCCCTAACAGTGAATATCTGCCATCCTTTAGGACTTGACCAATTCTCCTCTGCGGTTTTTGGCTAGAATATGACATCTTTATTCTCATTCATTTAAGAAGAGAACTCCCCCCATAACTGAATCTAGATTTTGTAATTGTAAGCAATAGTTCTGTACCCATACATAAGACGAAGAGAAAATAAAACCATTCGATTGTTTTATGTTGTATCTACCTATATTCATAACATTAGGGTTTATGGCCTATGTATATCAAACAAACAAACGTTCTTTCTTTCATAGGTCATCTAGGTGGGTTCTCTGCGGGACTCAATTCTACTAAATGAATAGTACAAGAGAACCTATTTCTATTTTTCTGGAGGTTTCCGTTCCGTAACGGTTTTAGGGAGTAATTTCTACTACCTACCTACCTTGATAACACCTAACCCTAATTCTATACAAAACCAATCTACTGATTTTCTATAATTTAGAAATGGAAGAACCTACTATGTTTATTTTATTATTTTGACCCAACTTTAGCCTATTGCTATTAATCCTTTTCTATTATATCTTTCTATATAATCATTTTGGTCATAATTGAAACGTATTTTTATTAAATTAATATTGAACCGATAATTTTCATTATTTTAGTGGATTAACTAACCTAACCTAACATGTTACCGCGTGAGATTGAGTACATTTTAGCTAGACTCAATAACCTAATGTTCAATCAGAAGGAAAGTTGATTCATTGAATCCCGTCTGAATGAACGAAAAACTTATATATTCCCATGTCTTATATAGAACTCCCTAGAATTATGTTACCTAATGATCTATGCTATTTTCTATTATTCTTAATAATTATACCTCCCTAACACTAACATAGTGATATTTTAGTTTCATCGTGGATTCAGGGTGCCTGTTGCCACGTGATCTAAAATATAGGAAGGACAGAAATCCCACAAACACACTCATGCTGGCCGACAGACTCATCAGACCATTTAAGTCAGAGGTGTCGCGTCACCGAGAGGATTGAGGCTAATGCTGCCCTTGATGAGTACCTTTCCTACGCTCTAGTTAAATTACAAAGCCGCAAGATACAAACTAGGAAGCAAGCTTCCACATTTAAGTCTAATTGTGTAAGGGGGTCTAACACAGGACAGCAAAGTGCAATGCCATCCTTCTAGCTTCAAAGGGGAACGAGATGGTTAATCTCGATTTGGGCTATCCTACAACAGATTGTCCCAGCTCAACCGGACGAAACGACCAGGAAACGGGACCCTAGCAGACATATAAAAAGGGATTAAATACATAAAATAAATAAACCTTGTCAAACAGATCAGATCACCATATCTACAAAATAAACGGACCTTATAGGTATAACACCGCTAGGTTTCAAGGCCTTATAGAAGGTGAAATCTAGAATCCACTTTGCTCAGATATAAGTAATAACTTAATATCTTAGCACTCTAGATATCAACTTCAATTTACACGCGAAAATATGATTTGAATTCTTATTTAAGTTTACTTGATCATCTCACAACAAGCACCAAAACATTATATCGCTATTTTAGTATTATTACTTACTACACTTATTACTGAGTAAGCTATTGTCTCTTCAAAACATCCAAGCCAAGGCAAGTATACTCGAGACCGCAGTCTCGATCTATAACTGAGGGATTTTGTAACACGTTTACGAAAATACACAATATCTCTGAAATTCTAGATCTTTAAGCGCACTTTTCTGGAGTAAGCCTTCATTAGCCCAGTTCTTAGCAGATAGTCGACACATTGAAGGGTACCTATTCCAAAGCGGGACTATGAAGGCAAATTTCAGAAACTACACGGCAAATTTATAGCGATGCAATGAATTAGAACTGTCAAAAATAGCTACGTGATCCCACTGAAGACTCCGTACCAACTGACCCCGCTCTCGAGCCCGTCTGATGTCTTTTGTTTAGTTTGAATTCATTTTTCAAATTAATAGTTTTAATCGACTTGCCAGCTACATTCTACTGGTTTCAAGTAATTCCTCTTTACAAGTTCTTTTGACCTGCTTGTTCAACTTTGGTTGCGTCTTTATCTATTTGCTGATTTAACTATTGTAATATTTCCATTATATTAATATTTGTGACTTATACGAACCCTGTTTCGCTACAGTACGTATATTTAACGTTTTAGTACGAAGGCGGTTAATAGTAGCGTGTGCCGACCTTTCGCCTTAGTATGGGACAAGAAACAAGAAATTTTAGCACGAAGGTGGCTCATTTTTTTATTTCAAATAATGTACCTACTGTGTATTTATGTTTAGAAATAGATAAAATTCATTTATGTATTCAGTACGGCTATGGTCTTTTTTAGCTTTGTATATTTAACAAGCCTCATAGGCGCTTCTACGCTGTAGGCTTTGGGTTCGATTCCCACCCAGGACAAACATCTATATTTAGATGTTTGTTCTGTGTTTGGGTGTTGTATCATATATTGCGTATGTATTTACAAAAAGTATTTAAGTATTATATCCGTAATCTAATTCCCATATTACAAAATTTGTAAAATTTATGTCCTGTTATATTTTTAATTATTTTATATAGTTGTAATAATGTTCCATGCTACATCTGCTCTCAGACTGGCTACTTGCCGGACAGCGTGTACAGGGAGCTTGCCTGGTTCGGGATCTTGCAAGTCCAACCTCTCTATCAGAGCACAAAGCACAAGGTATATATACTATAGTAACACTATTCTAAAACATTTCTAAATGCAACAAAGGTGTCCGTTATGCTAGCGTACACATAATCGAATTCACGTTCGTTGTTACGCCTAGTAAATTCTGCGTAAATAGAGTATTAGTCCAAAAATAAAATAAATAGTGCCTCATTGGTTTAAGAAATAATTTCCATTCTTAGTGTGTACGCCAACATAACAATCAAGCTAGCGTACACATGACCGTACTCGAAAACAGCTTATACTATATAAACAAAATTTACACACAAAAATACTGCACAAATACTGCCCGAGCTATACAAAATTTCATTATGATCGCTCTCATAGGACGGAGATATTGAACAAGACTTTTGAATAACTTTCCGAGTCAATGATCGCACTCAAGAAACAAGTGATGGGGTAACTTGTATGTGTTGTATCTGTCGATGCACTTTTTTCTTACGTGTCTTACAAAAATGTTTATAACATATTTATTTTTACTTATACTGAGTAAAAAAAAACTATTTACATAATAACAGATTATTATGTAAATAGTTTTTTTTTTATAATTTGTAGATAAACTCATAGACTGTGGGAAACTTAATATTAGTGTGTAATATTTGAAGGTTTGCTCGGAAAGGAGAATTAAATGCGTATTTTAACGCTTTGTTTTGGACAACTTGTAAACAGTATAAGTTAGTAGGGCATGTACTGCTACATACTGGGCATGCATAAGTTATACAGGAGCGTACTAAGGTACGATAGATACCTTGCTTTGTTTTGCTACTGAGACACGACCTTCTATTCAAGATAGGGCTCAGTGCATTTAAAGCTTTCATGCCCTTAATTCTACATTTTTGAGCATTTAGAGTCCAGTTTAGTTTGCTGTCCAGTATGGTACCCAGATACTTTACAGAACGACTCCATGGAATGTCAAAACCTTGACACTTGGGTTACACTATCTAAGTCCTTACAACAAAGAGGAGTATTTAAGTAAGTACCAACTTAATTTTTAATTTCTGACCAACAGTATGCATTTGAAAAAATATATGGTTATGCATTCGATAAGATAAAAAAACATATATTGTTATAGGTCGCAGCGCGATGGGTCTGGCAGAATACTCTTGGGCGACCTCACGTCGTGATGGAAAACAGTCAGGTGAGTATTCGTGCTTACAATTTAGAATTACTAATATTTCTAATAGATATCAAAAATAATAATGTATAATACTGAAGATAGAGACCATAACTAGTTAATCTGGAGCTGGCGGCACTGCGGCGGCGCGCCCGCCCGACGACTACTTGGGCGCGCGCCGCCGCCGCCGCCCCGCCACGCTTCGGGTACTCAAGTGTAGGACCAACCTACTTACGTTTGCTCCCATGTCACTCGCGATATACTTGTTCAATATTCTGTCCGAAAACAACGTGGACATATTTTACTAAAACCTGCCGAAACTAATGGAAACGGCACAGGTTGTCATCAAAACTAAATGTTTATAATGTGTAGTATTTATAGTACTTGTGCCTTAGATTAATTAACATAAGTTACCTAGAATTAGCATTGCCTTAAGGTCAAATAAAAAAACCTGTCATGATGTTTTTTTTCTAAATAAATAAATAATAGTAATAACATGATTTTAAAAACGTTGATACTCCTAGACAGCAACGGACAAATCCGGAAGCCCTCAGTCTGTCCTGGAAGACGCGGCAGCCTGGGCCCGCGAGCAGCGGATGGTACAAGAAGTGCTGATGGAGAACATTAAGACTGGAGGAAACGGGCTCACGGTTCGGACAGTGATCAGCTCGGAGAAGAGAACCAGTTACATAATACAGAGCAGTAAGTCTCTCCTCGAATGTATCCTCGATCGAAGTTCCATTTCGGCGAATGAGCGAGATCAGTTCAGCGTTATCAGTGATGTCGGGCTGCCGCGGTAGCAAGATCATCAGCATCCTCAGAAAACGAGCAGCTTCGATAGTAAGCCATGTCCGCGGTAGTAACCATGGCAACCAGTACGTTATTTTCCAAAACGCGCAGACATTTTTAAAATTTTTATATAATATTTATTTTTATATAATAATTAATTTTTATAAAAGAAATTTTTAATCTTATTGCGCTCGAGCGTGAGATTCGGCATATTTAATGTCTGTATGGAGAATAAGTATGTATATAATTTTAGTTGTATACATTTTTTGTTTAATTTAAAATTTTGTTCACACATGGCTTCTAGTACAATGATTATTCATCAAGTAACGTCATACAGTTTCACAGCGTAAATTATCACAGGTGACAAAGGTTCCAGTTGAAGACGATGCGACTTTGTCTCTTTTCGTGTCATGCTTATGTTTTCTTGTTCTGCACTTAGTCATAAATTAATTCTATGTGCATTTTCTGTACTACTTCAAGTATCGTATCACAGATAATAAAATACTGGCATAAAAAAAATGTGTTGTCTATTCATTACAACATCAAGCTCAAATCTCTATGATCTGAATATTGATCACCAGGTAAATACTACTCTTGCGGTAAAGGTTCAGAGCCAGACGTAGATGCCTTCCGAACCCAGTCCAACGTGCACGAGCTGAAGTGCACCAACGAGGAGGAAGCGACTCCTCTCCTCAACAATGTGGACTCCTGCATAGACGCGGAGAACACTCCGCTGGAGTTCAGCTCCATCAATGGCTGGATGTTTTGTCTCGGAGAAGGAGAACGGGAGGGAACTCACTTCACGGATGGCGACGTGGACTGTGGGAAAAAAATAAAGGCAATTTGAAAATTAATATATTTATTTAATTACACAACAATATTGTTTCTAGTAGTCTTTATGTTCAAAGTTTCTGAACTGGTCTCACGGGAGAAAAAAAATCTAAGTTTAATTTGTTACCCGCAGCTTCACCTGCCTAAAAGAGAATTAGAAAATGACCTAAATGTACTCTGTACAAACTTTATTTGGGATTTATTCAGCCGTTTATTTGTGAAATGGCTTCAAACAAACAAATTTAAATACACAAACAAAGAGTTACTTTTAAATCTATAATTTTAGTTCGGATGGATAAGGAACCTTATTTCGCCAATGACACAAAGCAAGCTAATTGCAATGTAAATTTTGTCTTTTATTTAAATTTACACCAGTTATCGGGTTTTAAACTAGTTCTTTTAAACTTTTTTTATTTGATTGTCGATTTGACTAAGGAAACCAAACGAAATCTTAAATTTGTTGAAATTATTTATCATTATCATGTTCTATCAATTCCTGGTTTGTTCCATTCTTATATTACATATTGTTGGAATTATTATGATCTTATAATAATTCTCTCTCAGTCTCTTTTTCAACAAAATATTTATTAGAACATCTTTGAGGGCCAATTATCTGCATTGTATGCAACGATCTCTATAAAATTCACCGTTTAACAGATGCGGTTCACGGATTTCCTCAAAGAATGTGCCATTGACGAAAACGTTGTGATCTCGTACGAGTACTTTGGAGACGAGCCTCGCAAGGACATGGTGCACAACACCACGATCTGCACCTCCTGGGACCCTTGTCGCATCGCCTATCTCTACAGGATAGAGGTAATCTTACCCCATGTTATAAACTTACATTCTACCTAAGAATATGTTGTTCTTTGTTTAGAACGTACGCGAAAAATTTCATGTCAATCTATACAGAATACTTGGCATGAACGTGGAACAAGCATCGAAACAATATTTTGCATACATAATGATAGTGTGATTCCGGAGGTTGTCTGCTATAGGCCATCAAGAGAGCTATATTTGTAAATTCTGTAAACGAACGAAAGTCATCGATATTGGTCTCAAAGTTAGTTGAAGTGTCAGTAGCAAGGCCACATAGATCCCCGAACCAATAACCACTGGGGAAGTAGAAGTTTGCATTTCTAACAGACGCAAAACAGAGTGTGGTTAGACCTATTCGATGGACCAAAGACATCGAAAGTGGTGGTCGCGAGTAGATTGATGGAGGATGCTCAGGATCGCACGATCTCAGGATTTGTGGCGTCAATTAGCAGATACCTGGATGGAAGAGCTGTGGTCTTTATGTGGGCTTTAATGATGATGCTGATGATACTTTGAGCACAAATTGATATTCGACAGCCCCTCGCAGTTCTACTGATTGTTTTTCTGTATGTTTTTTTAATTTGACTAAAATGACAATGTACCTTTTTGTGCGCAGGCTCCTGAAATACCCGAAGTGGCGAGCACCACCGCCGACCCCTGTGACACCACCATATGTCCCCAATGCGCTAAAGATCAGGAAGAGATCAAAGAAGAATATATTAATCCTGATGTACCAAAAGTAGTATCCAATGCATCAGATACTAATGACACACAACCCACACAGGAACCACACATTATTCAACCGGATGATGATAGCGATGATGGTACAATCATAGACATATATTTAGTCAAGAAATATTTACTATAAATTAGCACACTATACAACATACCAAACGAAAATATTTGGAATGGATGGGAACCAAACATGAGGTTTGAAGAGATGGGTCTAAAACTGAACTCTTAATGCTCACTATAATCGTTGTCATGCATACGGTATACACATTTTTTATATCTCTATCACACTGTAATCTTAATAGAATGATGTTCCGATTCGACGAAGATTATGTGTAACACAAACTGAAACATAGGGTTTACTGGTGTGCCATCTGGTTTCAGTGGTCCCGTGTTCGTTCCTCAGGGACATAAACAATTGTTCTCGTATTTCTCTATTTATTGTAAGACGGGGAAGCGCTTGGCTTTCATCTCACTTGGTGTCAAGTAATGATAAGGAGTGAACTTGAAACAAGTCATACGACACACAACCAAATCGGTTGTAATGTTTGTTGAGTATATTGTGTGCGTGTCCGCACTTGAGTATGTTGTGTGCGTGTCCGCACTTGGTCGGTTTATTGGCATTTGTGTGGTTTTGCTGTCATTGGTTATCGTTCAGCCACTCTACAAGGTGATACAAGAGTTGAGTTTGTAGGTTTCCTCCGGTGGATACCGACCACGGTCGCAGCCTTCCCTTCGGTAAAGGACAAGGCGATAGTGGGCGGGTACCTCGCGACCGGAGAGCGCGTGTACGTCGCTCGATGTGAGAAAGCCTTCTGGATAGTTGGCTACTTCGTGGAGAACGCAACCGATGCACGATTTGCTTATTATGGTCTACATTGTGATGATTTTGAAGTAAGTAAACACGTCATGTAAACAATTAAAAGTACCTTTAAAAAAGGTAGCAGGCAACTTGGTAAAAATAACGTGGGAAGTTCTCTCTCAAATATAAGAGCTCTATCGAGACTGGGATTGGTTGGCATACATTTACTCATATTTTTTGTGATTCTAGGCCGCATCTGCCCTTGCTGAAGTCACAGCAACATAGCTTGATAGTTCATGCAAAGTATACCATACATCAAATAAATTCGTTTATTCAAATAAACATTTTATAATGCGCACTGCAAAGCTTGGAATCAGCTCCCAGTGTCTGTATTAACGATGACTATCCATATCTCTTCATGAAGAGAAGTAATAGGCACCTTCTGGATAGGCTCGCTCCATCATAGACCAAATCCTTTTGTGTCTGTGCAAGTTTTGAGATCAAGAGTCAGCTTTCTCTATTAAGTATTTTTTTTTTATTGACAGACCCTGACTTTGATTTAACTCAACATTTCAGGTAGCCGTGGCTAAAAGGAAACACGTTCTAAAATGGGTGCAAGAGGGTGAATGTCAGAAGGAAAACCTCATAAAGAGCAGAGACAAAGACGCCCGCTACGTGGGACGCATCCTCGTCGAAGGGAACCTACTTCCGGCCACTGTAAGTTCACGGTACTGTAGGTTCAAGGAAACTATCCTGGGTATTAGCACTAAGTATCATTCATAAGAACGGGATATTTAGCATGATTTGTTGGTGAATGAGTTATCCTATGTTTGCATGCGCCACGATCACGGATACACTGAATTCTATGTGAATAGGAATGAAGGTAGTTATGATTCGCCTAAACAATTTACCCTCTTCCTCAGTGTTTTACTGCGACTAACGACACTACCACTGGTTTCCATCTCGCACGAAGCCCAATTCCATCAAACCACACTAACAGCATCACTACACATGGTCGGTCTTACACTTTCTTGATATTTGCATTTTCTCAAAACAGGAGGACGTCCTCACGATAAAAAATACTGTTTTGGTAATTTCAATGGCTTCCTAAACTGATCTTGGTATATATTGTTGCTCTGTCAACATTACTCTTGAGGATTATGCAGTGCAGTGTAATGGTGAGGATTCTTCGGATTCTAATGATGTTGCGCTATAGCCAACTTTTAGACATCAGAGTTCTTCATATGTGTGTGAATATGTCCTATCACGCAACAAGCTATTGTGCGCTTTGTTTGTTTGTTTGTTTGTTTGTTGACAATCGGGAACAGGGGTTTTAAAATGCAAGACCAACCGTGCGTAGTTAAACGGGAACAGGGGTTTTAAAATGCAAGACCAACCGTGCGTAGTTAAACGGGAACAGGGGTTTTAAAATGCAAGACCAACCGTGCGTAGTTAAACGGTTAGTGTGTTTTGCCGGCGTTGGGCTACGATCTTTAAGTAGTCTAAGAAGTCTTTGTAAGGACTTCAGTTTATCCGTGATCATGGCGCAAGCAACGGCGTCCACATATCAGATAATTCATTCACCCACAAATCGTGGTAAATATGAGATATATATAAGGGTTTGTTGTTCAATTAGAAAAAACACGTCCGATTCAAATTAAATTTGTCGAGATAGGTATATTTTGTGTCTGTGGTGCGTTTACCATCATCTTTCTGTCCTTATCCCGCACTAGGCAGTGTTGGCGTATCATGGTTCTTCTCTTCCATTCAATTCTATCAACCGTTAGCTCATCCCCTACCTTTCACACGTATGTCCTCTTTTACGCAATCCATCCATCCATTTAACCATCCATTTAACCGCCCATTTAACCATCCATTTAACCATCCTCCATCCTCTTTCCTATATGAATCGTCGCCATAACTTTTCTTTCACGATTCTTAAATTTTTGTATTTCGGCGACATAGTATAAAAGGTAAGATAGTTCCTCTGTTTGTTGTGAATTCTGGGTGAAGTGCGCTTCCATCTTCAGCCTTTTTTTCAATTATTTAGATAAAAAGAAACTCACCTACCAAACATTCATATCATTATCTGACCACATCTGTAAAAATTCATTTAAATCGGACGTGTCAATTCGAAATGAATAACAAACTATGTTTGTACTGGGTAGCGAACATCAGTAGCATGAGGCCGCTGGTTTAAATGAAAACAAGGGTTTGAAGAAACAAGATAAATGAAAACATATAACACTGACACCTCCCGATTCCGTAAGTTCATCGGCTCAGGAACTTCCCAAATCGCTTCCCTTGTTATAGGATATATAATGTCGATCATAGCCCATTCATGATTATTAATGTAACTCTGAACTTCAATACTCAAAGATTGATAAAATTATATTCTCATTAACCTTAATGTATTAACTATTTAATTCTTTTTTAGTATAACTACGAAGAAAAATATATGCAAACTTTGAACGCACAAGGATCAGATTTTACTACCCAAGTGCACAATTATGAAATATTATGTGTAGTCTCTACTGAAGAATTGCGGTTTCTTTTCTAAATATGTAGGTTTTTAAGAAATATTCATTTTGATGTATAAAATAAATCTGATAAGATAATCACATTTCATTTGTTTTTATTTTTCTATTAACACACGATACACTACACACACACACACACACACACACACACACACACACACACACACACACACAAACCTCCTCTCACCATCACAAACACATTTTTCAGCAACAGGCCACCACCGAACATCATTTTACTTTAGTTTACCCGATTCCAATGTTCACACATTTAAATCATTTATGTTTTAAATTTAAATCATAATAATATGTGTTTCTGTTATTTTTAACGATGCTTTATGAATATACATGTAAATCTTTACCATTTTATCGCTGTTAGATTACCGAATAAATAAGTTCCCTGAGGAGTGCTACCCAAGTGGGTAGCAAACGAAAATCACCCTTATTTTTTTTTTCGTTGTGAATCATAGATGGCAATGAGCTGGCCACGTGGCTTGAGTGAAGGCTGTGGGGCTTGAGTGTTGGGCTCCTTCCCGGTAGTAGAATAAGTGGCCTAATTCTAGGGTCATGGTGTCCTCTACCTGTCTTCGGACTTCACATAGCCCTAGAATATCCCCCTTTATATTCTCAAGTTGCGTTTATTGTATGACGGGAGAGCGTTTGGCCTTCATCACACCTGGTTTCAAATTAAAACAGGGCGAAGTTCAAAGCGCAATTTATCTGGAATCCTCGACAGTCAGAGGATCTAGCTATTATACCTATAAATATAGCTCAGTTGGTAGTAACTCTGCCTTCGGCGCTGTAGGCTGTGGGTTCGATTCCCACCCAGGACAAACATTTGTGTGATGAATATAGATGTTTGTTCTGTGTTTGGGTGTTGTATCATATAGTACGTATGTATTTACAAAAAGTATTTAAGTATTTTATCCGTAATCTAGTTCCCATATTACAAGCTATGCTTAGTTTGGGGCTAGATGGCGCTGTGTAAAATGAATGTCCTGTAATATTTATTTATTTAAATGCCACACTACAATATTTCATTGTTTTATGGCGAACTGAAGTAGGTCGTACAACGTTAATTTGGGCCTCAATATTCTGTAACTGTAGATGTAAAATATGTGAGTTTTAGTGAAACGGCATCAAGGTATAACAATAGTTAAATATTGTTAACATAGTGAGGTAGGTTTAGGTAGGACGGATAGGTAGTTTAGTGGGTTTAGATTGGGATTACGGCTGTGAATATTTTGCATTCGAGTTTTATTATTGACAACTCAACTAGTTTCAAGATAACTGCCATGTTATACCAACACCGTAAAATATATTCGTAGATAAAGCCATGTGACCACACCAGCCGGTAGCTAACTCAGTGAACTCGTACTTTTAACTCAGATTTATGCGATGCTAATGGTCCACGTAATAGCAAACTGCGGTTAATCTGTACAGTACCAATTGTGAGTTACAATGACAGTCCCAGACCAGGGCTGCGACGCATTCGTACCACTTTAATAGTTTAGCTACTATTTTAGTAATTTTTGTCAGTTTGACTACAGGAATACAGATGAAAATGTCATTTTATTAAGGGTATAAGCTTGGTTAGAGTTTTATCTTGTTTCACTATTTTTTTTGAACGTATTATTAGTGCAAGCCGGTTTTTGTATAACATTTTCCACGATTGATCATAATTCATACACTAAAGCAATAGTTAAAAAGTACTCAGAATACGACAAGTAGTTTGCTCCAAACTGAGATCTCGTTGTGTCTGGTCTGTGTTAGGTATTTAACCACGGACATTATTTCTCAAACAGAAAGTAATTAACAAACGATAAAATTGTGCAATTCATTACACCTTATTTAGGTAATACTCATGCACTCTTTTTAACAATCTTTCTTCATTCACCTGAGTGTTCGAGGCACTTTCTTGTTTCTGCCTTCCATGCTGTCAGGAATGGAACCCCACATTGAAACACAATAAGACTAAATACCATTACTTAGTCTTGAATCGAGAAATTAGCCGACTAATGGATAAGGCGCTGGCAGAATGTTCTGGAATATTCGGAAGCAAATGGGAACAGCGCTTGAGTGCTCGGATTAGCTGAGGTTTGGGGTTCCAGAGACAGGTTCCCTTAAGGCTTCGACAGCGCTGCATTTGTATGCCTTGGTATACAGCTAGGTGTCAAGTGAAAGCAAACTTATGAAAATGTATTGGACCATTCTCGTTGTGGTGGGTGAAATAACTGATGCAAGCATTATAACCCACCACAAAATTAACAAAAAAAATAAATGCAAACAAACAAATTGCGTTTAAATCAACTTCTTCACCATGATTCTTACTTGACATTTATTTGCTACCTAGTTGTCCCCGCGATGTTCACTAGGTGTCCAATGCTGAGCTAAGCATTTTCTGGGAAGGCTCTCTCCATTGTAGACTGAGAGCTGACTCTATAAATAAATATAATAGACCTCGCAAGTTTACATGAGTCGCCTCTATCCATAAAATACATTTTTTATTTATGACCAATGTTATTCCCTGATAAAGAGCTCACCCAATTCGACTGAAAAAATATATTATCATACCACGGCTTTTATCTTAAGTAAGTTATATAATGAAAACATTATACAACTGGAAGTTTTCCCATATTCATTTTATGTCGTGGCGAATGTGATAATGTGACACTAGAAATTCGTGGTGGCGAAGGTGATAATGTGATACTAGGCACATGTGGTGGCGAAGGTGATAATGTGACACTAGAACTTCCTGGTGGCGATGGTGATAATGTGACTCTAGAAATTCGTGGTGGTGATGGTGATAATGTGACACTAGAAATTCGTGGTGGCGAAGGTGATAATGTGATACTAGGCACATGTGGTGGCGAAGGTGATAATGTGACACTAGAAATTCCTGGTGGCGATGGTGATAATGTGACACTAGAAATTCGTGGTGGCAAAGGTGATAATGTGACTCTAGAAATTCATGGTGGCGAAGGTGATAATGTGACACTAGAAATTCGTGGTGACGAAGGTGATAATGTGATACTAGGCACATGTGGTGGCGAAGGTGATAATGTGACACTAGAAATTTCTGGTGGCGATGGTGATAATGTGACTCTAGGAATTTGTGGTGGCGAAGGTGATAATGTGACACTATAAATTCGTGGTGGCGAAGGTGATAATGTGATACTAGGCACATGTGGTGGCGAAGGTGATAATGTGACACTAGAAATTCCTGGTGGCGATGGTGATAATGTGACTCTAAAAATTCGCGGTGGTGATGGTGATAATGTGACACTAGAAATTCGTGGTGGCGAAGGTGATAATGTGATACTAGCCACATGTGGTGGCGATGGTGATAATGTGATACTAGAAATTCGTGGTGGCGAAGGTGATAATGTGATACTAGGCACATGTGGTGGCGAAAGTGATAATGTGACTCTAGAAATTCGTGGTGGCGAAAGTGATAATGTGACTCTAGAAATTCGTGATGGCGAAGGTGATAATGTGATACTAGGCACATATGGTGGCGATGGTGATAATTTGACACTAGAAATTCGTGGTGGCGAAGGTGATAATGTGACACTAGGAACATGTGGTGGCTAAGGTGACAATGTGACACTAGGCACTATGGGATCAAATCAAATAAACCCTATGCTACACTTAGGTAGGTACCTCCTTGATGAAGAAGGTATTCTCTTACAAATAGTTCAACTCTGTTAATATCCAAAACCTCTCTTAGCGCTGGAGAATTTCTATCATTTGTTATAACGCAATTTCCAAACCGAATCGCGGAATATAAAATGGTGGGTGCTTTATGCGAATTACAATTTCATAAGTGGATTTCCGGAGTCAGCCGGGGCCCTACTTCCGCTCCTCAGTTAATGGCGTCTAATGATACAAAAAATGCGAACACTTGTTGGAGATCTCGAGAATATTTACGCAAAATAATATTAGAAATTTGAATGTACAATTTCGTTTTCCATTTGAATTTGAATTTTACTTAATACATTTGAATTGTTTCAAGTACTGTAATTTAGAGATTTTTTCACTATCGTATTTTTTCTGAATTCTTAAATATGCTTATTATTATGCTTATACTTATTTTCGAGAGAATTTCGTTTTGTGATCTAAATCAATTCATTTCGATCTTAATCACATGTTGATTATGAGATCGAAATCAATATTGACAGCATAACTTAACAGTATGCTCGTTGGTTTTTTTGTGTTAGGCCGGTGCATGTTATCATGTTAGATACATGTATATGTAGATACGAACCGGTTTTGGTCTATATTTATTTATTTAGGGAATAAAAAACGACTGCAATACACTATTAGTAGATCTGTATAAATACGTTAAACAATATTAAAGTTTAGTGATATTCTTAATGGAGACCATTGCGCTATCCACAAATTAAGGTTCATACATAAAAATAAAAGAACATGCAACTAGAAGACCTAGACATCTAAACATGAAATATGTCTAGGTAAAGTAAGGCTCCTCAATTATACAATAAGGCAATAAAAATTAACACAAATTAGCCATGATAAAGTAGTGTGAAGTAACTTTGACACACGAAAGCATGAATATTACAAAATGGGCTTACTGATATGAAATGAAAAGTATTTAAACGAAACAATAAATAATTATTCGAATTTAACTGTAGTAAAGACTAAGGTCTTCTTGATAAAGTAGACAGATTTTTTTTATACTACTTGGAGACGGGACAATCAAGTAGCGCACCTGGTGTTAAATGTTCTCTTGCCTATGACAAAGCCTTACTGCATAGGTCACATCTACAAAGAACATAGCCTAAGCGGCACTGCATTACGCCCGTCAACTTGAGGCATAAAGGTGTTAAGCCTCACGTACCCGTAATTTCACCAGCAACCGGCCCTTCAAACCGAAACACAGCAATGCTGCTTGGCGGCTGAAATAAGTATGGTGGTAGTAATTCTCCGGACGAGCCCTTTCACTGGGGGCTTCTACTACTCTTCTAAACACTTCTTAAATTTATAAGTATAAGTTGCATAGAAACATTATCTTTTTCAAAAAAATAATGATTATAGAAATCGAAAGATGTCTCGATGTTCGAAATGTGTTGAAGAGTTTTAGCTACATAGTCAGCGATCCACGCCACGAATCCGTACGCACTACCCGTCAAACCTAGGTACAAAATTTTTATTTATTCATAAATTATCCAAACGTGTTAGAAGAACGGATTGAGTAAGTAACTAAGTATAAATGACTCATCAACCTCATTAAAGTCGGTAAACCAAGTTCCGTAAAAGAAAAGGAGGAAATCTCAAGTTTTCGCATTCAGGAGCTAAGAGTTCTAGGATGGAGTACAAGCATTAGCCTTACAGCGGGCAGTGGGGTTCACTAAAAATCGATTGAGCGTCGTGCTGCTAGGCTGGAGTGATGATTCGATGCATGGTTAAGGATAATTTGCAGAGCCTAGAACATAGATAGCGGGTTGCCAGTCCGTCTGTGTTCAATAAATTTCCGTACGCACTACCCGTCAAACCTAGGTACAAACATTTTATTTATTCATAAATTATCCAAACGTGTTAGAAGAACGGATTGAGTAAGTAACTAAGTATAAATGACTCATCAACCTCATTAAAGTCGGTAAACCAAGTTCCGTAAAATAAAAGGAGGAAATCTCAAGTTTTCGCATTCAGGAGCTAAGAGTTCTAGGATGGAGTACAAGCATTAGCCTTACAGCGGGCAGTGGGGTTCACTAAAAATCGATTGAGCGTCGTGCTGCTAGGCTGGAGTGATGATTCGATGCATGGTTAAGGATAATTTGCAGAGCCTAGAACATAGATAGCGGGTTGCCAGTCTGTCTGTGTTCAATAAATTTCACTTCGGCATGTGCGCGCACGATATCTTTCAATACATAATAGTACAATCTTGGAGTCTTCAAGTCCAGAGTAAATCATACCAGGCCACATTTTTACTTGTTTCACACGTATGCTGGTGGTCAAACGATTGACTATATACCAGGGCACCCTGGAAATCGTGTTGTCTCTGTACCTCAAACAATCTTAGAACCTAAGCTAACCTAACCTACCCTTACCTATTACTTAAAAATTGAGTGCCAAAACTTTTTCGAGGATTCATGTGATTAGCATGTCGAGATTCTGAATGGGCTTTTGTTATTTATTGGCCTTGGTTTTATAGCTTTTGATTGTTCGAACAAATTGAAAAAAATAACAATATAAATTAGTTTTTTTTTTGCAATCCCAACGTAAAGCAATCGCAAAGCAAACGTAAAGTAAAACATCATCTCCTAAGGCAGGTAAAGTTGTATGATACTCGCTAGGGAGTAAAGTGATTTCAATTTAGAACAGCAAATTCGTGTGGAAACTCTTAGTGAAAAAATGCCCAATGGCGTCGTAAAAAAAGGACCATCCAGTCGTTTAATAGAAAAATATACCTACGTAATTTGTTTATGAAACCCTGGCTTTTTATTGTAACGGCCGAGTATTTTATATGTTGCCCGTCACCTTGCCTCTTATCGCTTGTGCATAACTGTAAGTAAGTACCAAGAGAGTGTGGCATAGTTTTATCAGTACTTAGCTTTGAACTGCACTAATGAAGAATGAGAGTTTTAAGGGGGATTTAAATTAATTGTTTTTTGAAGGACAAAAGGCTTTATTCTTATTTGAACCCGCGTAGTTTCACTAGCACAGAGGTTTGCTGTCCGACAAGAAAGTGACTTTTCACGAGCCTTATTATAGCTCAGTTGGTAGTAACTCCGCCTTCTGCGCTGTGTGTTGGTTCGATTCTCACCCAGGCTAAGCATTTATGTGATGAATATAGATGTTTGTTCTGTGTTTGGGTGTTGTATTATATAGTACGTATTTATTTACAAAAAGTATTTAAGTATTCTATCCGTAATCTAGTTCCCATATTACAAGCTATGCTAAGTTTGCGGATAAATGGTGCTATAGAAAATAATGTCCTATAATATTGACTGTATTACGAGTATCTCGTTGTAATGTGGAGTAAGTAGTAAATGTCGTATCCAAGTTTCATGATTTAAGTTGCTAGTTTAAGTAATAGGCTTTTGGTTTGAAAAGGGTTTTGAAAATGTTGAATAGTTACTTATTTATGGTCTGCTTTAATTACCGAGATGTAATTTTTGTGCGTACAAAAAATACTAATTTCTATACTTTTTTGTATAATCACACTTGAAAAACAAAAAAAAAAGGATATTTTACTCAACGCCGCAAACTAAGCAAAGCTGGTAATAATTATGGAAACTTGTTTAAGTTTTTTGTGAATGCATGTCACTTATGCGCATCTCTGTTATTGTATGCGGTTAAGTGAGATGGTGACGTGACACAACCTTGAATTGAAATTTATTCACGTGAAATACAATTATTTTCATAGCGATTTCAATGTATTGCTCAGGTCGGGAGCCGTCAGTCCCAGGCAGCGCGCTGCGGAAATGGATCTCATTTCCTCCTCAAGGTACCTCCACCCCAGGCTCTAGGGCATGAGGGTACCTACTTATGGGACAAGGGGAATCAAAGGTTTAAATACCTTGGTTCAGTGTCGGTTAAAAAGCCGCAAATTTTTGATTTATGACGTCCAATGTTATTTTGGGATTTTAAAATAATATTTAACCACGACTTCTCGAAAAGTGGAGTGATGAAATCGTAGGTGTGGCCGGGCATCTCTGGACAAGAGTCGCAGCGGACAGAGAAAAATTGAAAAGTTTGGACGAGGCTTTCACCGCCACAGGCGGTCGGTCCATACACAATATAATAGGTTACATTTTAATATATACATACTAATACGCAAACAGAACAGGAACAAGAAAACAATTATATATAGATAGATTAAGTTAATTTTAAGTACCTACTGTTAGTTTTTTTTGATAACTAGCTTTTTTAGTCTTAAAATATTGTTATTAATTTGTTTAGTGTCTAGGAAAATAAAGCTCTTTTTATTTTATTTTATTTTTATTTTATTTAACCATGACTTGGTCGCAGTTTGAGTATCGGCTCGACCAATTAAATTAATAAAAAGTATTACAAGATATTAATTTCACACAACGCAATCTAGCCCCAAACTGTATTCATCACACAAATGTTCGACCTGAGCGCTTCTGCGCTGCAGGTTGTGGGTTCGATTCCCACTCTGTATCTGTTTAGATCGGTTGTGAGTGGGCAGAGTTACTACCAGCTGAGCTATGAGGCTTGTTTTATTCTATTAGTTTGTATGATTAAAGCAGAAATATATTAGCTGCTATAGATACAGTGTGTTACACCAAATCTCAGAGAGACCAACACCGACTACCGAAGATCTGTATCGTTTCATTGAGAATGGGATGAATATTATCGTTTTCCACGACATCGACAATGGTGACCTTGAGTCTGTGGTTTAAATTTGAGTTTTATTACCAAAAGATAAAAATCTCTATATTAATTTTTAATCTATTATCTTGTTATCTTAAAATGTTATCTTTTTGACTAAGGTTAAAATCTCTACGGTGAACATAAAACTTCCCCAGAAAATGCGCCGGAATGGCGGTAAAGCGGTCAAATGATGTGCATGTCCCTTGCGCAGAGTTTTACTGCAGGCATTATAATAGCGATGTAGGTAATGTTCTCGCACACTGGTTATGCCGTGCCGGGTATAACTCAGCTGGTGCCAAAAATTGGACAGAGTTAGTGTGAGTACGTGGGAAGCACGATGTTACAGACACACAGAAAACTTACTTACAGTATTACAACATGCGTGAGTGATACTATACATTTTAAAACACGGGTTTTACTCACGTATACGAATATGTTGATGTGGCACCAACAATTTAGATTCAACCGGTGAGTTATCGACAGGGACATCAGGGCGCATCTCACAAGTGTGAGACGCGAAACCGAACGAAAGGGCAGCGCACCCCGCGATAGCAACCTACCACCAACACCCTGACGATGAGTCACCACTTGAATCGAAACCGTTGGTGCCTACATCAACATAATTGTATACATGAGTAAGCCTATGTTTTATAATGTATACATTACAGTAGATACATTCAGAACAAAACTCAATCTTCGTCTGCCTTAACGCATATATGTCTTATCAAAATTTATTAAGCTATAGCTCCCATAACCGCCTTATACTGACACTGCCAATGCTCCGGAGTCCATTGGAACGGATCGTTTTGTGACAGCGGGAACCGACCATACCTCGGCAACTGTCTGTGACGCAGTGCTGTATACTTGGCAAGCTCATCCGCCTCACGATGCTTGCTGTGCCGCAGTGTGTATACTAGACAATGTAAGGTACACCCTGAACACTTACACGATACGACAGCGACCTTCTCTTTCACTTGGTTTATATAGTTTATTCTCGGTCTCCCTCTTCCTCTTCTACCTTCCACTTCTATGATGTTCTTGATGAAATTATCGTGTCGTATAAGATGGCCGATCATTTTTCTTCGCTTACTCTATGCAATACTTCAATGTTAGTCACTTTTTCTGTCCAGCTGATTTTCTCCATCCTTCGCCAACACCACATTTCAAATGCCTCTAATATATTTTTATATAACTTTGACATCGTCCACATCTCTCATCCATACAGCGCTATACTACAAACATATGTTGACAAATTTATTTTTAACCTTTCTAGATATATTAAAGAAGGCACCATACCGCTGTATTAATAAATCTTAGAATATCCCCCTAATTTTAGAGTTCAGCCCCCACTGCGAACGCGCTTCTATTGACAATATTGTATGAAATTATATCACCTTTCCTGTAATCGCTTCAAGGTATCAGACAAAGTTGAGTATCAGGTCAATAGTGAAGTTCAACATTATAAGATATGTGTCCCTTAATATACCTACAAGCTCAACTCCACTTATTACCAGCCTAGTACGGTACTTAAATTTTGTAGGAACTAGAAGTGCCTTCGTCTTTCCGGGAGCACGTTTTAGCTTCAATTTGGCTCCCCACTCCACTATGACCTAAGCGGCGTTGTCCTATACATAGTACCAGTCAAACTTCCAAAATATAATGTGCCTCCGAGCACGATCAAAACAAGTAAAACTTACAGAATATTTATCCCACTGCATGCACGTTCACTGTGTCTCCAGCCAGTGTGACTGGACTCGATCCAAGACAATAAACCCCTGGTCACAGTTTGGCAGCGCCTCGATTTGCGACGCGTACGCAATGGATAAGCCTATGTCATGTGTTACGGCTATCTTGTTTATGAGCATTCCAATATTGGGCTTGTAACCTATTGCTAGCGCCATCCATTTGGTTTGAATCTTTGGTTTATTGGCCAAGATCGGTGAAGCTATGATCTAAGGTTACACTCGGGCTAAGTTAGCCTTTCAATGTTTTGGCCACACCTTCACAATCATACACGTTACCTGTCCATACATGTCTACTATGTGGTATTTTTCATTGGATTACCGTACACATTTACAATGACAAAATTTCTATACTTTTAATAAAACCGTTACGAGTCAACATCTGCACCCTTATTCTGTATGACCAATCGTGCCATAACGCGCCCGCGTTACGATATGTCAATACGATGATTCCATGCAGATATTGTAACGCGGGCGAGTTAAGACACGATTGGTCATACAGAATAAGGGCTTTGTGCATTAAATATATTACAATAAAAAAGGGTGTGTCGTAAAGACACACGGTAGAAGTTAAACTTTTGTATTAAAGAAGAACATTTCTAGTATCCCACTCTATCCGACATAGTGCCCCACCACTTTTTGTCACACAAAAAGGTTGCGGATCAGAATTTCAAAACTCTCCCTAAAAAGGAAGCACTTTTATCGATACTGAAGTCTTTTTGCATTTATGTCTGTCTCTCTGTCTATCTGTTTGTATCTTGAATCAACTTCACGCTGATACACTGTATGAAATAGAATGAAACTTTGTATAATTGATCACTGATATCATTGGCAAGAATCATGAAACTTATTATCTCCTCTCACCCCCTCTGTAGGGGTTAAGAAAGGTACAAACGTTGGCATGGAACTTTTTACTGAAAATGATTTGCAACACGAAACTGAGTGTTTTTAGGTTTTAAGTTCGTCATTATCATTTTAACCTATACATGCCCTCTGTTGAACAAAGCATTTTCTAGGAAGGCTTGCTACATTGTAGGCCTCAGACAAGCTTGGAGAACCAAATTTCAACTTGTTCAATCAGGCAGTTTTGGAGAAAATTAGGTGCGACAGGCAGACTGACGTACAGATAGACAGACACGCGAGTGATCTTATAAAAGTTCCGTAATGTCATAGGCAGAAAGACACATATTTAAACAAGTTTTGCCATTACTATTGATGATATTTAAATTAACATACTTAATAATTATAAAAATAAATAATTTTAATTTAACACGATGCATTTTGTTATGGGTAATATCTAATTAACTGAATATATTTTAATGTGAAGAATCAGTATCCGAAAACAGTTTGTAAGCTCCAAAAGGCCTATTGTTATGCATGTTATTTGAAGCCAAGTATCCATATAAGTTGTTATAATTATTTTGTATCCCATACTGACCTTGAAGGTAGTACCCGTAGTTAGATAGGAATACAGCTAGCAATGGATCGACGGACAAGTGATTTAAACTGTTGTACCTAATTGGCACTCGGAAATGAATAGTCTTATCTTCCATGTTCGGTTTTCCAGGATTAACAGCTTTCACACGTCGAGATAGAGCATAGTTTGACAAGATGTCGTCGTGTTTGATATTGTACTTAGATAGATTTTTGATCAAACCGTTTGCGAAGCTTTGTTTCCTCACAGGAAACTCGTATCCCGCTGTTTTGAATTCTGTTTCTGCTCGATTTGTATCTTCGGCAGTTATTTCTTCTACCTCATACGTCTTAGTTCCATTGTTGTTTGCTTGACTTTTATCTGAATTGTTTTGCTTGTCCCTGAGTTCCGGTCCTCTATTAGTCATTAATGAGTTAGAAAAATCACGTGAGTGGCTGTCAACTATTTTTTTTGATCTCCTCAAAGGGTTTACTGTGATAGGATTGTCTGCAGATCTGAATCTTCCTGCATGATAGTCAAGTTGTGGTTGATCCTTGTATTTTCCATTGTTGACTTCATTGATGTATGAGAAATAATCTGAAATACATTAAATCATTGAAACCTCGTTTTGTAATGTCAACTACCTTCTTGTTATCTATATTAATACCTGCAACGTCTCCACCAACGTCTTCTTGAGTGTGGTGCTGTGAGGCAGCTAATATATCAGTAGCTTTGGTATAACGAGGGGGCTGTATGGTGTCTCTCCGAATCTGGTTGAAGATAACATCATCAGTTACCGGTATCCATCCATTGTGATCTATCAGTTGGAATGCCGATGCTACAGTAACCAAGAAGAACATCTGAAAAGAACTCAATCGTCATCATAATTATCATTAACTTGTCTTTTCATAAAGAAACTAATTACTTAACTGAACAAACAAGAATATAGGCCTTCTCCAAAAAAGGGGTTATTTTTCTGTTTAATAGAGGACATTAAAATCAAATTTATTCAACTACTTGTTAATTCGTACCTGTAGCTGTACTTATGTACAGTTATACTATGTTTATTTATTTATATCTCTCTTCTTAACTTACAGCTTGAATTAAAAATAACAATGTGTACAATAAACTAACTATATACAAAGGAAGCAGTCGGGTTACCTAAGGACCGTTACAAACGGCCTATAGGTAACTCAACTGTTCCAAACCAGTACTCTCATACCAAAAGCCCGAAACTTGAGCCCAGATTAGTCATTATCTAAGCAAAGCCTATAAATACGGAAACTTGATTACGAATTAAATACTGATGATAATGACAACTTTTTTTTGTATTCACAGATTTAGATTTTATTAAATATCTAAACATAACTATCACCGTTACTATACCTTACATCTAAGCTATAATATGTATTTATGCAGGACATTATGCAATAAATGAATATGCAATATGCAATTTAAAACAACTGATTACTTTGTACATTGTTAGTTTAATTGTACTTTTTATTGAATAAATAAATAAAATGATAAAAAAAATAAGAACAAACTTCTATTTTCATGACACAAATGTTTGTCCTGGGTGGGAATCGAACCCACAACGTACAGCGCTACTATTTACTGAGTTGTGAGGCTTGTTTATCATGATTCATTAATTACACTTTGCTATTTATTCTACAACAAATTTTAAATAAGAAAAAATGTTTAGTATTCTAACAATATTTACATAAAACTAGTGAAGTATAGCTTGGTACAGGCTTAGGACTTGGTTTAGAAAACAATTCATTGCACTCGTACTCGAATTTAAATATTTTTTTAACCTCCATAATGAACATAAAGCTTCTGTGTGCATCTCAAACCACGCCTGAAGCTTCTTTTTGTTTTGAATTTTACTCTAAAAATTGTGAATTATACTCAACAAAAAAGTACTTACGAGTAACACAACCCCAGACCACATCTCAGAGTATCCACCTCACCTTCCAGCACAAGAGTGAAGACGCAGTGGTAATGCCGTGGGTCAGTGCACAGGTGGAGCACAGCGCATCACTGGGGGGGAAAGTATGTTGTGGCGTGAGCAGCTTAGGACTTGGGTCGTTTCTATTGTTTTATGTTATAAAGGTCCTAGTAAACTGGTTGTTTTAAACAAATAAGGCGGGAAAAAAGTTTATTTGTACTAACTAAACACTTTTTCATTCAATTTGTTATTTTTTTTTAATGATATAACAGACAAGTACCGAACACAATATAGAACCAGTGAGAAAAAAGGTAATCGTGAGAAATTGAAAAGGCAATTTCGTCTCGATCGATTAATTTAAAATAAATGTTAAAAGCAAAATACGGTTTTGATTTTTGTTTGAAACCTCGTTAAAATTTTTAAAGCTAAAAGTTTCAAATTTGAAAAGACTTTTCGTTAAGCATTACGAAAAAATGTCTATGGATAACTGCAGCTGTCGCAAAACGCTTATAGAGCTTTGCAAGCAATGCCACACGCTTGTTGCTAATGCACGTTACAAAGTAGGTATGTGGATATAATGTAACTTATGGTTTTGTTATGATTTATGCTTCAATTAGCTACAATAGCAATGCAGCATGCCACGTGGTGCACGCGTGGAATCGTCATTAATGTTCTTAAAGATCTAAAGAGGGATTTCCTCAACAAAACCGAGTATGTCATGGTACCTTATATTATGTACATGATTTTTTTTTCTAAATGCCGGAACACAACAATTATAAAAAATTAGATAGACATAATTAGGTTAGATGATAGCTAGACAGTCCTATTCGCGTGGGGATCGATCCCGGGATCTCTGGATCTAACACTTTTGGACGAACGACAACGGTGTCCAGACCACTGAGGCGGTTTTTACGTACAAAAGGATTGCTCAATACTGGATGACAGCCAGCCTTAAACGGTTGCTTTTAAAAACAAACTAGCAACGTGACCCCTGGCTAAGAAGCCATTGTTCGTCTAATTGCCTAGTTGGTGCGCTGAACACCGATTTGCTTTCAGCGGAGCGTCGTCCGTCTGTTTGTTTTGTAATGATACTTGTACTCTTACTAATCTTTTTTATTGGTTTATTGGCAAAGCATTGCACTACCTGCTCACTTAAGGCCCTGTCAGTAGACATTTCTTCTTTTTCAAATGGAAAATTATAGTTCTTCTGATCACGTCACGAGTCTAATTTATATATATATAACTTCAGGTCCCTATGTACATTAAAGGTAAGCTGAAAACATAATAGCAGAAAAAAATCTCGTTTTTTTTTTTTTTTTAATGGTACGTTAAAATATTTTCAAGCGAAATATTTTGATACTTGTAATGAATATTGACTTACGATTTATTTTAAATGATAGGTTACATGTTGATCTACATTAAAGGTAAGCTAGGTTTTAGATACCAATTCAAATTTAATTTTACTCATGAATTATTTGAAAAACTACAGATGCACCGCGCGCCCGTCTTTCAATCAGTACCTCTGTGACCTCTGTCGACGTCGGACGAGTGCTTGTCGTGGATTTTATTTACGATAGGCATGCGCCACCTACAACTTGCCGTTGTCAACTCTAATTATCGTTTCTGCCGAGATTTTTGCTGCATTGAGCACCTTATAAACAAAAAATCAAATGTGAGACCGACCATGGTCTAGTTAACTTGACTTAACTATCTTACTACCATTTCAAATTAGCGCTGGATCTCGGTACCTAAGTACTTACATTAAGGCAAATCTAATGAAGTACGTACGTTAATTGTGCCACTCTGAACTCATCAGCCCACTTACGGGGATAATTATTTCTCTTCAAAGCAAAGTGTAGGAGATTTGCGCAGATCTTTTATATAGGAGCTATTTACACTCAGCCGTAACCTAAAGGTGCCAGAAGAGGCTGACGAAGACTCCGAGATATTCTGACTTAAACCGTTTTCTAGACGAGACAAGGTGCAACGTTTGATAAACAACAAAGCCCTAACGCTATTTTTCTTGTCCAAAGACGTCCAAAGAAAAAAGAGTCCAAAGACAAATCAACTAAATGCTAAAAGTTGAGCTGTCAATATTGAACTACCAACACACCTACCAAGCGTGGTGATTGATGAGCTAGCTGTTACCCGTGACTTCGTACGCGTATGCTAAGAACCTTTGCTTAGAATTATGTAATTGTATATTGTATTCTTCTTCTTCTTTGTGTGGGTTGTTTTAGACCCAAAGTTTAGAACCTGTTTATATTTTTGACCTATTTATAGGAGGCATATATATTTATTTAACTTTAGACGTAAAAATACTAATCTAATTACCATATCAGTTGCCAAAAAAAAATCGTAAATATCCAAATTAAAAATCAGAAAAAAATATTCGCCCCGGCCGTCGCGTGATCGCATCACCAAGTATAGATTTAGAATATAATGAGTATAATATTGAAATTTGAATATATTGTGAAACTAAATGCGGGAAGACGCACTACCCGATGGGATGGCAACATTATGGCGTTCGCGCCACCATCCATCGACTTAGGGAAGGTCTATGTTCAGCAGTGGACGGATTATTTAAAGAAATGTTTCTTGATGTAAAAAAACCTTACAACCTACTGATATACGCGGCCATAATATTAGTCAGCTATTTGAAAATTACTTATTTTAATTAATGTATTTATCTTACTGATCAAGTGTAAAAGACATATGAATCTTGCAAGTCTGAATACCAGATCGGTCTCTTCTAATTCCAGTAAAGTTAGGTACAGGTAAGTGGCGGTAGCACCGAAAGCCTGTGCGCTTAGTTCGCGTCTCGTTCCCGATATGCATAGGAAGTCCTCAGCATAAATTGAAGTCAGAGTTTTAATGGTTGATAATTGGACAAATTGTCTGGTGGCACGTTGCCACGACGCCAGCCACTGGCCGCGAGTCGACTGCTTCCTGCGTGATTGCTGAAAGTTCGGGTGGACTCCGTTGTGGACAGTTTCGCGGAATTAATGGGCCTCGTTTGTTACAGTGGGCTCATTTGTGAACACTTAGATTAAGCTGAAAGTCGTGGCACGATAAAATTTCTTATTTAGCAAATCTGTAATCAGAAGCTACGGTGCATTCCGTTCGGATAATCTTGCCCAATAAGTATGCTGAGTTTGACTATCGCTGATCCACTGATTTGCCTGCTGACCAGCTGCACTGAGTAACATACTATGCATTAATAGTTATCCTGAAAAATCGAGCTCGTTCCCTAACAGCTGACTGAGAAGCAAGAGACCGTCTAGTTAGTTCTGCCTTCTGCATTGTACGTTGTGGGTTCGATTTCCACCCGGGACAAACATTTGTATGATGAAAACAGAAGTTTGTTACGTGTTTGGGCATTCCATTCTATGATAAGTGTTTAATTACAAAATCATATAGGTACCTACAAGCATTATCTCCATGAACAAGTTGCTACAGTACAAACCTTGCCAAGTTCGGGGCTATTGGTAGCGCTTAAAAAAGCATGTCCTGTCTTGTTATTCTTATTATTTAGAGCGGGTCATCTCTTGACTTTGATACTTGCCCAGGCAAGAATGATGCTTACCACGGAGATTTTTTTTTATTAGACTTTTTTTTACATCGGTTAGACATTAGTAGTTATAATGACAACGGATATTATTCGCGCGTACCTTTTGATGCTTCTGACAGTTTAGTACGAACGAATAAAACTCATTTTTATTATAACCATAAGCATATCGCGATAATTTATAAAATGCTATGGACAAATGATGGGATGTTGATGTGGGATGTGCGAAGCAAACCCCCTTGCACATCCTATAAGTCATTCTTGGATCTTATCGCAAGATCTGATGATCGTCCTTTACAACCCTTTATCACGAAACTACCCTTAAATACGGGCAATAATAAACTCATTTTTAACTTTGCTGTTTAATTCATGTAATTAACAAGACTTTAATCTTATTTACTCCTCTGCAACCCTTAATACAAGTTTCAGTAAATATGTAAACATTTAGTTAATTATTGTTAAGTCAAATAATAACAATAATATCCTACAAAACATGTCAAGCGTTTAAACCTCTTAACGCGCCCGTAATTTTACAAAAACCACCCCAATCATAAAGTTTTTTATGTGCAGTAGATACTCTTACTCCACAAGGAAAAGATCATCTTGTCTCACTTAACACCCCTATTTCTCACTACTAGGAAAGATCCCGAGTTTATAAACGGTAAAATTAAAATTACACAATTGTTTTCTGGAAATTAGAACTGCAAAAATCGGATAAACCATTCAAAAGATGTTGGAGAAAAGTTGAAGTTATTTCAACACCAACATCTCAACAATGTCGGTCGTTTTTCTCAAAAAAATTCAGCAACAATTTATTTTAATTTATGTTATTAATTTATAATAAAAAAAAAACAATTCAGATAACCCTTTCGGGTGTTCTACACACAGTGACGGACTTCCAGCTATTAAAGATGCTACATAGAGCGCAGAAAATAAAATACCCAAAAGCGACAAAAATCAAAGAAGTCCCCTGAGTTAGCGATAAGCTGAGTCACAGGAATACGAGTATAATCCGGTTCACCTCTACAGGTCATTATCATTTATCTTGGGTGACGTTGATGGATGCTTCAAAGAAAATGATATTTTCTTCACAGAAACGAGGATTGTGACACTCAAATTACGAAGAATTCTCAAGTGTGTCTCGAGTCGTTATTACAATAATATATAAACTTGTCCTTTACATACAAAGCTAAAATTGATGGAGGTATGTATGCCTGTTATATTTATTTATTTATATATAACGAAAAAAGTTTTTCAAGGTTTAGTTTCATCAAAAATAATCCGTAAAGACACATTAAGATTTTATTAAAGATGGAATGAGTAAGACAAAACACCCCATTCCATTCTTGTAAAATATATCACGTAAGTGTAGTTTCAAATACTTGTCTTAATTTTATTATCCTACTTAAGTAAAAAAATATTTTCCATAACATCTTTTTTTATGAGTAACATACTTTAAATTTTATATTGTCAATCTCTAGTTAGGTCTATTATAACAGTATTCGTTTTCTTATCTAGCACGTGTAATGTAAGAAAACTCATTTTGTGTTCATTTTTCACCATTTTCTGTTGCTCCTGTGCCTGACTGCTTGGAGTTGAAGTTCCACACCCAGCTAATCGTTGGTAGCATCTTTTTCCTGGCATAAAATGTTAAAACTTATTTAAATTATTGGTGTCCTAAAACTATACCAACATATTATAATGAGTTCAATTGTATAAGATTCCTACAATTTAGTTTAGTAGACAGAACAAAACTACTATCGTCTCACTAAAATATTCGTTACCTACTGATTGTGGTTTTCATTACACTACCCTATCGAATACAACTCAACTCATAATATGGATAAATAGCAAAATAACTAGGTGTTAGTCTACCTTCCACAAGTTTTACCAATCCATCGCACTTCTATTAATAAAGTTATAACGAATAAATTTGAAATCGTTTCAAGCTGCCCAATAGTGATGAACTCGTCAGCGCGATTTAGATAAAGAAAATAATAGTACCGCCATCTATTAGAATTCATTCGAAGCAGCTCGCGTTTGCCTTCCCTTTTTCTAAACTGCACTGCACTGGGTCACTTCGGAATAGTAACAGTACATGGTTACAGAGTAGGTCAATAGATGGCGGTAATCCAGTAACCTAATAGGTATCTTTTAACTAAAAGCCACTTCGGACACTTCATCTATCTATCTATATTCTTCTATCTATACTTATAATAAAATCGTAGAAAAGCTGTGTCTGCATTACATTTAATATTTTTAAGAAAAAAATTGATGCTACCTACTTAAAAAACGCAGCTGAGCATAAAATAAAGTTTTTAAATTTTTTGTTTGTTTGTCTGTTTATTTGTGCACGCGTATTTCCGGAACGGCTTATCCGATTCACTTTTTGATAGTGTGTTGTGTATATAGTTCAGGGCAGGATCTGACGATAGATTTTTCTAAAAAATATATAGGTAGGTACATAAAAAGTTGTGTTGACTTTTAATCATTTTGGCTTAATGCATGCATATCATGTTTATTTATGATTGGATTTTTATAAATTAAACGAATGATGTTTACCCAAATATTACACAATCTACCATTGAACATTTCATTGAAATCGGTTCAGTAATTTCGGAGATTAGCGTGGTCACACAGACGTTTTCGACGTGACGCGTGTAATGTAAACACACTTTTAACTTCTATGCTTAAACAAAACGTTGATTACGTAAAAGATTGATGAGTTAAATAATCCTTGGAGATTTCAATTTTAATTAATAATTTATTATTAGTGGTGGTAAAAGGTATGTACAATCGTAAAAGGTAGCAAATATCTAACATGAAAAATTCAAAGTTGCTGTGTATTGTTACTCGTATACAGAGTGAGATTTTTTTCCAGGGCCACTGAGGCCAAGTCTGAAACCGTGAGAGTTATCGAAGAGTCATGTCAGGAGTTACAAGCTCGATTTAAAAAAAATATCTGCTAAAAATTTTATGTTTATTGCGACAGAATTAGGTAAGATGGTGGTAGCTAGCCAGGCGGACTTAAACAAAATCCTACCACCAACCAAACCAAGCACAATATATTATACTCCCCATGGGGATCGAACCCGGGACCTCTAGATCTGAAATCGGTGGGTTGAACCACAAGACCACAGAGACGGCTAAATTTTTCTGAAGGTAGTTTTTACCTTTGTAGTCAATAAATGTTAGTTTATCATCATCATCATCTGTTATTCTCCTGCCCGTATCCCTTATTATTAAGGTGGGTCAGTATCATCATCATCATCATCGTAAAATCTTCGATTTTCTGTGGGGTAGGTTGTATTTTGTAATTGTATTGTATTGGTACAGCTAGTATAAACTAAAATTTATACATTGGTATACAAGGTGAAACAGAATATGTGTACTAAGCAGTGGGGGGGCTTTTCGGACAAGGAAAAGTATTTGTTGTGGTGGGGAGATAATAGTGAATTCCCATTTTCAGTTTCCCATACAAATCTTTTCATTTTCTCAATGACAATAAATAGTGACGACCCTAATACTTTACCGCACTATGCATGTAGGTAGGTAGGTATCAGTTGGTGCAATTGTCTGTGTCAAAGAGTATTAAGGACAGGTGGACCAATTTTAGTGAGAACTTGGAGTCATTTCGTGAAAGTAGGTTATTAGATAGAACATACACATTGATTAATAACATAGGCACCTACAATTACAAAAAGACGATAAATGCGATATTGGATGAACAAAAGTACATTATAGGAACGATTATTTTGTATTTTAGCTAACAGATAGATAACATTCTTATTGATTTGACAAATTAAACCTTCTAGTAATGGATTGTTATTAGCAGCCCAGGCTTTTCGACGATTTCCTCTGTTAGTGAAAGCGCTTTTCGTTCTTTGTGATTGTGACCTTCTGCTATGTTGCCTCATCTGTTTAGAGCTGAGGTCATTGACGCGAGTTAAGAAACAGCTGATTTTAGGGTAGTCTCAACTCAAAAAATCAGCTGTTGGTGTCAGAACTTTGATCTTGTTTTACCAAAAACTTTGAACCAAAATTCAAAAAGTCGTAAAACAAACGTTGTTCCACGAGTCGGGTCGGATAACCCCGTTTCGGCATAGTACACATATTCTGTTACAGGTTGTATTTACAAATAGTAAATACCCCACCAGATATGTCCCACAAGCCGAACATTTGCCGTGGCAATCACGGCATAAGAGTCGATTCTTATCTCTCTAAATAACTGCGCGGATGTCGTAAAAGCCGACTAAGGGATCTCAGCAAAAAAAGCGGAGTATACTCCTGAATAATAATCTTACTACACATTCACCGCGATCACCATTTAAAAACGTGGTGATTATGTCAAAACAGTTTAATTTATGAGAAGGTTTATTACATTAGGGTAATTGAAGATTAATCCGAATTAATCCAATACCAAGTCATAAGGCTTAAAAAATATTTTTCACCGTCTTCAGTGTGGGATCATTGGTTCACATGAAATAGTCTGTAGATGATGATTTGATGTATGTAGGTTATTATAAATAGGATAAGAGTAAGTATGCATCTAAGCTCTCAAAAAAATCTATTAAGTATTATTAATTATTAAGTACCTACTGGACATTTTTACTCAGCGCCATTTAGCTCCAAACTAAGTATAGCTTGATAGAGTCTGAAGACAACTAATTTATTTAACCAAATAGAGAACAAACATCTGTGTTCATTGTGTTCAACATTATTTGTATGAGTCCCCAAATCAAACCTACAACCTAAGGCGCAGGCAGAGCCTCTACTAACCGAGCTATGAGAGTCGTTACCTGATTCTATATGTCAGCTGTCGAATATAAAACATTAGCAGTATCATAACTTTATAATGTGGAACAAACCGTCTGATTAGTATCAAAAACAGGTGAATCTTACTTACATAATCCTAAAACATCAAATGAAAATTCTAAATCGATTTATCACGAGCGGGTATGCAAAATATACCACCGTAACTTCCGAAACAGTGAAAGTGAAATCATGTGCATATGAATGAACCTCTCGAATCATCTATCATTATTTTACGAGGTTCTTACAGATTTTACTTCGGCTGAACCCACGTGAAACTTGAATCAAAGTAGTTATTGTTCTTCCCCAGGGTATGTTTTCCTTGACAAATTTTATCCACATGCGTTCAGCTGTCCAGTCGTAAAATATAACGATGTTGTGTATTCATATGGATAAAATCCAATATAAAATATATTCATATTCTGTAGTTTATTCTCGCCAATTTAACTCTGTGACAAAAAAAACTGAACTCGAAGGTATTTGAATAAAAGCGTTGAATGAATTATCTCCTTCTTATCTTTGATTCTCTTAGCCTAGATTAGTCCATTCCTAATATGTACCGTAATGTATGATAGGCGAGTCTTCGAAGGGGATAAAGTCGTGAGTAAGGTATGATAAGTTTAATGCATTTCATAGGCAGATGCGATTTATCGTAGTTCGCCTCACAAAAACTTCGATGCAGGCATGTTAATTTATTAAGTATACTTAAAAAACATTACGTAAGAGCAATTTCTCATAATAATGTTCATCCAGAAAACGATAGCGCGTTTTATTTGAACAGTGGCTTCGTCTAGTTCTATTTTAAGACAACTTGTTCCACTTTTGTCTGTCTGTCTCTCTGTCTGTTCGTGTTTCAGATCTTTATCTACTTTGAATGTTAATACCTGGGGCTACTATAGGTAGCCGCTTGGAATTATAGCGAATAAATGTAGGAAACCGTCATCTCGTAGTATTTATCGCCCACCGATATCAGATCCAAAGGTCCCAGGTTCTACAGGGTATGTTTTTCCAGGGCCACTGAGGCCAAGTCTGAAACCGTGAGAGTTATCGAAAAGACATGTTGATGTTACGTGCTCGATAAAAAAAAAATACCACATTAAAGAAAATCTATTTGTTTTTATAGGTTTTTTGGAAAAGTGAGTTGATGAATTTTTATTTTTTTGTATTGTTGAATTCTTTGTCTGATAATAAAAAAAAAATCTTTATGCATTTAGGTTAGGTTGTAGGTTCAGACGATGTTTTTTTATTCCGATGACCATTAAATTTAAGCTCATCGCCAACAGAAAATACAGCAAAAGAGGATTTAATAGCTTCGCTTGCGCATCTCATTATTTTATTTTTTCATCAAACAAAGAACTCTGAAATGCAAAAAAAAAAAATTTTAGAAAACTCACCTTTTCAAAACTATAAAAAAAATAGATTTTCTTAAACGCAGAACTTATTATTTTTTTATCGAGTACGTAACTCCTAACATGACTATTCGATAACACTTACGGTTTCAGACTTGGCCTCAGTGGCCCTGAAATAAAACTCATCTGTATACGTGAACATTTTTAGTTGGCCTTCCTGCATGTAGCATTGATGGCTATATACACTTTTTAATTTACTTCTATGTATGTTTAGCTGTAAGTTTTCCTAAAATAAAATAAATAAAAAATTTAAATGATTTCTTGAATTTATACATAATAGCATTATCTGTGGTACCTAACTTACTTCGTACTAAGGTTAGAATATATATGCAAGGTAAATCTGTATGTACAATTAATATGCAGGCACCGCTAGGCTGATCTACAAGTCATCAAGTAGATTTGCGTAACAATTAGTTAGGCTTTCTATCGAAATGTCTTGCTGAATGGATAAAACGGAGATATACAAGAAGTAGGTACCTACCTATACTACGGTGACTGTTAACGACAGCTGAAATTACACCTTGCTTTGGTAATTATTGTTGAGATATTTATTCATATATCTTGCATCTATTTACATTATCATAATAATGAGAAAAAAGACAGAAATCATTCTGTTTTAAATAAATTCAGAAATTACTCTTATTAACTGAGTCAACAAGGCTGGATAGTTCCTTTGTTCCATTTTCGTAACTGAGATTTCATAACCAGCTACGAAAATTGAATTTTTCGCTTCCTTTCGGAACTAGTAATTGAATAAGAAAAAAACCAGCCACGAGCATGGAAAATATTTTTCTTACATATAACCGGTTTTAAAAGGTAGAGTAAAATTTCATTTTCGTAGATGGTTACGAAATTTCAGTTACAAAAATAGACTAAAGGGTAAGAGTACTATTCGTATCTACCTCGAAAAAAAAAGCAAGTGGAATAAAACGATCAATTTTCTTTGTGATTTTTTAACTTTTATATTTAAATAAATTATGGTCCAAACGTTCTAACGATCTCTACTTTTGGAAGTAAAGCGGATAACCTACCCTAGAACCGGAGGCTATAGCAGTACTACCTAGTGGTACTACCTAGCAGCAGGTACCACCAAGTGGAACTAGCTAACTGAGAATATTAATTTGGTTGTGGCTATCTGGGAATAAGCCATCTCGGCGAATAATACGCGATTACGGGCTCCACTTTACTCTCCCGTGGATGTCTCATGACTCAGGGATGACTCAGGGATGAGCAACAGCTCCGCCTTTGGTAATACTTCGAACACGAATAACCTGCCAAGCGTGGTGATGATAACAGTACCACCATTTCTTCACTCCCAGGACATGAAATGGGGTCCTTCCCCATATAACCCTAAAGGCCCATGTCCTGCAGTGGACTTTTTGAGATTGTAGTAATGATAGCCAAAATGAGGGTGTCCTAATAGTCTCATTACAAATTTCCAAGCAATTGTAACGCCCCACCTTTAGCCTTAATTTAAATCCTAACGTTATTAACCACGGTATGATATAATGCGACGAACTATGGAGGTAGGTACCTACCTTTCTAAATTAGGTTATGGTTGTGTAATTTGGTAAACACCATAACAAATAGTTCGATATTGCGAAGAATAATTCACGAACGGATCCAGAACGAATGGTGAGAACGTAAGTCAAGCTAGCGATACCTAAGTATCTATTTATTACGTAAGCAGATGGAGAATAACCAAGTTTTTTTTCTACAAAGTACTGTATTTTCATTTTTCTATATTAAATGGATACAAACAGTGCCTGAGGTATGTACTTTAAAATTGACAAAATGGTTCTGTGCGATATATCTATCGGTTTGATATACAAAAGTGATCACAGAATTAACCAGACATGAAAATATAGGGTTAGGTAACCGCCTCTGTGGTCTAGTGGTTCAATCCACCGATTTCAGATTCAGAGGTCCCGGGTTCGATCCCCATGGGGAGTATAATATATTGTGCTTGGTGTGGTTGGTGGTAGGACTTTGTTTGGGTCCGCCTGGCTAGCTACCACCATCTTACCTAATATTGTCGCCATAATAACAATTCTAAAAAAAATTGTGTTCCGGCATTTAGAGGTAAGATTGCTAGTTCCTCAGTTAGTTGAGGATTCCGGGTGAAGTGCGCCTCCACTTTCGGTCTTGTATGTACGATGGGGAAACACTTGGCCTTCATCTCACCTGGTTACAAGTTGAGATGAGGCCGAAGGTGGAGGTACACATCACCCGGAATCCTCAATAAACTGAGGAACCGACTATCTCACCTCTAAATGCCGGAACACAACATTTAAAAAAAAAAAATGATATTATGGCGACAGAATTAGGTAAGATGGTGATAGCTAGCCAGGCGGACTTAAATAAAATCTTACCACCAACCAGGGTTTAAAATTACAAGAACATGACATATTACACATGTGGAATGGCTTCCCTGCCAACATGTTCCGTAGCAGCTAAAGGGTTTCTCTGGTGTTGCGAGCGTCGAAAGATGACGGTAACTGGTTACCAACAGGTGGGCATGTCTGATTGACCACTTAGTGCTAACAAAAAGGGGTTGAGGAACTCCCTAAACGTAGATGACACTTAAAACAACAGTGAATCCTATCTACATGTGCATGTTTAGTACTTAGTCTAAATTGTTCTAAGTTATACTGGAATTAATTGACTTTACTTACTCTAACAAGCCTCAAAATATAACAAGCCTCATAGCTCAGATGGTAGTAAGTCTGCCTTTTGCACTGTAGCTCGATCGCCGCACGGGAACAGTAGTTAATTAGGTGATGAATATAAAGATGTTCGTTCTGTGTAGTAAGTACCTAACTAATGATGTCTTAAAGGCTTTGCTTAGTTTGGGGCTAGATGGCGATGTGTGATAGTAAAACGACATTTATTATTATTATTCCAAAACATATCGAACACTCTATATATCACATATCATTACGTAAATTAAGATAGATGATCAATGAATGAGATCACGTTCATGAAAAACTAAAAATACACATAGCATAAAAACCTCGTTATTACCACCACTCTTGGGTGGCGGGTATGCCTCCTGCTAGTGATCGCTAATGGGGTCGTGGGAGTGGATAGGGTAAGGCTGATATAACCGCGGCCATCTCACCCTATGAATGTAACCTTGCCAAGTTCGACGCCCACTATCACCAAGGCTCCAGAGCTCCACGGCCGCTCCATCCAACTATTATTTCTCCATCACCGTCCACGTCTACCGAGGTACCTAGTTATTCGTATTATTTAAATCAAATTACAAGTTATCAGCTTCCCGGATGTTCCACAATTTCCAAGCGTTGGTAACTTCCGGTTCGAGTTGTATATGTGAGGCATATTACAAACGGGCGGTTTTTACAATCTCACGGTGACATATACTTTGACTCTTTTACTTTGACGGGGAAGTGCTTCGCCTTTATTTCACCTGTTGTCATTTAAGGTACAAGCGCACTTCACCCGAAATCCTCAACTGTCTGAGGAACTATCTTACCTCATGCCGGAACACAACAATCTGTTGTGTTCCGGAATTGTTGTTATGGTGACAGTCTTAGGTAAGGTGGAGTAAGCTAGTCAGGCGTACTTTAAGCAATCCAAGCACACATTGGTATTCCCGTGGTGATGTAACCCAGGAAGAGCCCAAGAGTGGGCTTAATACCGGTGGATGAACCACAGACCACAGAGGCGGTCGTAGAGATAAAACTCGTATGGTGAAAGGGTGACAGTTTTTCGTTTTAGATCTATTAGGTTCATCAAAATCTCCACGCAGGCGGGTTGGAGATCACAGTGATAATTCAAAAGATCAGAAATATTTCGTTTACGGTCTGTGCACTCTTGGACGGATAGTTCTGTCTTAGACTAACATTAATTAAGCTTCTAAAACTGTTTTTTTCTTGTACGCCGGAGAAGCGCTTGTCGATCTCACCTGATTACATGTTAAAATAAGGCCGATAGTGAGGGCGCACTTCACCCGGAATCCACAACAAACTGGGAACTGGCTATTTTACCTCAAAATGTCGGAACACAACCATTTTTTTATTGTTGTTATGGCTACATAATTAGGTAAGATGGTGGTAGCTAGGCGGACTTGAACAAAGTCCTACCACCAACCAAACCATGCACAATATTGTTCACACCTGGGGATCGAACCCGGGACCTCTGAATCTAACAACCGGATGGCAAACTACTACACCACAGAGGCGGTGTTTTTCTAATATATTATTATCTTCTCAGGCTAAGTAGTCTATTGGCCTAGTGGTCGTTAGTTGGGTAGCGGGTATCCGTGTTAGAACCAGAGACTAAATCAGTTGAATGGAATGGAACACTGTGTTCTAATCGCGAATGTTTACTTAAACCGGCCTGGTTAGTTAAACTTAGAGTCTGTGCATCCCGGAAGTTAAGATGAAAATCACGTCTTGTATCATGTACCTTTGATATATCGGCTATAGAAATACACCTAAACAATTAACCTGTCTACTAGGTGTGGTTCATGAGACACGCATTATGGGCGGACGGCGCTGTCCCGTCGCCATCCTTTGTGTACGGAACCCTAAAAAATATATTTTAGTGATTACAGGATGACGATGGATAGTGAAGGTTAGCTTAGTATTTTTTTTATACAATTTGGGGATAAAACAAGCAAACAGCCCACCTTATACATCTTTTGCCTATAACAGAGCCATACTGCGTGGGTCTCATTCACAAAGAATATGACCTACGCGGCACTGCATTGCATTTTTATTTCTAGTATTAACACTGTGTACATCACTTTTACTAAGCTCATCAATGTTCCTGTGAGCGTGCATTGGATTTTCATGAATGTATTGGGAGCTGACTGTAGGAATACCCTTTCACAAGGAGCTCTACTACTTATTTATGAGACGATGATTGCACCGAGGCTTGCATATATCGTATTGTGACAGGAGGAAGCTGTAACCAATTTATCTCAATTTCACGACTCGGCTCATGCTAATATTGTTGTGTGTTGCATATTCTTGTTACCCAACTGCCTCAGAAGGAGGATTATGTTTTTCAAGAGTATGTATATATGTCTATTTCATTCAAATGGATTCGTTATATTGCAAGAGTCTCTTATGCTATATTATTTAGATGTCTGGGGGTGAGTAAATAATTAAAAAGGTGACTGCCAGCATAAGTGAAAATTTTAATCTTTGGAATAATTAATGCAAATGTTGATACGGATAGTTGAAATATTAAAGAATAAAAGCTTTATTTTTGTTATTCATTTGATATTCAAATATTCAAGAAAAAAAAATTAAAAAAAAAAAAAAAGATATTTCCTATGTCACACAGGCGGAATGAAAACATCTCTACGGCCTCTCAAGATGCAAATTACAATAGAAAATCAAAACCAACCATTGAATTAGGGACCCCTAAAATTATAATATACATGAAACACTTTAAAAGAACGTCCGTCTCTCGTCTACGACCACATACTCAGATAAGGGTAATTTTTTAAAATTTCATGGAACTGTTGTCAATTTGTGGGTGAGTCAATTTCTTTTCAATTACTGCTTAGACAGTACAGCATATCGGTAACGCATGTCGGTGAAACGAACTCATAGGTTTTTCCCTTATCAAAAATCTCTTAGCGTGGCTAAGCTTTCGGTTTTATTTTTTTTCAACCGTGTTTTAGTTTGTTCTTCTTTCCAACGATACATGACTTGTGTTCCCTCTCAACGTGTGTATCAGCTCTGTGTCTATACAACTGGCGCGTGTCCCACAACACTTTCGAGTTAATTTTATTGATCTCCATGTGTTGTATAAGCTCTATATAAATCCAGAACATCAGTCAGTCAACACGTAACATGTGTCTATTGTGGTGAAGATTGCATCGCCTTCCTTTTCCTACCTTTGACAAATGCTCACAATGCCGGCTTTCTAATGCTAATGTCATATCTGGTGACATTAACAAAGGTACACAGATTTTGATTAAATCTGGTCTTAAACATTAAGGATCGAATTGGGAGGCTTCTAATGAAGATTCCGAAAACGCTATTCTTAACTCCGAAATCAAATTTTTGACATTAGTATTCCACATTTTCAGATATGGTTTGAGAAAAGCGTTGAAATCTATCGGATTCCAAGTCGAATCCGTCGGTAAGTGTTACAATAAGTAAAAACATACCGTGTGTTTGAGATTGCTACACAGGTCTTCTATCCTTTCTAGGCGTAAACCAAGTTTTACGAGACTCTTTCGGGTCACGGAATATCAAACCTAAATAATGACTATTTTTACGAAACTTTAATAGCAAATACTACTAGGACTCATGAGAGGTGAAAGGAGGCTATTAAGAAAGGCTATTGGGAACTAACAAGGCTCACCTCATCTTAATTCTGCGATCTTTTTTAATCACTTTATATGCACCCGCAGGTACCTATAAAAATAACCTACTTTGATAATTTAAAGTTCCAAACCAGTCTTGACACTTTAATAAAATAAATATTATTTTATTTATTCGGACAACATAATCCATATTTTGTTAGAAATCAAGTTCTTATATCTAAAAGACTGAGGCAGAATGTTAGAAGGTATATTTAAAATAATGACAATAACAAAACAACACAAATTTGACATAAATAAAGGTAGGCTAAAGGCACATACAAGTTATTGATTTATCTAATCTTCAAATCCCGATCAAGTAGCTTTGAAAATTACTTGATCAAGACTCGAAGAAACTAATTCATCGTAGGCAGGTCATATCGGTCAGTTCTGATAGTTGCAGGATGCAGTTGTTGCTTTAAAGGGACCCTGGAATTTTTAGTCCTTATGAGTTCGGGTTTGGGCTGTGTAAGGGACACAATAAAAGGACCTTGAAGTTTTTAAGACCGCTGATTTGGGCTATAAAAAATTTTGGATATAAAGGTGCTTCAGATGCATCTGTAATATATTTTTAAATACGTTTATTATTTACAAACATTAAAAATAATATGTACAATTAAACTAACTATGTACAAAGGAAGCAGTTTGATTACCTAAGGACCCTTACAAACGGCCTATAGATAACTCAACTGTTCCAGACCCGTACCAGACGGAAGCGTGCCCAAGACACTGCCTGCATTGCCACGCTGGATAGCTATGCTTATTCGTTGGCCTAAATAAGAGCCAGCCCTTTGGGTCAAATAGTAATCGTATAACAATATATAAAGTCATCGTCTAGCTGATCGAGAGATTAACTGACAATCAATGACATCCCACATCGAAGGTCTGAGAGGACTTGACATTTTCAGGTATTTCTTTAGGCAACACTGAAAAGTAGTATATAGTTAGTATATAGTTAGTATATAGTAGTATAGTTTTAGTAAATTCCCACGGGATGATGGAAACTAAGTTCTCAGGACTCCGTTTGAATAAATATTTTACTTTTACAAGATTTGGAATAGTATTTTTTACAGTCGACGTCGTTTTCGCGACCACTAAGCGACCACTAGTTTAAATCAATAGGAACCCTCAAGCCCGCAAGCCGAGCGATGGTCTTCCACTTCCGCTTCCTCTCACCATCGACCGTTACTCCTCGAATCACGTCCAGCAGCTGGCCGCGTTGTGGTCTGACAGCCCATTGCAACGGTTCTTTACTGGTAATCTGCGCTTGTAATTCTATCTATTGATTCTGTATTTACTTTCTATTTGCAATTTTATGGGTGATTTACTTGAATACTTCAACTTTTTATCGTCTGTAATGTTAAGTAGACTTCTTGCCGTGGAGGTTCTCCAACTCAGATGGATTTCGTAAAAGCTGACTAAGGGATATCGCCAAAATCCTCAAAGAACCCTCAAAACAAAGAAGATATTTAGCTCTGTCTCTCACTGACATTAATCGATTGTGGAAGAAGTAGACTGAGAACCGACTGTGGAATCCGTAATCGGAAATCTTATTGGAATTGATTGATAGACAAACTGTTTATGTCAAACACATAGTATTAAAAAACACTTAATCACGCTTAATAGATGTCTAAAAAACTAAATTGCTTAAGCAACTTTTGTATGGATAATATGGATGAGAGAGATGAATATCTATGTTTGTATGATAGATGTTTTGTTTGATTGTGTTTGGTTGATGGTAGGAGGGTGCACATAATTAAATAGATACATAAATGAGGTCATGTTTTAATCGCCTCCGTGGTCCAGTGGTATGACCTCCAGTGTCAGATCCAGAGGTCACGGGACCTGTTGAAACCTATTGTACGATCATCATGGGTGATCATACAATAAACCGATCAGTACAATATTGTGCTTGGTTTGGTTGGCGGTAGGACTTTGTTTAAGTCCGCCTGGCTAGCTACCACCATCTTACCTGAGCCTGTCGCCATAACAACAATCCTTAGATACTGTTGTGTCCCGGCATTCAGGAGTAGGAAAGATAGCTAGTTCTGTATTACTGCAGAAAAGTCTAGTCTGTATGGCATCTACTTTATACATTAAAATCCCAATCCCAATAAAAGAGCTCAATGACTCCCAATTTAGGTCGAATCTTAAAAAGTTTCTATAAGACAAATGTTACTATAGTATAAATGATTTCTTAGATGACAAACTGTGATTATTATAAATTTGATATTTGACATTTAATTTAATATGATTTTATTTTGATTGCTGTATTTGATGTAATTTTTGATTAACATTTAAATTAGCTTATTTTTAATTCTCTTGTTTTAATTTGCATGCTCTTTAAGACAGAGCATGATTGATACTAATTGATGACACCTGTAATTAAGATCTATGATTACATTATGTTCGAGCAAATAAAAATATAATTATCTTTATCTTCCTCAGTTGGTTGAGGATTCCGGGTAAGCTGCGCTTCCACCTGTGGCCTTGTCAAATATTGAAAGTCATGTGAGATGAAGGTCAAGCACATTTCCGTCGTACAATAAAATAAAAAAAAGAACATGACCATACCCTGGTATGGTACTAGTTGAGTCATAATTACAGTTCGTTTAAGTCATATTGTGCTTTAGTCATGTTCCGAATTGATCATGTTAACTGAATCAATTGGCTGATGATGATGAAGGTGCCACTTAACCATGAACTAGGTCTAGACTATGTAACTAGTGTTATATTAGATGTTTACGTAACGACGCATAGCAAAATTCATCCCCACCTGCACTCTCAGCACGGGGCTCAGCACCTTCGTGAGAATGTTGTCTCCCGATGGTGGATAAAAACAGAAGACAACATTTTTATCCCCCCGTGCTGAGGGGGCAGGTAGATTTCCACTTTTGAAGTAAAGATTTATCTCTTTTAGCGCGCACTAGCGCACTACACAGCTTGATTTTAGCATCTGTATTACTGGTATACTAAAAACCTGAAAAGGTTTGATTAAAGTGCAAATCATTGACAAACCTCATTCTACCGGAAACTGTACCTTGGAAACCAAACACCGCGGCTGTCTTGGCGGCAGAAAGCGGTCCACTACTTTTACGAGTTTTCTCAACATTTTACATATAACTTTTTGTATGATACAAATGTGTTATGCCTATGCATATTGATTAATTTTAAATACGATTATGTTTTATTGAAAAAAGAAAGCGATAAAACCGGATATATTTTAAGTATTCAATAAATCAGATAAAAATCTTCTCTCGTGATATCATTCTAATGTAATAGATTTCATAACTTATGGAAATACATAATCATTTTAAATGCTAAATTATAAAAACATCTAGGTTAGGCATAATCATAACCAAGAGTCCTAGAAATTAAAAAATCTAGATCGAAATTTGTTTCTCATAAATTATGTTAATTTTCATCGCAAACTAACAAACCGACCTACTCTGCAAAGCGAGATTATTTTAATCATAATCGATGGTCCCGATTCAGATCGGTACTCATAGACTCAAGTTCACTGAATCCGAACCCATGACCTGCCTCCTTGAGATTTGGAAGATAAACGTCAACCCTATTTATCCAGCACACAGCCCCAATACTAAACTGGGTAATGTATCCAAGTGTTACCACAACAAGGGATCCGGGCAACGTCTATTTATCAACTCCTCAATAACGCTACAATGTGATCAGCCCTAGAGGTGTTTATTTCCCATAATTCCTTAGCAATTGCATCGCCACTGGTTCAGTTCTTAATCGAAACCATTAACGGTGGGTACTCAAACCATTAACGGTGGGTACTGAAAAATACTCAAAAAAATCATTTATGTAGGTCCTGCCGTTCAGGAGGAGTCCGTTGAGAAACACACATAATATAAGAATATGTAAAACCTTGAGGAACCCGACACTTCGTATTCGTGTTCCCCTGGCGATTATATCGCCACCTACTGGGTCCAATTGTGCATTTAAAATATCAAAAACCCCACTCAAACATACAATAAAATCATCAATATCGGTCTAGCAGCAGTTAAGAAAACAATGTTTGAGTAAAGAAGCAAAATAAAGGCTTTTACTTTCCTACAGAATTGAAATGATTATAAACATAATATAAGTACTAAAAATACAAAACTGAACAATTTTTTTCTCATGCAAATTTATGAGTAAGCTTATAGGGAGGGTCATTTAACGTAAAAAAGCCTCCTCCAACTTGCCATCTTTCTATCTCTAGTTTTTTCACCTCCTTTGCCTGCTACCGCAACTATGTCTTCATCTCATCTTTGTGTGGTCTTCCTTTTATGTTATTTAATTAGTTCCATTTAACCAACGTACAACGTTGTCCTGTTAAACTAAATTCCACCACGACACCAGTCACTAGAGCAAGTTACTAAAACGTTACTCGAAACGGGTTTGTAAGGAGGTCCGTTGCAGATCTTTGATAACAATCTAACGCTAGGATTCCAGAAATACATTCATACTGTATTGACAGTTCCTTAAATTGAAAAAAAACAATACATGAATCTGGTATATGCTTATATCGGAATCAATACCTTTCCACTAGTTACCACAAAAAAAAAAAAAAAGTAACTGCTTGTATTGTCTGTTAGTATGAGTAAAGCCCTTCTTCTGTTGATCTCTTAATCATAAATAAAAATTAAATTTTACGACATCGGAGGGCTGAGTTGGTGGGGTCAACACGCAAGATCAAACCAGAAGAGGGGAAGCAGCTTATTTCTGTATCATTTCACATATTTAATTTAATATGATTTTATTTTGATTGCTGTATTTGATGTAATTTTTGATTAACATTTAAATTAGCTTATTTTTAATTCTCTTGTTTTAATTTGCATGCTCTTTAAGACAGAGCATGATTGATACTAATTGATGACACCTGTAATTAAGATCTATGTTACATTATGTTCGAGCAAATAAAAATATAATTATCTTTATCTTCCTCAGTTGGTTGAGGATTCCGGGTAAGCTGCGCTTCCACCTGTGGCCTTGTCAAATATTGAAAGTCATGTGAGATGAAGGTCAAGCACATTTCCGTCGTACAATAAAATAAAAAAAAGAACATGACCATACCCTGGTATGGTACTAGTTGAGTCATAATTACAGTTCGTTTAAGTCATATTGTGCTTTAGTCATGTTCCGAATTGATCCGGGATGGATCCGGGATCCATGGATCCGGGCAACGTCTATTTATCAACTCCTCAATAACGCTACAATGTGATCAGCCCTAGAGGTGTTTATTTCCCATAATTCCTTAGCAATTGCATCGCCACTGGTTCAGTTCTTAATCGAAACCATTAACGGTGGGTACTCAAACCATTAACGGTGGGTACTGAAAAATACTCAAAAAAATCATTTATGTAGGTCCTGCCGTTCAGGAGGAGTCCGTTGAGAAACACACATAATATAAGAATATGTAAAACCTTGAGGAACCCGACACTTCGTATTCGTGTTCCCCTGGCGATTATATCGCCACCTACTGGGTCCAATTGTGCATTTAAAATATCAAAAACCCCACTCAAACATACAATAAAATCATCAATATCGGTCTAGCAGCAGTTAAGAAAACAATGTTTGAGTAAAGAAGCAAAATAAAGGCTTTTACTTTCCTACAGAATTGAAATGATTATAAACATAATATAAGTACTAAAAATACAAAACTGAACAATTTTTTTCTCATGCAAATTTATGAGTAAGCTTATAGGGAGGGTCATTTAACGTAAAAAAGCCTCCTCCAACTTGCCATCTTTCTATCTCTAGTTTTTTCACCTCCTTTGCCTGCTACCGCAACTATGTCTTCATCTCATCTTTGTGTGGTCTTCCTTTTATGTTATTTAATTAGTTCCATTTAACCAACGTACAACGTTGTCCTGTTAAACTAAATTCCACCACGACACCAGTCACTAGAGCAAGTTACTAAAACGTTACTCGAAACGGGTTTGTAAGGAGGTCCGTTGCAGATCTTTGATAACAATCTAACGCTAGGATTCCAGAAATACATTCATACTGTATTGACAGTTCCTTAAATTGAAAAAAAACAATACATGAATCTGGTATATGCTTATATCGGAATCAATACCTTTCCACTAGTTACTACAAAATAAAAAATAAATAAAGTAACTGCTTGTATTGTCTGTTTAGTATGAGTAAAGCCCTTCTTCTGTTGATCTCTTAATCATAAATAAAAATTAAATTTTACGACATCGGAGGGCTGAGTTGGTGGCGTCAACACGCAAGATCAAACCAGAAGAGGAATTAAATGAAATGAAATGAAATGAAATGAAATGAAATGAAATGAAATGAAATGAATTTATTGTTTGTAGATCTAGGTAAATAACATTAGTTGGTCTTAACAATTATCTTGGCCCTCTAGTCTGCCGTGTCAGGCTTACAAACATAATTATTTACTCGAAAATAAAAATAAATCACAGGTAGTCAAAAAAACAAAAACAAGAATATGGTAGTGTCTAACTATAAAAAAAAAAAAAAAAAGTCAAATAATAATACTTAATACTAACAATGTCGGAGATCAGAATCAAATACTACCTACTCATTCAAAATGTCAATGCTAATTTAATTTAAGCACATCATTCAATTCCAAATAAAATAATACAAATAATACAAACAATATCAAATATTAAAAATTGTCATTAAGGAACTCATTAATAGAATAGTAAGCCCTTGCTTCTAAAAACTTGGAAAGCGAATTTTTAAATGCATCAAAATTATGATCATTCGATTTTCGCTGAGACTACTCGCGGCCGCGTAATCGCGCTCCGACAGTTTTGCAAAGTGCTGACGGCATCACAACAAACCTGCCGTCGACAAATGGCTGACCGCGGTGATGACCTACATTACTCATCGCGTGTAGGCATCTATGTCGATATCAGACTAACTTGTTAAGGCGATAACATACTTGCCGCAACAATGTCTACAAAAAAAACTCAAGTCAAACTTGTAACAGAAACCGAACATTTTCTGTTCCAAGAACATAAAAAAATATCTGAGCGCTACGAATCAGAATACCAGCAATGGCTAGAAGAAAAGCAAGAAAGAATAAAACTTCAGAGCCTTGTAGCGGACTTGAAGAGTCAAATTAATATCCTGCAGCAGCAATTAAAATGCGCAGTAGAACCCCAACCAATTCCATCAACATCTTACACGGAAACTCCAACGGAACGTACTGAATACGCTACAGATGAAGAAGAATTAGCCAGAGAAACAGAGTGGATCAGAACGAAGTCAAGGAAAAAAAGAAAATTGAACACGTCACCTACACTCTCGCCCCAAGAAGAGAAAGCAGCTTCTACCACCGAAAAAACAAAAAAGGTTCCTCGGCCACCCCCCATCATCGTGGATGGCGTGAACAATTATCAACATTTTTATGACTCCTTGACGATGAGCCAGCCTGCAGGCTCCTTCGCCACTAAAACCCTTAACGGTGATAGCATTAAAATAAACGCCTACAACGATGAAGCGTATAGATCTATTACCAAGTCGCTGTCGGAAAACAACTGCCTTTGGCATTCATATGAAAACAAGCAAGATAGACCGATTAGAGTTGTAGCTAAGAAGTTGCCATCTTCCTGCCAACCAGAGAGAATAGTTGAAGACCTTATAAAACAAGGATTCCAGGTTAAAGAAGCAGTGAACAAGCTGAGTTGGAAGACAAAGGAGCCTCTCAACTTGTTTATCCTAACCTTCAGCAACGCTGAAGAAATCAGCAAAGTTTATGCAATTAAGCACATACTGGGATGCGTTGTTGACATTCAACCCCTGCGATCCACAAAACTTATCCCGCAGTGCAAGAGGTGTCAAGTCTACGGACATACACATAAGTATTGCGCCAAAGAACCTAGATGTGTAAAATGCACAGGCAAACACCTTACCAAAGACTGCACCAAACCCGCAGAACAGAAACCAAAATGCGTACACTGCGGAGAGCCACATCCGGCTAATTACAGGGGATGCATGATAGCTAAAGAAATGCAAAAGATGCGTAATAACACCAACAAAAAACCAACAATCGTGCGCCAGCAGCAGGCAACAACGGTTAAGACGACATCTACTCAACAACAGACTCGTGGGCCGAGAGCTACGCCTAACCCACAAAGTAAGACAAAAAACGTTTCTTATGCTCAAATAGCTGCATCCGGAACTAGCCCAACTGTTCAGTACAGTAAACCTGCCAAAAGCTCTGACAACAATAAGTTAGATGAAATACTCAAGTTTATGACATTATTTGATGAGCGTCTTAAGAAAATAGAAAATAGCGCCAAATTAGCTATTGCAAGGACTAAAAAATGATTAACTCAATAAAAATCATGGCCTGGAACTGTAACGGGCTTCAAAATCATCAAAATGAGCTACAAGTAGTTCTTGATACGGAAAATGTAGATGTGTGCCTCATATCAGAAACACACTTTACAAAACAATCCTATGCAAAGTTCAAAGGCTACAAAGTATACTACGCAATTCATCCAGATAACAAAGCCAAAGGCGGAAGTGCTGTAATTGTTAGAGAACACATAAAGCACCATGAAGTAAAGAAACATGAACAGCCAGATATACAATCTGTAGCTGTCTGCATCTATACAGAGAGGTATCCTGTGACTGTGGCTGGTATATACTGCCCACCGAGGTACAATATAAAAAAAGAATCCTACCTAAGCTTGTTACAATCACTTGGGGAAAGGTTCATATTAGGAGGTGACTTTAATGCTAAAAACACGCATTGGGGCTCCCGCTTAACGAATACCAAGGGAAAAGAACTGATGAATGCCATAAAAGAACTCAAATGCGAGGTATCATCGACAAGGTCACCAACGTACTGGCCCACCGACCCACAAAAAAAACCGGACCTGATTGACTTTTTTATACATAGAAATCTATCAGCCAATTATCTTAGTACAAAGCAGAGTTATGATATGAGCTCGGACCACTCTGCAATCTACCTAGAAATAAGAAACAAAGTATTATTTAAGGAAAACACTCTGACCCTAGTAAATAAACACACTGATTAGGAGAGTTTTAAATTAGAACTAGACGATAACTTAAATCTAAGAGTACCACTTAAGACTCCGGAACAGTTGAATGCCGAAGTTGAGCATTTTGTAACTCTAATACAGCAGACTGCCTGGAAAAATACACCTTATTTGAGAAGCCGGATTGCCAGAAACCATTATCCAAAAGAGATTTTGGAACTCTTACATGAGAAAAGGAAACAGAGGCAGCAATGGCATCAATCCAGATGCCCACAAGACAAAACTAAGCTGAATAATTTGACAAAAAAACTAAAAAAGATAATACAACACTTTAATGATACCTTAACCAATACCTACATTGGAAAGTTGACTGCTGAAAAAAGTACAAATTACTCACTTTGGAAAGCTACCAAAAATATGAAACGACCAATGGCACAGATCCCACCATTGGGATCAATGATCAATGGAAACATGAAATGGGCCGTAAGTAATGAAGAAAAGGCAAAAGTGTTTGCAGATCACTTGGAAACGATATTTCAACCAAATGAAGGTCAAACCCAAACAGAAGACATCAGTAAAATAGAAGAAGAACTAGGTGAAATATGTATCAAACACGTTTCGCCAAGAGAAGTTTTTCAAGAAATCAAGAGAAACATCAATCCAAGAAAGTCTCCTGGATTTGATCTAATTCCGGGTGAAATATTACATAACCTCCCTAGAAAAGCCCTGGTCAAACTGACTAACCTTATTAACGCGGCTTTAAGGCTAAAATATGTGCCCGACTTATGGAAAGTAGCTGAAGTGATTATGATAGCGAAACCAGGGAAACCATCAAATGATGTCAAATCATATAGGCCAATCTCACTCTTACCTATCGTATCCAAACTTTTCGAAAAGCTACTGCTTAAAAGACTTAAACCGATCATAGAAACAAGAGCGATTATTCCAGACCACCAATTTGGCTTCAGGGAAAAGCACTCGACTATAGACCAAGTCCACAGAATTACTAATGTAATTGAGAACGCCATTGAAAACAAAAATGTTTGTTCTACAATTTTCTTAGACGTAGCCCAAGCATTTGATAAGGTATGGCACGAAGGTATTATACAAAAACTAAGAAAACTTCTACCCAAACCATTCGCCGATATTCTGCAATCATATTTGACGGATAGAGTCTTTAGAGTAAGGCAAGAAGATGCCTACTCAGAAATCAAGAAAATTAAAGCCGGAGTGCCGCAAGGAAGTGTTTTGGGTCCGGTCCTGTACCTATTATACACCAGCGACATCCCTCATCTAGAAAATAATACCCTTGCGACGTTTGCTGACGATACAGCTATAAAGGCTGTTGGAAAAACACATGCAGACGCTGCAGAAAAGGCTCAAGATGCAGTCAACAAAATTTGGGACTGGACGAAAAAATGGCGAATCAAACTTAATGACTCAAAATCGGTGCACATTAACTTCACAAATAAAAAAGATCAGTATTTCCCTATATATATCAACAATGAGCCTATACCGTATGAAAACACTGCGAAGTACCTAGGCATGACTCTTGACGCAAAGCTACGCTGGAAAGCTCACGTCAAGAAGAAAAAGGAAGAGTTAGATATTAGATACAATAGAATGTACTGGCTCCTAGGAAGGCAGTCAACATTGTCAACACACAACAAAATTCTGTTGTATAAAGCAGTCCTGAAGCCAGTATGGACTTATGGTATTCAGCTGTGGGGCTGTACCAAAAAAAGTAACATCAAAATAATCCAACGCTTTCAAAATAAGGTACTCAGGGATATAGTGAATGCACCTTGGTACATCAGGAACGACGACCTCCACAGGGACCTTAACATAGAGTTCGTTGATAAAGTTATAAAAAAACATGCAGAAGCTCATGAACAAAGACTTCATAAACATGTGAACCTTGAGGCAATCCAGCTGCTAGACAACACAAAAACAGTGAGAAGACTGAAAAGAACTAAACCTTTTGAGTTAGTGTAGTGTTAAATAGTATAAAGTAGTGTCAGTGTAAGTGAAAGTGCTACTTCAAAGAACACAATAACGCAGTGTCTCCCCTTAAATAGAAACTGTAAGAAACGTGACATTGGACACATTCTTTAAAATAATTAATTTTATAAAACTAAGTTAGCATAAAATTACTCATTAGCCTACATAGGCTAGATTGTAATATAGTTTTAGAGCATATACTAAATTAATATGCACTAAATATATAAAAAAAAAAAAAAATTATGAACGTTCCCCCCACGATACGGGGGGGAATATGATTATATATGATAGGTGCCATACAGAACACACTATTACGTAATAAAGCTGTGTGTGAGGCATGGTGATGTAGTGTGCCCTCCCTCCGACTGCCAACTGGTAATGGGTTAAAACGTTGCCAATTTGAACGTAGAGGGGAAGCAGCTTATTTCTGTATCATTTCACATATCACAAACAACACCCGAACAAAGAGCAAACATCTAGAGGTATATTGATAACACACATATCTGTCCTGGGTGGGAATCGAACCCACAACCAACTGTCAAGAAGGCAGAGCTACCAACTGAGCTGTGAGGCTTGATGTCATAAAATTTCCGATGCAGAATGTCTTCTAAACATAAGCTGTTGTTAGTTTAGCTGGTTACCTGTTATGATTCGAACGGCCATCCAAACCGGTAAACATCATTATATAGGGTCTAAGCAGTAGAAAGAGGTGGCTCTTTGATCTGGCAAGTGAAAGAAAATATGTAATTGATTCGTCACAGATATTCATTTCGAGTAATGATTACCGAATATGACTGGCTTTTGATTCAAACGTAACTTACACGAATTCACATTTCTTGTTTAATTATACAGTAATTCACGGCTATATATTGCTGGCGGAAGTGGCCCGCGGTCAATTAGAAACATTTTTTTCTTATTCTTGTCGTGCATCTGTTCTAATGCAAAATACACACTTGCCCTCGTTAGGTTATTTACACCAACTTTCATGCAGTAAATATCGGAGTTTAAATCCGACTCAGTCAACTCGCAAACACAGCAGCGGATGTAAAAAAAAAAACTGAGGTATCTATCACACCAGAAGGACAACAGTTTAATGTGCTCCTGCAATCAGTAATCCGTTAAGTTTAGTTAAAAATCTGATGTCATTAAAAAAAATATATAATGTTATTTTAAGTAGTATAAAAATATTCAAAATATATATCAACAACAATATTTATATATATATGATATTTCAGTTTGGAGGCTCTGTTGTGTGAGGAATAAGAAAAGATGTGGCCTCATACGTTATATTGTTTTTAACCGCCTCTGTGGTCTAGTGGTTCAATTATTTCAGATCCAGAGGTCCCGGGTTCGATCCGCATGGGGAGTACAATATAATGTGCTTGGTTTGGTTGGTGGTAGGACTTTGTTTAAGTCCGCCTGGCTAGCTAACACCATCTTACCTAATTATGTCACCATAATAACAATTCTAAAGTTGTTGTGTTCCGGCATTTAGAGGTAAGATAGCCAGTTCCTCAGTTTGTTGAGGATTCCGGGTGAAGTGCGCTTCCACCTTCGGCCTTATCTCAACTTGTTACCAGGTGAGATGAAGGCCAAGTGATTACCCGTCGCACAATAAAAAAAAAAAGTTGGAAGAATCTTAAACAAACATCTTTGAGTCCACCTAAGCATCGATGCCGGCCACCGGGAAGGTTTTAGTGAGTCACCTAACAATCAAAAACCTCATTAACTTCACCCCACTCTCAATCTTCTTAAAAAAAAAGAATAGTCCAAAATATTGTGCCAATTTCATTTCGGTTTGAGACCAACGTTTCAAGCCATGTAGTGAAGTCGAGTGAAGCCTCCGAGACTACCAGAGCATGATGATCTGAGATGCATTGCGTTCACTAAACATGTGCGTGAAGTGAGCACTTTCAACATGGGACTATGAAAGGGTGGGCGAAAGTTATGTACGTACCTTCGTTCATCATCATCGTCGTCATCATATCTGCCCACAAACGTCCACTGAACATAGTTCTGTCGCTACAACAACTATTCTACAATTTTTATGTTCCGACATTCAAAGGTAAGATAGCTATTTCTATAGACTGTAGATGATTCCGGGTGAAGTGCGCTTCCACCTTCTGGCTTATCATAGAAAAACCAGATGAGATGTAGGTCAAGCGCTTTCCCATCGTTCAATAAAATAAAAAATCTTCCCCCAATGGACGCCACAAGCAACGCTGAGCCGCCTCTGTCCATCAATTTTGGCGGTCGCGGCACATTGTCGTTGATCCATCGAGAGATTAGTGATAATATTTCAAAGGAATATCCATTATATTGAAATAGCACAGATGAAATAATAGTATTCCAATAGTACTATGCGGTCAAAATGAGTTCAACACGTATGTCAATGTGTAGCTGTGATCTACCTCCTCGTGGTCTACGCAAGGCAACAGCCCGCTGAATGATTGCAACACTGATGGTAGGACGTGTACAGTTCTATCTGGATAGCATCCATCGTTCTTCCAAAGTCCGATTTCAAACGGTTTGCCATTTAACGTCAGTGCGGGAGCGCCAGTGCCTTCTGGAAAAACTCACTCCACCGTAGACCTCATCGTCGCCCTTACCTAGAGCTAGAAGTGTCTAGCGATCAAGAGCTAACCCAGCATTTATAAAAACAAATTCTTTATGTTGAGCATGTTAGTGTGGTAGCGTGCTTAGTTAGTGTCCTAGTGAGCCTCGGTTTAATATGTTTCAGAAAACTTGAATAAAACTTACCTTGTACGGACACACACTAAGGGTTTCGACCCACATTTCCTTCTTTATTTTTAATTATTTCTGGTACCGCAATAACCAATAGAAAATAACTTAGTAAAAATCCAATGTACAATAGATACAGCTTGCTGCTAAACAGGTATATGGATAGTGGAGGCTTATTAACAGGTTCAAGTGGGCACCCCATAGGTACGGCACCCTAAACATCTATTCACAGATTTTTAGCAGATATCTGACCTAATGGTGACCTACTTCAAAATAACAAGTGATCGACGACAGAAACATTTCCTCGTTTTCTCGATAACAAAAAGCACAAGATGCTTCCCGCTCGCTATTGCATAAAAACTTAAAAGTTCAGTCTATCCATTCCATTAGTGCTAATGTGTTACATCGGTGATTGGTGAGTGGACACAGTTACACAGAAAGCTGTGTATCGGCAAATATAAATCTGAAAACGTATACCTTTGAACGTACTTATAATTTCATTCGTCTTTTTCATCGGTAAACATTCTTGTCTATACTCGTACAAAGCGATAGGCCTGAAAATTTTATAAGACGATAAATTCCCCCCTTAAACTTTAGGGGCTTCTTTAGATCACAAGTTGTTAGAAATCATCGCAATTATCATACGAAACGCGACGGATGAAACTGTGGGTACACGCGATTAAGACCCACGTCGTATTTTTATCTGCTTACCTATCGGTTGTTTTCTATGTAAATGTAGTCCATAATGATAGCAGCGTAGAGTGATCGCAAAGCAGGCGCGTCAGTTGGTTGCGTTCCGGCCGACGCGGGAGACGCACGGTTTGACAGCAATTTGACGTTTCCTTGGCGGGAAAACTTATGTCAAATTAGTGATAGTGTTGTGGCTATTTTCGGATATTCGTTTCTGTGTTTTTGGTGAGATTTTATTGTAACTATAAATATAAACCATCACATCCAATATGCAACAAAGTGTAGGTTATTTTTAAGGTGTTAATGTTAGGTTATTTAAGTTTAAAAACTTGCAATTACTTACTCTCATGTTATTTTCTGTTTTCTTGAAAAAAAGCGTTGGCATATAATAACACTGAGATTTATGTGTTCTATCAAAACAATAAATATTCTCCTATTTTATTCAGTCTCAATTTAACGAACAAAATATTTACGATTCCGAAAAAAAAATTTGTACGAAATTGACATAACAATAACGTTCAATAGGTAAGTACGTGCATAAAATATAATTAAAATTAAGTTTACTTGCTTGCTTACAAAAGGTAAAAATTTAATTGTACGTCTGTTTGTTACGATTTCATAGCTAAACGGCTAAACGGACATTGATAAAATTTGAACAGGAGATATTTTATAGCCTAGACAAATATATCCTGAGCAAAGGCTAACCTACTATATAATCCGAGCACTGTACGGGCGAAGCCACGGACAAAAGCTAGGTAGTGTTTAATAAATCACTTTATTGTAAAATATTCTCCCCACGCTAGCAACCGAAGAATAAACAACACTGTAAATAGAAAGATACTTGCCTATTCTATTACGTTCTTTGCGCTAAATTTTCACAAAAAAACTTTATCTTGAGAATTAGTGAACATGCATAGCTTCCAATCTCATGAAAAAAAATATCTATTGTGATATTTTTTGTATGTATTCTGAGATAATAGTGATGTAGGTATTCTTATCACTTTCTATTCATGTCCTGGGAATTTAAATAAATTTGCATTAAGTTGTTTATAAATGTACCTACCCACTGCAATTTGCGTTGAGAAAGCATCCAATCCAATGAAAGTTCGAGGTAAAATCTAAAGACTGCATGATTCGAGTTTTCTATTATTGTGTTCTTGCCTAAAGCGTTATAACCTACATAATTATCATAACTCAACAATCTTCACTAGGTATTTTTTTAAACTACGTCGGGAAAGCGCTTGTCCTTCATTTCACCTGGTTTCAAGCTATGATTAGGCCGAATCAGATGATTATTCACTTGTAATACTCGACAGTCTGAGGAACTGACTATCTAACCTTAAATGTCGGAACACAACAACAGCTAGTGCTGCCCAGTCCCTAGTGGTATCCTTTAGTTACTTTCTACGATTTCGAAGGTGCATAGAGAAGGGCCACTTGTAACCGTAAAAAATGGCAGTGTTACGTTTGCACTGACAAGCAATAACTTAAAATCTCATCACTCATTAGAACCAGTCTAGGAATGTAAGTAACATTGATTTTGTCATCACAACGATAATCGCTGAGAAATAGCAGTTGTTTTGCAATAAACAAATCGTGGACAAAATAACAGCAATCACACAAACAGATTGGCGCATTATCGAATCACGGGTTTTGTCCCGTGATGAGACAATAATGACTCCATTCAAATATATATTATAATGCGTTTGGAATTGTTCAAGTTGGCGAAATAAAATATTATTATGTATTGAAAATAATATTCAAATGATTAACCTTTAGAAGATTGAGCAAGTTACGCTTCTAATAATGTGTGAGTTAGTCAGATTAGGGTCGTTCCCAGATTATGTTGATTTAGTTTGGACAATAACATCTGCCCTACCCACGTCCAGTTAAACATAATTCCAATCTCATATCAACATTGTTGTGCAATAAAACTTATCGCATAAGGTGGCGGCTTAGTCCTCTCTAAACACCTGGGTTTTTCGATGTTCTAAATCAATACTTATAATATAAATCTATCGGGTCAAAATCTGTAAGTACATGAAATATATTTTGAAAAAAATATTTCATTGATTTAAAGGCATTAGAAGAAACCGAAGAATAAAATCAATCTTGATGTTTGAAGCTTTTTGAGCTTTTTTTTGGTTTACACCGCGGAAGTGGTCTTATCATGATGTTCTTTTTACACACACTTTCTTTAGACATTATTTTAAGTTCATTTACAAATCAGTTCTTATTATAATTTACTAAAACTACAAATTTACTTGATATTTTTATTAACTAACATTTGTGTAATAATTTATATATATAATAGTGAAAACCTCTAGTAGTTTCTAAATAATGTTTGCAGTGGACAAGACTTTGCACGAGGAGCTCTACTACTCTGAAAATATACCACTTTGGGGTAATAAAATAACTAGATACCTACCTAGTTATTTTATCCCAAAACCGCCTCAGTGCTCTTGTGGTTTGTCCCCGGTGTCAGACCCAGAGGTCCCAGGTTAGGTTAGGTTTAGGTTAGGCTAGGTTCCCCAGGGGGAGAACAATATTGTGCTTGGTTAGGTTGGTGGTAGGATTTTTTAAGTCAGCCTGGCTAGCTACCACTTATCTAATTCTGTCGCCATAAAAATAAGTACCAGCCAGTTCCTCAGTTTATTGAGGATTCCAGGTGAAGTTCACTTCCACATTCGGCGTTTCCAAAGCTTGAAAAATCACGGGAGATGAAGGCCGAGTACATCCTTGTAGTACAATAAAAAAAAAACAATCATACTCAATTTTATCCATCATATTAACCACTCGTTTTAGTCCATCGTAGAACAATCTGTTATTGCTATAAATGGTCTCTAGAAATGGCCTGATGAAATGGAAAGGACATCTATACGCAACACGGCGGCTGACGAACGAATAGTTCAGTAATAGCCTCCTCTACCCGGTGGAGGAATGCTACAGCGTCACCAGAGGAAGTAGCGCATCATTACATCTGAGCTTTTTATACGGAGACAGTCACCTCTCGAAGCTTATACTGACGTAACACCAATTCCTTATTTTTAGGTTTCCGTACCTCAAAAGGAAAAACAGAACCCTTAACCCTCACCTTGTTGTCCATCTGTCTGTCTGTCAATACCCTTTTTCTCAGGAGCGCATGAAGGTATCAGGCTGAAATTCAAATCAAATACTCAGGTCTACTGTCCCTTTGAGCTGTGAAAAAAAACAAACTTCTAAGCCGACGCAATCAAAAGATACAGCCGTTTATGCCGCAAATTTTCGACACTCGGAAGGGAATCAAAACCTACGGGGTACTTCCCGTGAACTCAAAATCTTATAGCACAGATAAAAGAAAATTGCGAAAAGCAAAATAAGGGTTTTAACTTACTACCTACCTCATAAACGCGTAGTAGTATTACATTGAAATTAATATTGAGTACTCAGTCTATCAAAGCTAACAAAATCAAACAAGAAACAAAAAAATCGCAACTACTCGCAATGGCATCAAAACCTAGAGGATACTTCCAGTCAACCTAGAATCTTGAAATTTGGCATGAAGCAACGTTTTTTAGCACACATAAAGGAACAATTACGAAAACCTTATTTTTTTTAGTATTTTAGTTACATCACATAATACATATTTTTTTTAAATAAGAAACGATAAAGAGACCTTTGCCTTAAATTTATGCTCCTCCAGCTTTCCACATAATGTTATGGATTTCAGTTAGTTGGCCAACAGATCCTTCGGTCTAAGGACTTTGAATGACTTGGTTTTCGATATATAAGTTATTTCTTGACCCCAGACTTGTCTAAATTTAGGCCAGAGCATGGATGAGGTCAACGAAGAAACAAGTTTTTTTTTATGGTGCGACAAGGTAGTGTTTGGCCTTCTGAAAGCATCGGGTCACCCGCGCAACGAAAGAACGCAGCAAACCGTATGGCGCAGGACTTGAGCAGAAGAGTGGTCTCTAGTCAGATGCCTTACAGGTCTTACCACGAGTATTGGGGTCATTCAGCAGTAGCCGCTAACTAAAGCCAGCGATCCCGTTGCCCAGAGTAGGGCTAGGAGGCAGATCACACCTAACTTAACTAGTAGTTCGCCCCGAACTGAGATCTCGTGATTTTTGGTTTGTGACAGAGATCATTTCTCAAATAGAACGTAATTACAACCGATAAAAATATGCTTTCATTAAACCTTTCTCACCTTACTTAAGCACTTTTATCTGGAACTCTGTTTATTCACCTCAGTGTTTGAGGCTCCCTCCTGTTGCTAACGTAATGTATCCTTACTAACATGAAACAAAGGAAAGGCGTTTTGAAAAGTGCTCTCAAAACTGTTGCCTTAGTAGTTGTATTTTAAAAATCTACCCCTCCAGCCCACGGATGTCCTAAAGTCAACCAAAAAGGCAGCAGCTTTTTTCTTTGTGTAAACAAAACTTTTACTGTGAGCACCAATCTGTCTGCTTAGCGTGGTGGCTATAATGGCCGTAACGTACCGTATTGAGTGAATAACAATAGATAAAAAAGACCAGTTTTGAAATTTTGAATACCCTCTCTTATCTTACAAGACCTGATGATCATCATTTGCCCTCTTCATCTTAAAAACCACCCCTAATAAGGGCAAAATAATCTAATTTTGAAATCAGTCTCAACTCCTATTTCATGTTTTAACATATTTTCAAGACTTCAATTTTAATTACCCCTTTTGCAACCCTTAATTTAAATACAAGGGTGGTTTCAGCAAATCAAAAGAAAGTTAATTGTGAAGTCAACCCCTTTTAACAGTCTATCCTACAAAAACCACCCCTACTAAAAAAAAAATTATATATTTTATGAATGTGTAGCCGATACTTTTTCAAATGATACCCCACAAATCAAAAATCATCTCGTCTCACTTAACACCCCTATTTCTCAAAAACTACTCTAGTGTCAAAAAAATCTTCAAACCGATTGATCAGTATTAATATAATCTCTGCATGTTCAACATTTTGAATTGACCTATTCAACGATTCAAAAGATATGGGTGAATAATTATATTTATTTTTACCCCAATATCTCAAAAACTACCCCATTTATCAAAAATCCCCCGAGACAATCAAATTATATTTACGTTATCTCTATTCAGCTTAAATTTCAAATTTCATGATTTCAATCCGTTCGAGAGTTATGCCATCACAAACATTGCCATATACATACATACATACAGTACCCGATTTTCCAACTTAACTCTGAGATCTTGTTCGCTTCGCTCACTCGATCAATAATTCAGTTTTAAAAACTAAATAGAAAATCGACTTCAATGAAGAATAAGATACAGTTTCGTTTACCTGGTTGACGTAAATTTTGATGACAGATGGACGGACAAATAGACAAACGCGTGATCCTAATAAGAGACCCGTTTTTTTTCCTTAATTTTGAGATAATACACCCAAAATATACCCAAATCGCTTCAAGTGTGCCTATAAGAGTTCCTTCGATTTTTCTAGGGTCCCATCATCAGATCCTGACCTGATGACGATGGGACCACCTGTTAAGAATACCCTTTCAAACATAAAATAATTTTTCAAATCGGTAAAAAAAAGCCGACGAATTGAGATCCTTCTCTTTGTTTGAGGTCCATTATAAAGGCTAAAATAAACACGTTTCGTTGAACATAGATCAATCTAAATATTGGTGTCGGGACTCTTTGGCATTGGTTGTCAGTCAGACAGACACGTTGTATGATAAATATTAAGATTCCCAATGTTTAATTGCGTTTGTGCAAAAAGGTTACGTTATACAGCTATTAATGCATTTCCTCGATTCGAAACTAATAATAGCTAAGACATGTCCTGCGGTCAGCGAAAGCGATTACAGTCCCCGGCTGCTATTATAGTACATAAGTATTGATGAATGAAATTACTTTATTGCTACACTTTCATGTCCTCACCATTATTGTTAATTGAGGAACGTAATTGATAAAATTATAAATTCATGCGAAATCTTCGATACAAACTTACAAAATTTTAAAAGATACATAACACATAAGCTGCTTAACGCATCGCAATTAGCACCTAATGATTAAGAAATGGAACTCGTTGTTCTCGTCTCCGCGCCAGTATAAATGTTTATAGTCTCATCGTCTTTGTTTTAGAATGAATAGGCCCCTCTTAGACAAGAGTCGAAACAATATTTAATAACGTACCAATGCATATTCAAAAATTGGTATAATATGTAGTCAATACCTACAAGTCAAGGCTGCAATATTTATCTTTGTTGATATTTTTTTTATATGTTTTAGTATATCATTATCAAATCAATAATAAGTTTGTTTCTCTTGACAAACATTTTATTTTTATTACAAATCGAAACAATGAAATATCTGTTAACTTTATCTATGTGTCATATAAATGGTAGTTGTTTGTGTGTCCGTATTCAAGAGCTCTGGGAAAGTCATTAGAATCGCTGTAATCGAGTACCAACGTTCCTACTACAAGAAATGTGTTAAACTGTACTTGAAATGTAATTGCATGACTCTGGGAGAAGTAGCTTTCATTACACATTTTATGTTATTATCGTATTTTCATTGATATTACATCCACCAGAAGTCTGTTAACTGGGCTTGTGTCACTCTAACACTTTTAATTTAAACGATTTCACGCAAAAAGCAAAGCACAAAGTGACTTCTTGTTCCGACAGGAGGCCGAGAGGAAGCGAGTGCTCACAAACACAAAGTGGAGAAGAAGTCACTCATAACAAGGTTCACTTATTGCTTTACTATCAAGGTCAGCTAGAAAAGGTGGTATAAAACAAGAGTAAAGACTTATAACAAAAATGAAAAGACATTTCATTTCATTCGAACAGAAACGTTCTATTCCCGAATATAAAGATTTTAATTCCATAAAATACATAGTTCCTTGTAAATATCCATAAGTAAAACATAAATGGATTATCACACAAATTTTACTTTTTACATTACTTTTAAAAACAGTGTAAATATGAATTCTCAATATTTTTTTTAACTTTGTATTACAATCAGCCTTCTGTTGTGCTTTTCTCTTTTATGTTAATAATCATAAAATTTTTACGGAAGGAGTTCGAAAAAAAATCTTAATACCTTCGGAATTAAGAACCTCATGCTTTTTTGAGAAGTCGGTTAAAATAAAAGTATGTTGCAAAATCCACACCAATCTCTAGCTATCTTGATTTACCAACTCTCGTGATTAAGAATCAACCCCTCTCCCACGAATATCATAAAAGACGACTGAGGGATCTCACCAGAAGAATGGAGGCAGCTTCTGTCTGTGTATTAATTTTAACAATGCCACTATGATCATATGACCAACCTACTAAGTGAGAATATACCTAAGTCTGTCGGTTGTTAAACAACAATTCTAAATTGTTGTGTTCCGGCATTATAAGTAAGATAGCCAGTTCCTCAGATTGTTAAGAATTGTGTGTGAAGTGCGCCTCCACCTTCGTTCTTATCTTAACTTGCAACCATAAAGATGAAGGCCAAGCGCTTACAAAAAAAAAAGCTCGTTCCATCAGTGGATGATGATGATAATTTTCTATAGCTACAATGTCGATATGAATGTGGGAAGTAAACCAAGATAGTAAAAGAAGTAGAGATCTGTATTGTTAGATAGACTCGCGAGCCGCCTGCCAATGATCGGAGAGTAACGGTGCGCGCGCAGCCGTTACCGACGCGTGCGACCCCCGCCGTCGCCGATCCCGCGCATCGCCTCACGTGCTACATAATATGTATAAAGGTAGTTGTCCCGTAAAAAGAAGTAGAGATCTGTATTGTTAGATAGACTCGCGAGCCGCCTGCCAATGATCGGAGAGTAACGGTGCGCGCGCAGCCGTTACCGACGCGTGCGACCCCCGCCGCCGCCGATCCCGCGCATCGCCTTCATTGATATTACATCCACCAGAAGTCTGTTAACTGGGCTTGTGTCACTCTAACACTTTTAATTTAAACGATTTCACGCAAAAAGCAAAGCACAAAGTGACTTCTTGTTCCGACAGGAGGCCGAGAGGAAGCGAGTGCTCACAAACACAAAGTGGAGAAGAAGTCACTCATAACAAGGTTCACTTATTGCTTTACTATCAAGGTCAGCTAGAAAAGGTGGTATAAAACAAGAGTAAAGACTTATAACAAAAATGAAAAGACATTTCATTTCATTCGAACAGAAACGTTCTATTCCCGAATATAAAGATTTTAATTCCATAAAATACATAGTTCCTTGTAAATATCCATAAGTAAAACATAAATGGATTATCACACAAATTTTACTTTTTACATTACTTTTAAAAACAGTGTAAATATGAATTCTCAATATTTTTTTTAACTTTGTATTACAATCAGCCTTCTGTTGTGCTTTTCTCTTTTATGTTAATAATCATAAAATTTTTACGGAAGGAGTTCGAAAAAAAATCTTAATACCTTCGGAATTAAGAACCTCATGCTTTTTTGAGAAGTCGGTTAAAATAAAAGTATGTTGCAAAATCCACACCAATCTCTAGCTATCTTGATTTACCAACTCTCGTGATTAAGAATCAACCCCTCTCCCACGAATATCATAAAAGACGACTGAGGGATCTCACCAGAAGAATGGAGGCAGCTTCTGTCTGTGTATTAATTTTAACAATGCCACTATGATCATATGACCAACCTACTAAGTGAGAATATACCTAAGTCTGTCGGTTGTTAAACAACAATTCTAAATTGTTGTGTTCCGGCATTATAAGTAAGATAGCCAGTTCCTCAGATTGTTAAGAATTGTGTGTGAAGTGCGCCTCCACCTTCGTTCTTATCTTAACTTGCAACCATAAAGATGAAGGCCAAGCGCTTACAAAAAAAAAAGCTCGTTCCATCAGTGGATGATGATGATAATTTTCTATAGCTACAATGTCGATATGAATGTGGGAAGTAAACCAAGATAGTAAAAGAAGTAGAGATCTGTATTGTTAGATAGACTCGCGAGCCGCCTGCCAATGATCGGAGAGTAACGGTGCGCGCGCAGCCGTTACCGACGCGTGCGACCCCCGCCGTCGCCGATCCCGCGCATCGCCTCACGTGCTACATAATATGTATAAAGGTAGTTGTCCCGTAAAAAGAAGTAGAGATCTGTATTGTTAGATAGACTCGCGAGCCGCCTGCCAATGATCGGAGAGTAACGGTGCGCGCGCAGCCGTTACCGACGCGTGCGACCCCCGCCGCCGCCGATCCCGCGCATCGCCTCACGTGCTACATAATATGTATAAAGGTAGTTGTCCCGTAAAAAGAAGTAGAGATCTGTATTGTTAGATAGACTCGCGAGCCGCCTGCCAATGATCGGAGAGTAACGGTGCGCGCGCAGCCGTTACCGACGCGTGCGACCCCCGCCGCCGCCGATCCCGCGCATCGCCTCACGTGCTACATAATATGTATAAAGAAGTAGAGATCTGTATTGTTAGATAGACTCGCGAGCCGCCTGCCAATGATCGGAGAGTAACGGTGCGCGCGCAGCCGTTACCGACGCGTGCGACCCCCGCCGCCGCCGATCCCGCGCATCGCCTCACGTGCTACATAATATGTATAAAGGTAGTTGTCCCGTAAAAAGAAGTAGAGATCTGTATTGTTAGATAGACTCGCGAGCCGCCTGCCAATGATCGGAGAGTAACGGTGCGCGCGCAGCCGTTACCGACGCGTGCGACCCCCGCCGTCGCCGATCCCGCGCATCGCCTCACGTGCTACATAATATGTATAAAGGTAGTTGTCCCGTAAAAAGAAGTAGAGATCTGTATTGTTAGATAGACTCGCGAGCCGCCTGCCAATGATCGGAGAGTAACGGTGCGCGCGCAGCCGTTACCGACGCGTGCGACCCCCGCCGCCGCCGATCCCGCGCATCGCCTCACGTGCTACATAATATGTATAAAGAAGTAGAGATCTGTATTGTTAGATAGACTCGCGAGCCGCCTGCCAATGATCGGAGAGTAACGGTGCGCGCGCAGCCGTTACCGACGCGTGCGACCCCCGCCGCCGCCGATCCCGCGCATCGCCTCACGTGCTACATAATATGTATAAAGGTAGTTGTCCCGTAAAAAGAAGTAGAGATCTGTATTGTTAGATAGACTCGCGAGCCGCCTGCCAATGATCGGAGAGTAACGGTGCGCGCGCAGCCGTTACCGACGCGTGCGACCCCCGCCGTCGCCGATCCCGCGCATCGCCTCACGTGCTACATAATATGTATAAAGGTAGTTGTCCCGTAAAAAGAAGTAGAGATCTGTATTGTTAGATAGACTCGCGAGCCGCCTGCCAATGATCGGAGAGTAACGGTGCGCGCGCAGCCGTTACCGACGCGTGCGACCCCCGCCGCCGCCGATCCCGCGCATCGCCTCACGTGCTACATAATATGTATAAAGAAGTAGAGATCTGTATTGTTAGATAGACTCGCGAGCCGCCTGCCAATGATCGGAGAGTAACGGTGCGCGCGCAGCCGTTACCGACGCGTGCGACCCCCGCCGCCGCCGATCCCGCGCATCGCCTCACGTGCTACATAATATGTATAAAGGTAGTTGTCCCGTAAAAAGAAGTAGAGATCTGTATTGTTAGATAGACTCGCGAGCCGCCTGCCAATGATCGGAGAGTAACGGTGCGCGCGCAGCCGTTACCGACGCGTGCGACCCCCGCCGTCGCCGATCCCGCGCATCGCCTCACGTGCTACATAATATGTATAAAGGTAGTTGTCCCGTAAAAAGAAGTAGAGATCTGTATTGTTAGATAGACTCGCGAGCCGCCTGCCAATGATCGGAGAGTAACGGTGCGCGCGCAGCCGTTACCGACGCGTGCGACCCCCGCCGTCGCCGATCCCGCGCATCGCCTCACGTGCTACATAATATGTATAAAGGTAGTTGTCCCGTAAAAAGGATCCTTATAGATCACATCTTTATATTTTTTTCAAGTGAGCTGGCGGTCAAACTTTTGTCAATGCTTAAACTAAATGTGTTCTAAAATGTGTTCTAAAATTACAAAAATTTCTAAAGACCTAAATCTAAGTCGAATGAAACTAATAGGTCTAAATCGACTAACTGTATTATTAAAGTGCATATTATTTCAACAATCGCAGGGAAAAATATCAGTATTTTGCCCAAAAATTATTAGTTTGCTATTGGTATCCAGATTTATTAATAATAAATTAATAACATTTTTAATTAAACTAACTGTTTACAAAGAAAACAGTCGAATTGCGTAGGAACCGTTACCATCAGCCTATCGGTAACTCAACTGTTATAACTTAAATAACTTTGTGTTGAAAATGCAGTATTGTCTTCTCCGTTGTATATTTAATTTTAATGCAGTAATGCCGACTAGAGGCCAATTATTTCCGCTACATGTTACAAACAATGTATGAAACACAAAATTTCAATTTACTTTGACTCTAGTAGGGCACAATGTTGAAACAAGGTTTTTAGATTATTTAAGCAAATATTAGATTGAGAGAAGTCCAGTCAAACCAACCACTTGTATGTTGTTGTTATTTTACCCATCGTTAGTATGTACAGTTAAACTATTTATTAAGAAAAATATTTATAGTTAATTAAAGCATTCGGGTTACCTAAAGACTGTTAAAAACAGTCTAAAGGTTTCAACTCAACTATTCCAAAGCAGTTAAGAAGTATTATTATTAATTAGGTATAGTTTTTGCGGCTTTACTTTTGTTTAGGGTGTGTAAAAAATTAGGGCCTACAAAACTTTAAAACGACAGTACATTCTTCAACTTCTCCATTAACGTTCAGATTTTCTTTAGCCATTTTAAAAAAGTCTAACCGACAAAACCTATACTTAAACCAAACGAAAACAAAACAAATGCAAAATACAAAGCAGAGTCTATAACCAAAACTACTAAACCGAAACAAAACAAATGCAAAATCTCAAAATCCGTTTCCGCAAAATCTCAGGGGATACCTATGTCATAGTAGCTTTATGCATGCAAAGTCTCAGCCCGATCGGTTTAAAATTGACAAAGTTTCATACAAACTTTCATCCCCTATTTTATCCCCTTGGGGGTAGAATTAATCAAAATCCTCTAACTTTTACTAACGATCTAACTTTATGTTTTAATTTTAAAATATTTTTTATTTTTGAAATAAGCGAGTATGAAGATTATGATGGAATGAGCAGTCTCAGAAGGCAACACAAAATGTCGCTGTCATTTTAGTTACTAAAGATTTGAACGCGCTCGTGTCGCACGTAGAACACAACTTATAGAAAAGTTGAAGATTGGTACTTTGATACAATTGTCCAAACGTCATTTAAATTCAATTATTTTAAATTTCTAGAATTTGCAGTTGCTTTGGTTGTCTGGAAGAGATTCTAAACGATAAGACTACCCATTGTTTGTTGTTTTCGTTTTAAAATCTGTTTGATACTCTGGAATTAATTATTCAATAGAAATACTAATTCATCCCTATGTGTCCCTATCCCTATGTGATACAACCATAATATGTTTAAAAAAGGAGGTTGTAGAGATCTTCTGGTGAAGCTCATGCCTTATGCCTGAACAATTTTCAAGGTCAAGACTTATCGATTATAAACATACAAATAATATTAACTTTTGTAGGGTTCTGTACCTCCGATAACATAATGAAACCCTTATAAGATCTTTCGCGTATCTGTCTGTCTGTCACATCTCATTTTTTTTAATAACCAGAAAGAAAAAATAGAAATTTGGTACTTATTGCTAACAACTTATATGATCTTTTTTTTTAACCCGGCCAAGGCTTCTCTAGTGTAACATATCTACACAAAGCACGGAAGCCTCTCCATACGAGTCAGCCTTGCACTTGACCGATTTATTTTTAAAGACTGAGGCTAACGTATATAAATTAACACAGCAAGCAGAGGGCTTAAAAACTAGGCAGGTGAGGCTTGCAGCAATGCCTTTCATAGGGCAGTTTACCCTAGCTGTCATCAGGTTGGTGTTGGAGCTGGCAACACCTCACCAAGGGTGAAGGTGGAATGAATAAATCCCCAAAGCCCTGCAATAGCGGGGCAGCCCCAGCAGCATGCATCGTCATAACATCCGCTGTTTGCACAATGTCCGCGTTTATTATATTTTGGAGCAATCAGAACATAACATTTATAACAGAGACGCATCGTAAACCTCATTACAACCAGTTTTATAACAACCTAGATATCTAGATTTTTCATAACAAGCTTTTGTATATAAAATTATGCATCGTATGCTTGACTTGTTGACTATATATTATCTCTAACGTTAATGCGAATGTTAGTATGGATGGATATTTGTTGCTACAACTTTGCGCATAAGGTTGCAAGACGGTTAATAAGGCATAGGTGTACTTTTCATACCATAAATCAGTGTTTGTGACATGAGAACCACATGACAATACATCGTTTTTTTTTTTTTTTTCTTTGAAGCTCGTTCAAGCCAAAATTACTAACCAGATTGACCGAAATTTTCCACGAAATGTTGTTCTAGACCGGAAACAGCACATAAGCTATTTATCTCATAAATCAGCTCATGTCGGATGGGCATGAGAATTCAAATATTCATATAATATAGAATAAGTCTCAGTTTGTTGATTAATTACTTTTTCACGTGTTAACGGATCCTATAATGGAATTTGTCACGGCTGTAGTACATGCCTTGAAACTCATGACAGGTTACTTTAAATCCACTACCCATCGCACGCAGGCAAAAGCTAGTCTATTATACAACGGTTCATTTACATTTGATGTAGGTATCACCGGTTTGATGATATTTCGATGATTTCCGTATAGGTTTGTATATTTATAGATTTAATTAATGTGTTACATAATTGGAAAGCTTAATTGTAAAATTTTATGATCAAATGCATAATGTAAACAAAATAGAGTGAGACCCTACTCACATTTCAATTTACTTTTAAACATCTCCCGTGTACATCAATTCACTTCTACCTTTATCATTAGTACTGATAAGAAATTCAACTCGTGTGAAAAACGTAGGTAGACAAATTACCTACGTTTTTCACACCAGTAAAATGTTCAAGACTTGAACGCAGTATTCAAGTCCAGTAAATAGGTTTTTCAGACAAGCGTGCTCTATCATGGGCCACATCTTAATAGTTTCAAGAGAACAATCAGGTCATCAAACGCTTGGCTTTATTATCACTAATAAAAACCACTCAAGCCTAAGTTTATTAATAAGTATTATTCAAAAACAATCTCAAAGCCGTTTGGTTGTTAGGATGTCATTCAATAAATGCTAACCCAAATGCATGCAGGGAGCATTTAGGTAAAGAGAGAATTAATACATCTTTAATCATATTCATATGAGTTTAATTGACTTTATTTTGTTTCAGATATCAAATATGACAAGAAAACTTACTCAATGTGTGTGACAAAGTGTCAAAAATGCAAACAATTATTGTGCGAGTGAACTGTTGAACTTATCGAAATGTGTTCAGCCGTTAGAACTGTCGTGGGGCTGCTGTTGGCGACACTGGCGAGGGACACGTTATGTGAGTACCCATATTTTATATTCATAAACTTCCACTGTAAGACATAAATCTCCTCCAACAGTGGAGTTGGTGCCCTCCGGCTGTTCTCATCTTGTGAGGCTTTTGTTTGAGGCGTGACCTAAGGGCCGGCACTTATATTCAGTGAAGAAGCATAGTTTTTCAGCCATGCAGCCAGTGTTTAAGGCTTCAGTCTGTAACTGGTCTGGAACAGTTGAGTTACCTATTTGAAGGCGTGTTGGAGATCGCAGACGAAGATGCCGTTCCTTAACTCCTGGTACACAAAATGATATTAAGAGACCAAAAGTATTATGGTCCCGCCATAGAGTATCAAAATGAGAGTTAATAGGCATTTTTTAGGAATGCTTGCCTTATCGTAGACCTCACTTTTACCTAGCCAAGTTTAGAGACCAAAACTCAACGTAAACTTAAAAAAAACTAAATTTATTATTATTATTAATTATTATCGTATCACACACAAATTATTATGACTTCTGAAAACTCATAAAACCACGCGAACAGTATAAATTGCAGCTACAACTAAAAACATATTATATCTTTAATATACCTCCATTAAACATCAACATATTACGTATTACATCGTAATAGGTCACTATTAAGTACTCACTACTTAAAATTTAAAGCCAAAGTACTATTATTAAGTACTTAGTCTAAGGCTTGTGTACAATGCGGCTATCAAATAGTCAAAAGTTTCAATATCTCTATTAACATTCGTAAATTTTGTGGCTAAGCGATTGAAAAATCTATATCTGTGTAGTGAAACCTTCTTAAGGCGCGATGAATATTTTTTGAAATGGGAAAAAACCACTGAACAATACACGACACTGTTACTTTACCGACCCAACTTTTGACACATTTGACTTTTACTTGCTCTATCCGTATTACCGCCTTTTTCATAAAAGGGATGAACGCAGATATTTAGCGAGTAACATTGTGTTACTTAGATAGTTAACTGACCTCAGTAGAATGTAGGCTGTGGGTTCAATTCCGAGCCGGGACAAACATTTGTGTGAAAATACAGGTATATGATTAAAATAGAGATTGTTCTGCGTTTGGTTGTACGTTTATCACTTTTAAATATTTTATGCAGGAAAAATCCTGAGTAAAAAGTGAAAAAACCACTGAACAATACACGACACTGTTACTTTACCGACCCAACTTTTGACACATTTGACTTTTACGATTCTGGTAAGGACCGTTCGAAGACTGTATCTACAAACTATCTAATAAAACACTTAAATGTGAAGGCTTGGGTATCTCAGAGTTCTAAATATAAAATTTTACTACCATATTTTTTGTTTTATTATTTAATTAACCATACGAGAAAACAGTTCGACAGATTTTAATAAAACGACATGGGAATAACAAAGACTTCTTAGGCAACATAGATACCAAAACGGATTCGCCAAATCCGCAGGCATAAAGTAGTCTAGTAGTAGTATCTTTATATATCACAGTAATACGCAATAACCTTAAAACTTCGTTTTATTACACTTTTATTGGTATAATTAGTCGTCGAAACAGCATATTCGTGTAATAATACCGCAGTTCAAGAGATCACAGTGCACTATAGAACCGCTTTCTTACTTTCTCTGGCAATTTGTCCAAATATGAGGCACAATCTTTTCTTGCTCTATCCGTAGTACCGCCTTCTTCATAAAAGGGATGAACGCAGATATTTAGCGAGTAACATTGTGTTACTTAGATAGTTAACTGACCTCACAGCTCAGTAGAATGTAGGCTGTGGGTTCGATTCCGAGCCGGGACAAACATTTGTTTGAAAATACAGATGATTGCTCTGCGTTTAGGTGTACGTTTTAAATATTTTTATGCAGGATAAATCCTGCGCAATTAATTTGTTCGTAAAACGTATCTAAACGATAAGAGTAGTAGAAGCCCCTTGTGAAAGGGCTCGTCGTTAAAAGTACTACCACCATACCTATTTCCGCCGCCAAGCAGCATTACTGTGTTCCGGTTTGAAGGGTATGGTTGCCGGTGAAATAGCGAGTACGCGAGGCTCAACACCTTTATGCCTTAAGTTGACGGGCGCAATGCAGTGCCGTGTAGGCTATTTTCATTGTGGATGTGACCAACGCAGTAAGGTATTGTTATAGGCAAGAGATGCACTTAACATCAGGTGGGCTACTTGCTTGTCTTGTCTCCTAGTTGTATAATTGATTTTTTCTTACTTTACATAGACGTTCCACGGTCTAACTTAATAAAAAAATAGTTTTGAACAAGTTTAACCGATCCAAATTGGTCTTAGACAAACAGGTATTTTAAAAGCGATATAAATGAATGTCTCTCCATTTAACGATGCTCAACAATAGCGCGACCACAGATTATGAAACTCTAGAACAAACGATTGTTTCGGAGAGCTTTTCTCTTTTACGAATAAGGGTAATGCATGAGACTGTCATAAAAACAGTATCGCGATTTGTTTAGCTGATAAATGAATTTTATTTGAGAAGGTATGAGGATGAACCACTAATGTGAGAACTCGATGCTATTGTCGGGAGAAACTTGACTTACTTTGATAGTGGCTTATGATTATGTGTATGATTTCTTCTGACTTCAATTAGTTTTATGTTGATTGTTAAACAACATCTATGTACAATTCTACGAAGAGTAAGTGGCCACTCGTTCCACAGGCGTACGGCCCATTTAGGACGAGTCACCACCGTGCATTATTTAATGAGAGTCAGTAGGCTTGTGTAGAATTATAAACAAAACATTTTTTTTTACCAAAAAGGTAAAAAAAATGTTAATTTTTTCATCGTTATATTTTCTAATAAAAATCAGCAAAACATATTTATTTGACATTCATAAGTAAAACGGCTGAATAGCATAATAAATAAACATATGAATATTACAATCTAGTCAATAAGCACTAAATGTAAATGTAAATATTCTCGATATACTCATAAATTTCATGAGTTTTTTTCTTTTTTAAATATGTTCTAGAACCACAAAAATAATAGTTTGATAGAATCACCACGTTTGGTGATCTATATACTCGTATTCACATATAACCCTCCTTTTTAAGCAAAGTGTTTGAGAACTGTGATATTTTAAATTTTTTGAGAACTGAAAGCTACAATTTATTAATACCAGTGCATGTAATCTATCTCGGGGCACTATTCTCGGAAAAGATATATGAAATGTAGAAACAAAATAGATTTGAAATGGCTTAGTTTGTTTGACAAATAATATCATTGAGATTTAATTTAATTTTTAATTAATTCATTTATTTCGAGCAACAACGAATCATATTTCATATTTAACAGATATCTGTTAAAGTAGAGCAAGAGCCATAATGCAACATTTAAAGTGGTCCCAAAAATGCCGGTTATCATTACCATCGAAACCCGCTCGCAAGCGGGTCAGCAGTTGCGGTTCAATTAGAAAACTGACGTGTGTCACGCTATGTACGCTAGGTACGTGTATGTAATGTGATGGAGGATTTACATGCCAAGGGCAGTTATCATTTGGTTTTGAGCTCGGAAGATGGTATGTGCGGAGGTGACAAGCTGCTCTTTTTATAAATATTCTCCTTGCCGCTTAACTTAGCGGCTGAATGTATTTTTTTTTTATAAGAAAAACTACACTTTTAAAAAACTACAGTACATTAATTTCACACAACGAGATTTTTCCCATATTACAATGCTTGTGATATGAGAACTAGATTACGAAAATATTTTTTTATTTTTTTATAAAAATACATACTTATTAACACCTAAACACAGATCAAACATCAGTTCGAGTCAGTGTGTCATTCATTACACACATGTTTGCCCTGAGTGGGAATCGAACTCACAACCTACAGCGCAGAAGGCAGAGCTACTACCAACTGAGTTGAGAGGCTTGTTTCAATTCTTCCAAGGTTTTCTCCTCACCGACGTGTATAATCAAATATGAAACATTGATTAAACATTTGAAGTTTGACATGCACCATTACACTAATTTAATTTATGATCTTTTTCCTTTCTAATACCAAACACTAATACCAATGGTATTTTTATTTTGTAAATATAAACTTGTATTCCTAACGAATATCTACCAAATTTTTTAATATTTAAATGAAGTACAGAATCTATTCTTAACCAGTAATAAATAATAATATGCAAACAATAGTTTGTTTAAAATGTTAATTACAATACGATGGAGCTGACATATTGCTCAGATATTGTTCTAGAGCTAGAAAGGGATGTATAGTAGATTATACATCGAGGGGATAAAGCACTGTTTTATGTCACGAGCGCGATATTGAATTCTGAACGTAACGAAGGACTCCAGATTTATCTCCCGAGCGCAGCGAGGGTTTTATGAGTTAAGACGAGTCCTGAGCGCAGTGAGGGGTTCAAGCGCGCCCAAGACAAAAACAGCTTTATCCCCGAAGAGTGTACTCTACTTTTCTCACCTTTTGCGAGACAATAAAAAAGCAAGGCTACTAAAAACAGCGTTTTATGATAGTAAATTTTAAAAATGCCAATAACTTGGTATTAGTCTGGATGTCGTGTTGAATTCTTATTGTCGACCTGAGCACAGACTAGTGCATCTAGTCTGTGCACAGGCTGCTTGACTTCTTTGTGGATGGTAAATGCTGGAAATAGTCCAGAAGCACTGATTCAGACACAGACTTTGCACCTTTTGCAGTTTTCCATTTGTCGAAATCGTTGTAGGCTTTCAGGTATTTTTCCTTTGACTTTTCTGGGAGTAGATTATGAACAATGCCTAAGGTATCCAATTTAATGGACTACAGAGTTAAATCACTTTCATCACTCGATATTTTAACAGAACTTTTAAAATTATACAAACATACCGCCTTTGAAGATGAAGTATAAAAGAATAATTAAATACCAACCCAGCTTTTTTATTAATGTAGATAAAACAACAAAAGCATTAGCTACTATTACGCCATCACATCAAATGCTAATGCATCAGATGGTAAGTACATCTTCATTATAAAAAGTATAAGCTAATTAAATGGCAGCGAACATTACTCGTAGAATAAAATAATCATGTTGTTCAAACATTTGCATTGTACACCTTCTATGTGTTTTATGTAAATCACAGCAAGTTAATGTTTTTATTCAGTAGAGAAACTTAAACACACCTCCGATTAGGAAAAACATGTATAAGGTAATGTACCAAGCAGTGATTGTGCAGAAGACAGAATAATTTGCTTCTCTGTGGTAGCCGTGACTACTTTTCCTTTTTTTATTGGTTATAGCCAAACGTTTGATCACCAGCTGTGATACTAAAGGTAGAGACGCAACGATGAGTACGGCGCAATAATATATTAATAAATAAATAAATGTAACAGGATATTAAACTTTACACAGCGCCATCTAGCCCCAAACTAAGCATAGCTTGTAATATGGGAACTAGATTATGGATGGAATACTTAAATACTTTTTGTAAATACATACGTACTATGTGATACAAGACTCAAACACAGAACAAACATCTATATTCATCACACAAATGTTTGTCCTGGGTGGGCATCGAACCCATAACCTACAACTATACCGTACGATTTTGAAGGATCATTTTGAAACGTCAATTCTACAGCCTCGTCTCACGTAAAGAACCTCAGGCTAGGTAATACTCGATGATTTTATTATTTATATGATTTTATTTTAACAAACTTAAATTACCATACAAATAAGTTAATTCTGAAAAAATATGGAACCTACTGAATGGAAATTGGTGCCGAATTGCCAAGCAAAGCAACACGCTCACTGTATCGCACCGCCTTCAACTTATATGAACTTATCATTAGGGTTATCTCTAAGTTTTTAGTGGTAAAGTCTGTCCCATTTTTTTTCTAAAATAACTTAAATTTAGCTTTTTTCGATGTAAAACCTACGACACCCTATTTGAGAGTCGTGTAAGGGTGCAATAATATGGGATTCTGGGAAATATTAACGCAATGATGGGAAAGAAGATAAATACATATGACATAAACAAATGATAATAATCGTTTCCTACTGGTACTTAAACTGTGTCAGGATAATGCGAACGAATTTTTATTCCCATTACCCTGTTTTTTTTTTATTAAAACCCAAGTTACTGAATCGATATTTGATAAAAATCTTTTGGACCAATCTGAAATCATTTTCAAATCGTTCGAGAAATGACGGAGTTCTGATGTAGCAAAAGTAAAAAATAAAAAAACCGAATTGAGAACCTCCTCCTTTTTTTGAAGTCGGTTAAAAATACTATTCATTCGCTGGTGATAAAAAATGTTGCCCTTAGGCGATTGTTTTTAGTTGTTTCATATTCGACAAGCTTAACGTACAGTGCATGAATTTCTGGTTTTAAAATTAAAAAAATAATAAAAACATGATCGCCAATCTACATGATATTGAATATGGAGCTAGACAGTGTAAAATAATGCTTCTTATCGTGGTTTGTTGTTAAAGCAATAGAAATGCATTGTTCAAAATTTCTTTTGTTTTCATACCACAGTTTATGAGATTCAGCCCGCTGACAGATGGAAGGTCTAATAGGGTCCCGTTAGCATCCTTTGGGTGTAGAACCTTTAAAATATTTGTCTTATTGGGGGCAGTTTTTAAGTGTTACGGTACTCCACGTGACCCTGCGTACGAGTATGTAGTACGATTTCGGTGAAACGTGTTTTTTACGCGATCCTCACGTTTGATCGTGTCGTGGTCGTGTCGTGGCTCACGTTGTCACGATCACGGCAGGCTGCAATGCCGTTGGGAAATTTCACCTTGTGTGGTACCGTACAACTATAAGTGCTTCTTTCGTTTGAAACCCCAAATGTCGCAGTACCTACTACGAAGACATTTTCATTTTCGTCAAACGCATATATTTGAACAACCATTCGGTTCTAAGATCTTCTAATTAGGTCTGAATATTGATTCAGCAGTACATACATTCGTACATCACATCTGTTTACCAGAAGGGTAGGAAGAGACAAAGGACTATTACCTACTTACTACGTTTCTTGCTCACAAGTTTTGCTTCATTCGCTTTCGTTAGGTCATTCAATGATTCAAACAGTCAATTAATCAACTTTAATAATTCAGTTAGAATTTGTTTTATCGAATAGATAATATATCTAGATTATATATAAAATCATTGATTAACTAAGTAAAACGCGTCACAGAATCCTTATTTGATGAGAACAAATATCACCAGAAGCCGGGAAACGACAATGCGATAAACAAACATTTATAGCTGAAGAGCACAATGCGCTCGACGCATTTCTTAACGGATTCACTTACAAAAAAAGCCGGTATTCGGTGCCTTCTATTTAACTATCAATATACATAAAAAAATGTCTACGTTTATTAGTATCAATATTTAATTTAACAGTTAATTTAGCAAATAATTCAGCGCTCAAGCTAAGTTTCAATATGACACAAAAATTCACATCCCGCGACAAGACTCGAACCCGCATCTTTTCCTAAAGCCGGAAACACTCTAACCAACTGAGCTAAGAGGGTCCTGACGAAGATTCCGAATTGTTGTGTCATGTTTAACATTTGTTAATGTTGAGACCAAGTGCGATCACTAAAAATACAAAAAAAAATGTAACTTTTAGTTTTTATTCAGAATCAGTATCTACAACAACAAATATAAAAAGAACAATTAATCTAACTATGTACGAAGGAATCAGCCAGATTACCCTAAGGACCGTTACAAACGACCTATAGGTAACTCAACTGTTCCAGGCCAGTACCAGACGGAAGCGTGCCCAAAACAAAGGCTGTATTGCCACGCTGAATAGCTACTCATATTCGCTGGCCTAAATAAGAGCCAGCCCTTGGGTCACGTGTCGCCTCAATCAAAAGCCCCGCAATATTTTTGAAAACCCGGAGGGCATCGGCTCCCCACGGACCCAAGATATAATATAGAAATATAATATGAATAGACAAAATGAGACGATACAACTTGCAAGAGATATTACATTGACCATTTAAAACCAGCTTCACGTCTAAATGCAGTGTATTGTTCGCTCCGGTTAGTAAGACACATCTCACGGTTCAGTGCATACCTTCACATTACTCACTTTAGTCTTTGATACCTCAGTATTACAGTTCACAATCGTATGACAAACTACAAAGATGATGGTAAAGTCATAGCCTACTTTTGGAGGCGATGACATGCCGTGTTTTTTCTAATTAATTTCCTCGGGTTAGTGAAATCTATGGGACTTATATTTCTGTAGTTTAGCGTGGCTTAGCGCAATTTGATCATGTCAACGACCCACCCCAAAACAAATGGATTTTCGCAACGAAGGTCGATGGTTCGATTCTTGCAAGAGGCAACTTTTTGCATATAATTATTGTTTTGTTGATTGATTGATTGGTATTGCACAATTTTAAGTTTTACGAGAAAACCGGAATGAGGAAATTTGTAAAACTAAGGTCGACCATTGATGTCAGTTAATCAATGATTTTTCTTACTTCTAATTCTTAATTCCACGACTGATTCACCGACTATCTATTTAAACTTAATGAATAGCCGTTTTCAGAGAACAAAATAATATAGGTACTAGTAACTAAATACTGGTTTCCAAACTGATTGTAATTGAAATTGTAATTGAATTAAAACACTGAGTTTTTTTTATTATACGACGGGGAAACGCTTGGCCTTCATCTCACCTGGTTTTCATGTTATAATAACATCAAAGGTGGAAGCGCATTTCACCCCAAATCCTAAGCAGTCTAAGAAACTGGCTATCTTTCCTCTAAATGCCGGAACACAATAATTTTAGAATGATTGTTATTGCGACAAAATTAGGTAGCACGGTGACTATCCAGGCGGACTTAAATAAAGTCCTAGAACCTGGGAATAGAACCCGGAACCTCTGTAACTGACACCGGTGGGGAAGCCACTAGACCACAGAGGCTGTTATAAAAAGTTAACATGTCTGTTGAATATGCTAAATGTTGAGAAAGGAACTTGTGTATTACGAGTAATATCAAGCGCGTTGTTATGTACTTGTAATATGATGTACTAACACATAACTCAATCATTTGAACAATGTCTGTTATATTAGCTTTCAAGTTGTAAAATCTTAATAGTTTGAAGTAATATACAGTAACATTAATAGCTCTAGAAAAGTAAACCACACTATAAAATATGTACCTAGATATTTAGCCGGTCTATAACATTGAAACAAAGTCCTACCACCAACCAAACAAAGCACAAATTGTACTCCCTGGAGATTGAACCCGGGACCGCTGGACACAGATAGGCGAGCCACTTCACCACATCAACAGCCCATTAGAGTCCACTGCTGGACAGAGACGCCTCCAAAGCTGGAGAGTTTTGCCATAATCGAATATTAACGAATTTCTAATCGCAAAAGCTCAACTATGCTAAGTAATTATTATTCGTGTATTATGTTTAAATTATTGTGATATTACTAACAATACTAGATTTATCCCAACACTTTGCCTGCGTGGTACTATAAAAGTAACCGATGTTGTTTTTCATGGCATACACTATATATTATTTACCTAAAATTTCATAAAAATCGGTCTTATCGCTTAATCATGTCAAAATAGCTAACAAAGACACAAACAGCGACTCGTGAATTTATATAAATAAACTACATTAAAATGTAACGTCCATTATATCTTGGTTTATTTACTAAATTGTAGTGACAGTTTAATATGAACACTTTTAACTTAGCTTGCCTAAGATATAGAGAATACCTAAGAAATTGCATCTAGCACTGCAAATATAATCTCCGCGCTAAGACAACACTTCCCATTCATAACAGTAACCCATTGAAGCGAGACGTGCGCATGCGCAGTGCATTGAGCGCATTTCCGATGCTTCACAGACCTCATCTCCAGGTCATTGGCTCCGGCAAAAACATAGGAACCTTCCTCGTGCGTAGACGAACCAATCAACTAGTGATGGAAACCATTGCAGTCTCTAAAACTGCAGAGCAAACTCTGCTGTCGGTCTTCAATTAATGTGACATACGACCCAGCCTGCAAAGCGATTATGGTTAAACTTTCAGTCTTATAATGTAGTTACATTTCACAGCTTGAATACGCTGTCTATTTACTTTGATCAAACTATTTATTTTCAAAAGTCAACCTTTTCTATAATCATTTATTGTTTATTACAAGCTTTTTTATCTGCAACCAGATTTAGATGAAACATTACTGTAAATGCCTCTAATTATCCTGGTAAAGAATTGAAATTATTACGTTCGTCTGTTTTGTAGCAGAATAATCTTGTAGTCCTCGAATACAAAATGAAGCTGGTTGTCATCTATAAAAAAATAAACATAACAATATTAGATATCCGTAATTTTGACTTACTCTTGGACATGCGTGAGTCTATGTACTGTATGTATGTGTTAGACTGAAGCAAATTGCTGTTGGGTAAATAACCCAACAACAATTTGGTCACAACTACGATCTTGTTCCATACTGTAGGTATTGAAATCGTAAGACTTCATCCCATCACTACGACGCGCTATAGCAACGTATGAGAACATTCGACACGAGGTTTGAGCGAAAAAATGGAAAATTCCCAAGAATGCGTCCGCATTCCTCAAAAGGAAACAGAATGAGTTGTCACACCCATTGTTGAATGGAGATGAAACCTCTATGATAGGAAGTATTGCTATACAAATGTCGTAACCGGAACAAACCTATTATCTAATATCGAAAAAAAATTATGACCTACTTAAATGATTTCCGTATACCAAGTTGTTTTTTTTATTTGCTATTCCCTAAATTATAATCTTGCTGACAAACGATATTTAAAATATGAAACGAGATAAATTTTAAAAGTCGAAAATTTTTAACTACTTTTATATATATTCAAGAAGAGAGTTAATATTGACTGCCCAGATATTACAAGTGCAAGTGTTGAAGCCAAGAGCTGACCCATACTAAATAAAAAAATATACTCTGTACAATTATATAAAATAAAACGAAACGTACCAAGTTAACGTGCAACTTAATTCAATTACTATTTTGTCATTATAACGTTACTTTTTAAGTTGTAGTTACAACGGTTGAATGATTTTAGTGTTGCGTAACCTCTTTGGTAGGGTCATTATTTAATTTGTAAGCTCTGTACACCATCTGATGATTGTGGTTCTGGCGCTATTAGTGACCGTTTCGCAAAATTAACTGTAATAATTAATAGCTAACCGAGACTATTGCAAGCTGTAATGATACAGTTTTGTTCAATATTTACGCAGTTTTTCAGCAAACATTAATTACAGGTAGCAGTTACATAAGGGTTCCAATCTAGTAAACAGATAAATGTTCAACAAATAGATTTGCGTGCGTTACCTTTCCATTTTAGCTTCTTGGTTGATTATTTTTGAATGTTAGTGACAAAATTAATCAAAACCATTGATAACGGTAATGTGAAATCCGTTTTCTTGGCCTATTTTTGTGGGAAATATGCGAATACAGTTTTTAATTGATCATCTCTCGTGTGATGGAACGAGGCAAACGATTTACGCCGGACTTCGGCAAGTTGGCCGCTTGGACTTATACAAGATGGCCGCTTGGACTTCGGCAATATGGCCGCTTTGACTTCAGCAAAATGACCGCTTGCCAGATGAGCCTTCACATGCCTACCACCTGCAAACTGCAAATATCGTTGGCAAATCGCAAACACACCAATAACAGTATTCAAATCAGATATCGGCTAGGTACTAGTGCGGTGTGACCACTTTCGTTTATTTCTTCAACTCGTTTGTAACGGCCACTAATGAGCGCATCCGCTTTTTGAATAAGGCCCACGGTTGCGCAACTGTATTGGCTAGATTTGATATATTTTATTACAAGTGAATAGGCCTGCTATAAATAAATTGAGTAAAACGAAGTCTCTTCTCTTTGGTACGCGCAGTCTGACGTTTTAATATCCAAAACAATTCAAAACCACTGTGTGATATTGCTGTTTAATACTACGTTATTTAAAAATACTGTATTTGGTTTCCATAATAAGATGTATCATTTTCATTTTCATAATATTTTGTCGCAAACAAATTGCACCAAACTTAACAAAAAACACTAAAATGTATCAGAAAGTCCACTGTATAGGTAAAGATTTGCTTCTACTACGCTAGTATTCTGATATCTGTGCTTCTACTATCCACTAACTACTATTTTAAGAAAGTATTGAAACGTTGAAATTTCAGTTTTAACTGTATTAGTGAAAAAATACAATAGATATAATGAAATAAATATAATAAATATATAATGGAATGGACGCACTCCTTTATTTATTTTTTAGTGATACGGAAAAGCGCTTGGCCTTCTCCATCTCACCTGACGTCAAGTTATGATAAGGCCGACGATGGAAGCGCACTTCACCCGGAATGTTCAACAGTCTGAGGAACTAATACAGCCTATGTAACTCCCACTATTTTAGACCAACCATAAAAAAGCTGGAGAGCGAGCCAATGAAATATAAATATATACATTCTCACAAAAAACATAGGTAACTCTGTTTCTGCAATAACTTATAATTTCTCAAACCATATTTCAAATATGCAAATTGATAACTTCATCTACCAAACCAGCTTCCCAGTCATGTATAACATGTAATCAGTTATATGAAAAGCCTCTCCGTCAGTCTGACATAACGGAAGGCTGGTAGAAATCGAAACCTGTCGTAGGTCAGGCACCGCCACCGTTAGCTGCCTCTGTGGAGACGTGGACTGAGCTGCTGACTCGACCTTGCAGGTACTTGTGTGTGTGAACGGGGCTGAACACCATACGTATATACGTTCTGGATATAAATCAATAAATATTACAATACATTAATTTCATACAGCGCCATCTATAATCCCAAACTCAGCAAAGCTTATAATAATGGGAACTCGATTACGGTTATAATATATCTATACTTTTTTTTTGATAATATATGCTTATATTATACAATATATTATATTAGACAAATGTATTAGGCAATCGCACCTGAATGTGATATAATTTACTATAATTATTTTATTAGTTTGGGTGTTGTACTGTATGATAAGTATGTATGTATTTACAAAAAAAAGCATTCTATCCGTAATCTAGTTGCCATATTACAAGTGTAATTTATGTTGTGGCGCTGTGTGAAATTAATGTCCTGTATTATTTATTATTATTACTCACTGTATTTATGTTTATTGAGGACTAATTACTGATTGATATTTAATCAATATTTCACATGCTAAATGAGGGTGTGGAAAGTCGGTAGGTGAAGTTGGCTCAGGTTCGCTATTTGTGTCGTCATGATTAGAATACTCAATCATAAATTTAATATTATTGTAGCTTTTAGACAGTAATTAAACGTATGTTTTTATCAAGCTATTAATACCTTTTATGGCTAAAACCCATGTATTCATAAAATCATATTGTCAATCACTGAAATGAAACTGAAGTGAACAAATTAATAATTTAGCACAAACATAAAAAAATGTTATTTGTCTGCATTAAAATCAAGTCTAAAACGATAACTGTAATACATAAGGTAATAATATTCAAAGCTTTCGCAAGGTGGTTATTATTAGGCATCCAATACTTATCTACAGAATGTTTTCTAATGCCCACACTAAATAAAGCCTTTGCAATCGTAAACCTATGATTCAATGTAGAATATTGTTAATTACGTAAAGAAATTGGAACCTTTAACTTGATCCGTTTGGTTGCGCTTGCTTTCAACGCTTTCTTTGGAAATCGATATTATATTAGAAAAGTTGTTTTACCATCTGTTTACGTAATAATATCTATACAATTGAATTAAGATTCGGAATTTGTAAATTGTACTAAGAAAGGAATGAAAGTGGTTTCCTTAGCAATACTTACTTTGTATTTTTGTGAGTAGTCATCATCAACCTATCGCCGGCTACTGCTGCACGTAGCTTTCTCCCAAAATGCGCCATGAGCTTGATCTTTGGCTTTCCTCATATACTCTCTGCCCGCTTTTTATTATTTTATCTACGTGATTTATATTTAATTATAGTAGATTATAAAATAACCCGGAATTACTAGTACCTGTGTCTACCACGAACACCGAATATGGTCGGATGTGAAACGGTTTACGTCACTTTTGTATCGAAAAACGTATAAAAGGTTTCTAAATCTCAAATTGAATAACTTGCAGACCTCACACTTGATCGCATCTGATTCTAAACTATAATTTTCAATGTAGATACCAGATGCATCATCAGTACAATAGCTCTGAGCGTGTTGTGCTCGCGATGGGAAGTTGGGATGCTCTTCTCAAGGCTTCATCAGATCATACCTCCTTTTGTTCTCAATAGGGTAAAGTAACGGTTACCTCGTAGCTTGAGAACTTTTTGCGTGATTTCATTGCAGATTATATTCATAAGCTTATTACGTAATTGTTTATTGATTTTATCATCTAGCAGTAATGTAATGTATCTCAAATAGTTGGACTTGAAGTTCAATTTTTGTTCAATATTTGAAGCAATTTGAATACAAAACAATCATCCAGTCCATCTTTTATTGAAGAACGAATGAATAAGGAACACGCTTGTTTTTAGACAAGCGTTTCAGACATGTTTAAACTTTTATTTTTGAAATTTTAGATTACATGATTGTACTGGCGCTAGAAAAATGACGAAGGCAACGCTTGTCTTGATGTGTGAAGATCCATTTCATACCAGTACAGAATGATAAAAGTAGAAGTAAATCGATGTGTCTTCAGTACTTTGAGATACCACCTATAAGGTACGAGTTGTACCAGCCACACGTCTGCTGATCGGGTGGTGGAGCAAAAAGGAAATAGGTTAACCGCCTCTGTGATCTAGTGGTTCAACCCACCGATTTCAGATCCCGAGGTCCCGGGTTCGATTCCCATGGGGAGAACAATATATTGTGCTTGGTTTTGTTGGTGGTAGGACTTTGTAGAAGTCCGCCTGGCTAGCTACCACCATCTTACCTAATTCTGTCGCCACAATAACAATTCTAAAATTGTTGTGTTCCGGCATTCAGAGGTAAGATAGTCAGTTCCTCAGTTTATTGAGGATTCCGGGTGAGGTGCGCCTCCACCTTCGGCCTTATCTCAACTTGTTACCAGGTGAGATGAAGGCCAAGCGCTACCCCGTCGTAAAGTAAAAAAAAAATATGCTTGGTTTAGTTGTTGGCATAATAACAATTCTTAAAATTGATGTGTTCCGGCATTTAGAGGTAAGATAATTCCTCATATATAAAAGATTCCTCAGTTTTGAAAAAAAAAAAGTCAAAGATTTCCGCTAAGCAACTCCTGCTAACAACACTATATATTGCTTGCCAGTCATATTCACTAAGAACTTTTAGGCAACATAGCACTGTGTGGCAACATGATGCATTATCCCAACCTATTATATTTATCAAGTACGTTCAATTTTCAAACAATCTCCTATAAAGCCTTCAATTTGTTATGTCTCATAAAAACACCGTAAAATGTTTTCGTCACTCCCCAGCCTCGACTGTTCTGTTCTAAATATCAGTATTGTTCTTAAAACTAAATGTTCCATAAAACAGTGATTAACATACCAAAGTTGCATAAGTTCCTCTAAGCGAACATTAGATGATATCTTTGGACAATACCATCTAATCAATCAACATTGCGGTACAACGTACATCTAAAGATAAAGATAATATCTGTGGTTTATCTCAGATTAGTTTGGAATATTGCGAATAGCGAGGGCGTATCAGAGCGTCACAAAGTGTGTAGTGAAGGGCATGGAAGCTTGTTTTTATATTATTTTTGATAAATCTATTTGTATCATAAATGTACAATTATTAATAACTATTTTCTACTCGCAGCACCTAGATCAAAGAAAGCCATTACGTTAATTTTGAAGGAGGAACAAAACTCCAAACAAACTTTTACGTTTATATTATTAGTAGGAAAAGCATACTGAGTCTTGTGAAATCCTCGGCAGCCAAAAGGTTGACTGGAAATATTGACTCTTTCAATGTAAAAAAAGTATTCAACACAAATTTTATATTCGAAGAAACATATTTTTTTCTGACTTTATGGCTTCTGTGCACGGTTCGAAGCAGTTGATTATTGATAATTTATGTATTGTTCGTACATTACATTGATGGAAATTTTAAAATTTGTAGACAAACTATTTGAATCTCTTATTAAACGCAGATAAAAAAAGTTAGCTATTTAAAACCAAATAGAACACCATAATTATTGATAGTCAATGCAAACCAGTGCGGTATGTAAATAAATAACATCCACAATATTTGTCAAAAAAAATAATAGCCTAATTCATCAAGTTTTCCGAAAATGGCCGAACAATTGTCAAGATCATGTCACATCACTAATAGTAACCAGTAATCATTGTAAACTGAAGGGTAGAGTAGAGAAGCGATAATGTAGGTCGATGTAACGGAGATGGCGCACTTTCTGACTGCAGGGCTGGCTTTCTCTGTTGCCGATATTAATCTTTGATCCAGGATTCAGCCTTCACAATTTATTTAATGCGTTTTTAGGCTTTTTCTTCTGCCGCTCATTCACATTTGTACAAATACGCGAACCTCAAGTTTGCATTCGCGAATAAATAAATATGCATTTTTCTACATTCGCGGTTTTCCAAGCTATGTCGGTTTTTTGACGCATATCAAAGCGCGAATGTCGAACCTTCGTAGTCTACCACTACTTACGTATTAGCCGACAGTTTTGCTCACGAATGCAAAAGTTACGCATATTTTGTTTTTAGCTAGGAAAATACATAAACGGATTGGAAAAACCACAATGAGTTGCAACTAATTGAGCTTTTATCACTTCAGAGAGAGAGCCTACATTGAAAAATGGCAGTTAATGACTCCTAGGAAATAATGAAAACGCATTTTATCTTCTCTTCGGTTACGGGAATGTACAACATATTATTATAACGGTTTAAGATTATTTATTTCTCATCTAGATAAACATAATCACTTACTGATAAATTATAACTAATTGTTACATATTATTATGTATGTTAAACAGGTAGATCTATAATATTATGGTTTGTTGTAACTTTGATGTAATAACCTTTTGATGTAATTTAACCGCATCTGTGGTCTAGTGGTTCAACCCACCGATTTCAGATCGAGAGGTCCCGGGTTCAATCCCCATGGGGAGTACAATATATTGTGCTTGGTTTGGTTGGTGGTAGGACTTTATTTAGTCCGCCTGACTAGCTACCACCATCTTATCTAATTCTATCGCCGTAATAACCATTCTAAAATTGTTGTGTTCCGACATTTAGAGGTAAGATAGCCAGTTCTTCAGTTGGTGCGGATTCTGGGTGAAGTGCGCCTCCACCTTCGGCCTAATCTCAACTTGTAACCAGGTGAGATGAAAGCCAAGTGCTTACCCGTCGTATAATAATAAAAAAATAAATAACATCCTCTTATCTAGTGGTGATACACTTGCATAAAAATAAGCAGACGTTGTGTTAACAGTTAACGAGAAGTTATTTTGCATCCCGACTCACACGTAAGTTCTACTACAGTTATAAGTACTTCCAGTGGTAGACTATCATAACTGCGTACCGTCTGTCAGTGGTTCGACTATAACATTATTATAAAATACCTTGCATCATGTTTGCCAACAGCCCGTGACGTGGCTGAAAATAGTTTCACGTGTCTTTAATTTCTTGAGACAGAAGATTGCTTGCCCACTTCATTTACAGCTATGATTTTATGGCAAACGATTGTAACAAGTGTTTCGAGATACAAGCGGGGCAACAAAATGTTAGGAACAAAAATAAGATTTCGCGTTATGTTTCACCCGTTTGTAATGTGTACTGGAGATGCACGAGTCTATTCCGTGATCAAAAAAAAATAGACGTACCTATGTTTTGTTAACCTAAGTAGGTTAGTTAGTGAGCTTAGTAATATTTAGTTGTACTTTAAATTATTTTAAAGTTTAAATTTTAAACTATTATTTAAAAATAATATTTACTGTTCTATAAAATAAAGCAACAAAGTTAGCTTAGCTATCTTTCACTCAATTGGCTAATCGCATAAGTGCTCATAATTTGGCGCCGTTTTACAAGAAAACGAGCTTTCCAATAAACTCAACCAATTTCGATAATGATCTGAAATTAGTTCCAATCACCGAGAAAGGTAAGCAAATGAAGCAAAAATGTTACACGTACAAAATAATGCTACAAATGTTTGTTACAAAATTAAACGATGTTATGTAACATCAAATTCAACTAATTTGGAGAATGTACCTGAATGTACCTGAATGACAGGTGCGAACGATAAACGATTTAGTTGATTTAGATCATTGAACTGATTAACACGATTAGATTAAGTCCAACATCTTATTGCGAATATTAGGTACTAGCTATTACCTGCTCCCGGATTTGGTATAATGTCATAATCCCCACTAAACTATTCCCACCAGTGGGGATTATAACAATTTGCAAAAAAATATTGGTGAAATCCCCGAACCCGGGACCTCTGGATCTGAAATCGGTGGGTTGAACCACTAGACCACAGAGGCTTTAAGAATTCTTGAATTCTTGTAGCCATCAAAGTTCATCTGAATTCGAACTTTTTTCTTATATCTGTGCAATAGTAGATTGTTATGAAAGGGACTAAAACCACCCATTACATACAAAGCTATTATACTCCCAATTGTAAAAAAATTAAAGTAAGGGAGGGTAAATAAAACGAGTATTCATGTTTTTTGGCCAAAATAACCATTCTACATTCTAAGTTTCACTTGCGAGAAAATAAAACAATAACATTCATTTTATTTTAACATAAACATTACATTGTTGACAAAAAAAAATCTGTTAATTTAATTACAACCACACTTTACAGGATCTAGACTCATTTAAATATTGCCTGAAAATTTCACCAAAATCTGTCCAGCCATTATGGAGTAGGTACACAGACATTTTACACACGGGTTTATCATATTTGATTAAATGTACCGACGGAACAATTTTTTAGTACACACAGATTTGAATTTAATATATCAAGTAATATTATAATTATCGCTCGATGTCATTAATACACAACCTTTCACCTCAATTCGTATTAGTAAAAACTCTAGACATTCCGCAGCTACATTTTTTTTTATTCTGAGACGATAACCGCACGCACGCATTACCATTCTCATAACACCCAACATCGAAGAAAGCGCAGTCTTTTCAGTTCCATTTACAAAAATATAATTTTCTTTATTTATTTAATATTTTTTTTTAGTTCTAATATTATTATTTATTATTAATATTATTTCTTTATTTATTTAATACTTTAATATAATTTTCTTTTTTTATGAAACCAAAAATGATACGATACGAATTTAAAAAATTGATCATTGAAAAGCCGAATCATTCTCTATGAGCTTAATATTTTTGTAGCTAATATTTCTGATAGTAATAGGCAAAAAAAACCAAGGGCATTTAATAGCCTTGTATACCATTTTATTTTATATTTTATACCATGCCCCGCTCCGCTAGCCTATAGTGACATACTTCTCGAGCAAGAGAAAGATAAATATTTAGTCCCTGTAGTATGCATTCTGTAATATCTTCAAATATATTCATTTAAATTACATGTTGGAAAGGGCCACATTGATCTATATATTAAATAAATATTACTATAATTTCACACAACGCCATCTAGCCCCGAAATAAGCATAGCTTGTAATATGGGAACTAGATTACGGATTGAATACCTCAATACTTTGAAAATTACTTTTTTTTGTAAGTACATACTTATCATACAATACAACACCCAAACACAGAACAAACATCTACGAGTATATTCGTCACACAAATGTTTGTCCTGGGTAGGAATCGAACCCACTACCAACAACGCAGAAGGCAGAGTTACTACAACTGAGCTATGAGGCTTATCTAATGAAGTTTGTCTATTAAATGCACAATGTATTTATGGCACATTATCCAATCAAGTAATTTGGATAATGATTAATGCTGTATTGCTCGTAAATAAGAGGAAAAAAATGATTATTGTGGGTTATCCCTAAGATATAGACATTATATCAGTGCGGTCTTTTTGTAGACCGTTTTAAGGTGTACAATACTGTGGTGCATTATTTTGATTTATCTCAAAATTGGTTTATTTACGACATCACATTAGAAACCTCAATAATGATCAGTGTTTCTCTACTTTATTATGCATGTATTATACATCAAAGCCTTCTTCTTGAGTTATATATTTATCTATAAAAAAAGAATATATTTATCTAGAATTCTTGCATGACACTATTACCCTTCGCACAACACTTTGGTCTTTGCAATAGTGTCTTCCAAATGTTGGAATACCTAAACCTGATGATCTGATGATCAAGTGTGACAGAATCAGCTTCCTAGTTACAATAGTGCATTGGGCCACCCGCGACTAATCGCGAACTGCTTGGTATCCCATCATCCTTGCACAACAACCTTGCGGGAAGAGAATGCAGGACAGAGGCTGCAAGGTTACTAGCTTCTGCCGGCGGCTTCACCCGGGTAGGTTTCACGTGGATTTTTTTTATGCTGTTTCCAATATCAGTAAATTTTTATCAATTTGCCTCAAGCTTACAGCAAGGCAGCCAAAATATTTATGAATAATATTAATGTGCATAATATAAGAAATAAGATAAAAATATTTTTTTTTAATCTTGCGGGGCTTTTGATTGAGGCGACACGTGACCCAAAGGCTGGCTCTTATTTAGGCCACAGAATTTGTATAGCTATTCAGCGTGGCAATGCAGCCAGTGTCTTGGTCCTTATATTCCTATTGTAACGGTCCTTAGGTAATCTGACTGATTCCTTTGTACATAGTTAGTTTAATTGCACTTTTTATTGAATAAATGTTGAAAAAAAAAAATAACGTACAAATGAACAAAATATGGTATACTTACATACACACTTTAAAAATGATCGTAATTTGTTTTTCAAAATAAGTTTATATTCACGTTTGACTTTTTTAAGCATATCTACGACAAATTTAAGAACAATAATGTTCAGCTGTTTAATTGTTAACTTTTTTTCAATCTGAAAAATGGACAATACAATTTATATACTAAATAAACAATAAAATAAACAATAAATCATATGTTTGTTAATAACTCCACTAAAACATTTTTTAAGAACAGGCAAGTCATAATGCGGGTACAATTAAAAAAAAGAACACATTAAACGAATAAGGAGTGTTACTAATCAGTATTATGAAGGTAGATAAGTAATATAAAAAAAAAACAAAAATGATGGATTTATTATCGCTGTTTATTTTACTGATTATCGACACGATGCGTTTTGCGTATTATATTGTGAACCAACTGAATTATTTCAAGCGTCCAGGTAATTTGCGCGTGAAACAATTAGATTAGTTGTGGACAAACCAATCCCATCGGACATACCTTGGCCAATTATGCGATGAAACGAATTATGCTGTTTGGCCAATGGTTTGGCAAGTTCCATCTTTAGACATTTTGAAATTAATATCTGGAGAGACGACTGTTGTATTATTTTCATTATCCCTGTGGAATATACGAAATAGCAATCTAATATCAGAATTTAATATTCTGAGTGTCTGTAATTTGATTTTGAGCTAGACTCCTGCAACAGAACAGCCTAGATCAGAGTTTTCTGTCCAAGAACTGTGCGTACTTTAAAAAAGTATACTTTGATAAGTATTTTACTGATCGAAGGAGCGCGTTGATGTCTTTTCTTGGAAATTTTAGCACATTTTTTACATATGTTTACATTTTAAGCAATCTAGAACTAAACTAGAAGTGAATATTCTAACGCAAACTTGTTTTGTGTATCAAAATAAATAATGGTAGCTGAAGAGCAATAGATGTTTAATGAATTTTAGTTATTGCAATCACATACCAAGAACAAACTACTTATATATGTAGTTTTTGACGTATTAAAGTAATATTTTTTTTGGAAAACAAGATGATTTGAATTTTGCGTTTGCCCATATAATAACATAAATAAAGCTAAGCTAAGTAATCGCTACTTGTGGGAGATTGAATTACAAAGACACTTCTGTTTTTATTGTGTGTGGATAATTTTCATTGTCTTTTTGGGTTATTAAAGCGACATAATAGATATTGTTGTATCGCTTCAAGACTGATGCAATGTTACGTTGGCTAATAATCGATTACATATTACATAGCAGCTGTAATAGACTTAAATAATGTACCTACCTCATTTTATTTACTGTAGGTACTCTTTGTAGATATATCCCGTTATTTAAATAAAATTGCATGAAGCTCGTACTCGTATAAGTCTATTATAATTTATAATGTACATTTCCCAAAATATTTAGTACATTACCCTACAAGTTGCTATGACCTACATGTTCAGGATGTGCGTTGTATGTCAGTCATTCAGTCAACCACTTACGCCAAACTATATAATAATCACTTTGGTTATTGTTGCAGGTTGTAACTTCTATCCAGTCGGAGAGTATCTCAAGTTTGTGAGGATCCCGGAGAATCTTCAGGTCGGAGATGAAGTTTTACGAGTGGAAGTTCATCCGAGGTAAGTTTAATACTATCTGTATTCTCGGGCTGGCGGTTTTTTTTTTAGATCGGTCAGTGCTTGCTCTCGGAACCTGCATAAAATTAGGTTTTCAATAAAGCAAGCCTACCCAAAAGGTAGCTATTATTCTCTTCTAAAAGACATTAGAATCGCAACACACTGGAAATATAGACGCATGAAGCTGATTTCAAGTTTTTGGCGATACCGCAAACTCTTTAAAATCCCTTTAGGATCAGAAAGTTGTATTCCTCAAAATTAGTATCTAAATCTGGTGGTAAAAGTGGGTTAGTGGGTGGTGGGAAGGTCCTCAATCTAAAGGTTTTGGTTCCGTTTTAGAGTTGGGGCACATATCTTTGTGCGGCGCCTTCTGGGTTAGTTATCATCAGATATCATAAAAAAAATAATTGATAAGAACCTTTCTGGGTAGGCTTGCTCCACCGGAAGACTCATACTTGCCTGGGATACTACTGATAAATGCTTGGCCTTCATCTCGCCTGATTTTCAAGTTAAGGTAAGGCCGAAGGTGGAGGAGCACTTCACCATTTCATCCTCAATAAACTGAGGAAAAGATTCCGGGATCTTACCTATAAATGCCGAAACACAACAATTACAGAGTGCAAGTTTTGCTACATTTACTCAATTAATCGCGAGTAAGTTGATTCCAAGTATCGCCATGAAAATAGTGGTTGTAGAGTAGTTATGATCCACCTTTTAATGATCTATCCACTTGGCTAGCGACCATCCTTGTGCTGAAGTCCAGTGATGAGAAGGAGGATGAAAAAGCTCGCTTTATCATATACCTCATCCGTGATCCAGTCTAGAGTTAAACAAGCCTTGAGGTCAAGATAATCCGTCATTTGTTAAAATAGCAAAGAGTGGATTTATGTGTGAAAGTTATAAAAAGCTCTTCGCATAAAGAGCCATTTCAAACAAAGACAAACTATGACAGAATAATTAGAAAATTTGAATATGAGTGAAACTTATAAACCGATCACTCACTGGAATGGACCTGTTAATCATTTTCATTGAAAGTTTCGTGAGAGTGTAATTATATGCCTATTATTATCAACCTGTCGTGTTTCTGCCGGATCGATCTCAGAGTCAGAAGGTCGGTGTTTTACTTTCTTCCGTTTCATCTTATGGCTTAATAGCGTTGTTTACTTAAATAGGCATTTAATTATAACATGAATATACATGGCCTTGTAAAACCGGGGGCTTTGCTATGATCATCATGTTTGGCAAACGGATTGGTGATCGCAGTAATGGTGCCAGATAATATAAAGAATGCCGCTGCCTATTTTCTGGTAAGAATTAGTCAACATTTGCGACCTCGGCGGGCTGAGTTCGTTTTGTAAGCCGCAACTGACGTGGAAAAAACAGATTATCAATGTAATAAAAATCAATCACAATATCGTACGTAACATATTTGATGCGTGATTCGTTTACTTTCTTTGAGGCGTGTATCTCATCGATTTCTGTTGATAACAGCGCGTTACGCCTCGAACCGGTTCGCTCAGTGTTTCACTTCGGAAATAGCTACTTTCAAACTTCTTATCATTTTGTTTTGTTAATCGGAAATGTTATTACAACATAAACGTATTACAAATGATTGATTAATATTATTAATCTACAGTCAATTATATAAAGGTAGAGCTTGTTAGGTTGGATGGAGGTAATCTCCTAATAAAAAACTTTTATTTTTATTAAAAGTGTGTCGGTGGTCAAACCATAGACTAAGAATGAGATCTACGTTGAAATGAGCATACCCAAAAGATGCCTATCAACTTTACTCTATATTTTATCTATCTGTTTTTTTTCTGTTTTTTTTTCCCTGTACATTGTGCTATCTAATGATTGAATAATTCAAATAAATTATTGTGAACAATAAAGTGTTATTCTAGTATATTCTATTCAAATAAGTAACTTATCTGTTGACTCCCAAGAAACAGGCGAAGATGAAATAAGTAGGTTGGCTTACAAATCTAGCACTCTAAATAATTGTTAGCTCATATTAGTTGTGCAATTTCACAGTAAAAGTGCATTGACACAGTGCTGTGAACGTGGTGGGTCACTCAAACGGGCAGTATTGTAATCCTACAGACGAGCGGCTTCAATTATTTTTGAAGTGAAAACGTATCAGGTGCGTTGATTTTTAAGTGACAACGTAATAAGTGCGTTGTTTTTTAAAGTAAAAACGTATTAAGCGCGTTGATTTTTTAAGTGAACACGTATTAGGCGCGTTAACCACTCTTTGGGTAAACAAAAATCATGGAACTCGCGTCATCGTCACAGAACGCTTTCCAATAGCATGCAAAAGTATTCTGTGTATATTATGTGTGTACCTTTTGGGTGAACAAAAAACGTGAAATTTGCACCATCGTCACCAAACCGTTTGGTTTATGAAAAAGTGTTAATAACCAAGGATTAAAGTTTAAATTGGTCATGAACACTTTTTTTTCAAAATTAATAACAAAAACGGGTCTTCATCGCGTACCTTTTTATATTCCCGACAGTTTCGACTTTGACAATAACTTTTGTGCTGGTATTGTCACCTATGGCCTCTTGCAACACATCATTGCATATGCATCGAAGATATTATGGATCCTCGTACTAATAGAATCGAGCGCATTCAAATTAAAACAATAATCTATTATAAGCTCACTGTTATCTTCATTGGTGTTATACTGTAAGTATTCTTAGCTGTTGGTTTTCCAAAAAATTAAAATATACAACAGAAACATCACTAGCTCGTTGCTGACATTTATTTAATATGTATTCTACCGAGTCAGCAATGAATGAGAAATGGTGTATTATTATTAGTGCAACGGATACACTCTATAAAAAAATCTACAAATAAATATGACTTACACATTTCGCATTTAGCTCCAAACTTAGCAAACCTTGTGATCAGTCAACTAAATTACGAATAGAATACTAATACTTAGCACCGACGTGCTAAAAATTTGTGCGTTGATTTTTTTGCATAACATTAACTATATACTATATACATTTACAAAAATAGGTATACGTCGGTATACCTATTTTTGTAAATGTATAATTAATGTAATGCAAAAAAATCAACGCACAAATTTTAATCCCGGGTAGGAATCGAACACGTTGTGTGTTCGATTCCTACCCGGGATTAAAATTAATACAGAAATTGTATTTAAAAAAATTAAATACAGAACCTACGCAGAAGGTAGAGTTACTACCAACTGAGCTGAGTCTTTCATCATTAAGATATCTTGGTGATCGCAATACGTCTGTATGTACTTAAGTAATACAAATTTGGAAGGACTCCACTACCATCTGTTGATACTTCGGACATTATGGCAATATTGTAAAATTATAAAATCTAGTCTATTTTATAATTTTACATATTATAACAGAAAATAAGATTTTGTGAGATCATTCAAGTACTTACATTTAATTTGCTATTGCGATACAAGCGCCCGTCTGTCGAGTCCTCTCAGTTCCGGAATTTATGTCAAAATGACTCTCATCTTTCGTGCGTGCGATTTAGAGATACCATTATTACGTCACAAATCATGGGTCAAGATATAGTAAGCTGTTTCATTTGTATTTTAAAATATAATAATATCTATTTATATAAAAAGTCAAGTCATTACGATAAATTATTTGTATCGTAAATAACTTGCAATGTCTTTAAATTGGTTATGTAATAATAATTTCGGTTGGCTGAATACAACCCGGATATTTTTTACTTAATATTATACATGTCTGATTAACATTGATGCAACCATTACCATAACCACATAACCAAACAATCAACATCATTATCAGCTGCAGATCATTAATTTTCAATGTTGGACAGGTCCTACAGCAAAACTGGAACTTTTACGACATCAGTGGGCTGAGGTGGAGGGTTCTAAACATTAATTAAATGTAGAAACTAGATCCATAGTTAATTGCATCTCAATAGGTCACGCTCACACGTTGCGATAACAAGTTCTTCAAGATGATACAATTCCGGATCAAGTATAATTGTTTCTGATTTGCATCTCAATAAAAGCGTGATATTTGATAACCGTTACACAACTGACAATGACGTAGGCAACTAGTTACTGCCGGTGAATTTGCTCGTTTCTACTGTACAATTTGAATAAATGTTCCTTTATTGGCCATAGCTCAGAATCTAAGCCTCACAGTTCAGTTGGTATTAGCTTTGTATTCTGCGCTGTATGGTGTGGGTTCAATTATCCGGAATAAATATTTATGTTTTTAAGGTTTTGCAGAGACAAGAGTATATAAATGTTTCATGCATAATCTAGTTTTTAAATTACAAAAATAAGCAAATTTGATATGGGCTAGATGACGCGTGAAAAGTGTTGTGTAATTTATTATTTTATTCCATCCTCCATCTTAGTACATTCTTATTTTATTCATTTTTATACGTGAGCTAGTCGTAAATGGTAAACTTTAACTAGCGTTGCTTTTTTTACCCTAAAGCGTTATTCAGGCTTGTTTCCACACTAAAAAGTCATTTCAACTTTATACAGTTTACCAAACTTCTGCCGGACGAATAAAAGAGACTTGTAAAAATGTATGAAAACCTGTTTAAGTTTTCATACGCCTCTAACCAAAAGAATAAGTTCTAAATTTGACCGAACAAATTCAGAGAAGTTAACTATTTTACGTCACGTGTCCTGCGATCCTGGTACACTGGCACACTGGGTTGTAGGCGATATACGGGCCAAGCACATTTATATTGAAAATATACAATAGAGAAAGCACATGGATTTCCTTAAATGTTGATAATTAAAAACTACGAATAGTATCATAAAGCTGGCTAGGATGACCTTATATGTGTGTAATAAAAAATATAATGTAGAGTTATCCTAATTGCTAAATAAACAAACATATCTGCATAAAATTAAATTTAAATAATCAAATAAGGGTGTTTGAAATCCATTTGATTTATTCTTAATATCAAGACAGCTTTATTTAGTGCTCATCTAGTCTGTTTTTTTTAATATACCTTCAATATGTCAAGTTAAGGCAGTATTGCAGTAGTATGGGAATGCACTGATATTTACTACTTACATACTTCCAGAAATGATTGCAATATGGTACTGGGTATTGATATGCGTAATGACACTTTTTAAATTCGTTATATCATCTCTCTAGGTGTCAAATTAAGGAAGGTGGAAGCGCACTTCACCCGAACTCCTCAACTGACTGACTGACGTGACACGAGATTAATTTAACACAGCCCCATAGTCCCAAACTAAGGATAGCTTGTAAAATGGGAACTAAATTATGGATAGAATACTTAAAATATTTTTTGTAAATACATACGTACTATATATACTTACTATACAACACCCAAACACATAACAAACATCTATATTCATCACGCACATGTTTGCCCTGGGTCGGAATCAAACCCACAGCCTACAGCGCAGAAGGCGTTATTACCAACTGAGCTATGAGGCTTGTATATATGTATCATATATACACTATAGATGGCGGAATACAATAAGAATAATTATTGCGATAACATCATACTGAGCTAGGTTTACCAACCAAATAAGGCCCAGGTTGTACTTAACCGATCGCCTTACTATGACAATGTTATTGTAGCAGAATGGCCGCCAATGATTTTTATGGTATATGTAGTGACTAGTGTGATGATACTATTGTAGCCTCTAGAGATCGAGCTTTGGACTTCAAGGACTTGGGACTTCTTTCTGATATCGGTGGGCAAACCACTAGATTAAAGAATCATTTTAAGATTTGACTATTAACTGTTATTAGCCGTCTTCATTCTGATTATTGTTATAATGACTCAATTATTACAAGTGAGATCTAAATAGCCCATGACACTCATAATGAACCAAGAAAAGATGATCTAATGAGATTAATGTAAACAAAAGTTTTAGTTTACACAATGATTATTGCATAACCTTCTGGAGTTCCGGAATATTTCCGGACCGTGTGAAATTCACTTTATTACAATAGGGTAAGGCCAATTTATACTTCTAAATGAGAAGGTAGGAAGGTAACCACTTATTGGATTCACATAATTTGATATCCATTAGTTGTAATCTTGTATCTCGTCTGAGTTAACCGCCCAAAATATTTGCACAGAGTATAAAGTGACTTCTCCGCATCAGTGAGGGAGGGCCCTTAAAAGACCAACAAACTACAAGAATAGGTCACGCAGAACGAGCTTAATATGCTCTTCTTTCAACAACAGTAAGAAATGTTGATTATTATGTTATAATTCAGACACTTCGCCAAGTTTGCAAAAAGGGGTACGTTCTGTTTTCTAAAAGGGTTGTAATATTTTGGCATAATGATTGGCAGCCAATTATTTTAGATGCGCGGCCACTTGTCAAGCCCAATGTATAGACGATATTAATACAAACAATAAATGTTAAGTAACGAAATCTTGTAAAGTGTCAGGTATTCTTGTTAGGTAGCTATTTAAAAAAATCTGCTTTCGTACCGCTTTGTATGCCGTATACGGCCCATAGAAGGTATATTTTATTTTTAAAATTTTGGTTTCGTCCTACTTATAAGCTCCACATTCCAAGTTTTTTTTAAAGGTAAATTACAATTATTTTAGTACAGTTGAAGCTATAAATCTTCACTTGACTTTTATTTTACATGATATGAACAAGGCTTATAGTTATAGCATTATGATTTGACATTATTGTTGTTATCGTTTTTGCTTTGTTTTTGTTACGTTGTTGAATGAATTAATTAATTAAAATACTTTATTGCACATCTTAAAAATATAACTAGATAACTAACAAAAAAAGGTATATACAATGGGCGGTCTTAACGATAATTATATAAATATAGGTATAAATATTATAGATAAGATGAAAGATGATGAGATGTTTGTCTGGAAGAAATCGCTTTCTTCCAGACAAACCAAACATCCAGACTTCTTTTGATGGAGAGGAATTCATGGCTAAGGAGGTGGTTGGTGGTGCACATATTAATTAGGGGTCTAGCTAAATTATATATCATACATTATTAGTAAAGCTATGCTAAAAACATATGATGATAATTATATTAAATGTTCTAGAAGTACTATGCACCAAACCACCAAACGGTGCAGATAACAGCAAATACATGTGGTGACTAAGGATGATATAGGCTATTTAAACAGGTTCATTTAAGTGAAAACATTTAACCCTAACTTTGAACACAACCAGAGAAGGTGATTGCCTTATTAAAAGCGGCAACGCGGTCCATAAGCGTACAGCCTCCACAGTAAAAGAATCATTGTAAAAACTAGTTTTGTGAGCAGGAAATTTAAGAACAAGAGTTTCAGACGATCTTGGAGAGCGGGAATGAGAGAGGTGCAGGAATTCAAAACGTTCCTTTAAGTAATTGGGGGTCAAAGGATTTCGGAGGATATTGAATAAAAAAGAAAAAATATGAGAGTTCCGGCAAAGGCGAATTGGGATGGGAGCTACTTCAGCTTCGAGCGAAATTCAGAAACATGGTCATATTTTCGGAGACCGAAAATAAACCTTAAACAAACATTCTGAAGTCGCTCAAGATTACTAAGCTGCTCCTCCGTGATATCAAGATAGCAGACGTCAGCATAGTCTAGTATAGGAAGGAGAAGAGATTGAGCAAGCATAATTTTAGTGGCAGTTGGAAGAAAATTGCGTAATCTCCTGAGAGAGGCACTAGCTGCAAAAAGTTTTCGACTGACGGAAACAAGTTGTGTACCCCAGGACATGCCACTGTCGATGAAAATACCCAAATCCTTGACTGATTTACTGAATGGAACAATTACACCATCAAACATAACATGAGGGAGTGTTGTCCAATCGATATTAGAGATGGTACGTGAGCTTCCAACAATAATAACCTGCGTTGTTGACGGGTTGATGTTGGGACCGTAAGCCTTGCTCCACTCACGAATGCAGTTAAGGTCAGAATTCGTACGGGAAATTGCACCATTCAGATTGTCAAGCGGAGATTGAGCATAGATTCGGAGATCGTCCAAATCATTGTTGTTATTTATTAGAAGATTTCGAACGAACCAGGACGGAGGCAATGTCCTTTTTGTTGTGTAAGCACAGTTCGTGGTCCTCGAAGGCGCAATCGACCACAGATACGATCATATAAACTGATTGAACGCAACCTGGATACTTATCCACACCTCCAGACTCGAGGTTAGTTGGATCGAACCAAACTTACTTCTATGAATTTATCACAGTTATCTCTTCAATTTAGGCATACACTATCATTTCTTACAATTTGAGATGTAGTGTTAATAATAAAAAATAAATAACCGGAAAACCTGACACTTTACGAGGTTATATCAAATAGCATAAATATTATTGTTGTTAGAAAGCCGCTATCCACTGAACCAGATTTGAAAGGTGGCTGAGGGGGAAAAAAACAATGGCGACGACTACTATGCCAGACTCCATACTAAAATGTTACAACCCATTTCTGAACAAATACGAATTTAATTTCTACCAACTCCTTGCTAAAGTTTCAAACCTCTTTGATGATTAACTTTATGAAACATAAAAACTTTTCGGTCAACCTCATTGGTCGCTAGAAATTTGAGTACCTTTAAAATAAAATGAATGCCGGAACAGAAGGGCGGTAGGATTTACCTTTTTTACTCCAGCTATTTTTAAATACAGTGAAGATATTGTTTTTTTTTTGTTTGGTGTTGTATTGTATGATAAGTAAATATGAAAATAAAAAAAGTATATCAGGTATTATAACCGTACTCTAGTTTCCATATCACAAGCTTTGCTTATAGTTTGGGGCTATATGGCGCTGTATGAAGTTAATGTCAAGTAATAATTATTTATTTATATGGATTTCAAGTAGTTTGTCTGGTCGGTCCTTTTTTCAATCATAATGAGCCGTTTTGTGTTACCATTTTAGGTCATACGATTATCATAAATTTCTACGTAGTTGGAAAAAAACAAATACCTAAGATGGGGGCTGCTAAAATATACTAAATATTGATTTCACTTGTCCGAACAAGTGTTAAGTGAATTAATGCCACCTAGTGGTTTTTCTTATAACTAAGATGTAAATTGTAGTCCCGAAAACTAGTGAAAGCGTTTTACAACACTCATACATAAATTCGCAAAAATACCTAGGGCTAGTGAACTAGTTCACAACAATTGCCATAGATGTCTCTTTTTATCAGTGCTCATAGTAAGATACTACCATGGACCAATTATTGGTCCGTAATTATGTGATTATACATTTTAAATTGGTAAATAATTTTTGAGATTCATATTTTAAAAGATAAACTATTTCCCTAGGACTCATTTAAAAGATGATAGGTTTGGCTTCATAGGAAATGGTACACTTGGATCATGTTTCATTTATTTTTCACTTCACAGATGCGTTGCTTATTCTGAAAGTTATTATTATGAATTGCCTATGTCCGCTGGTTGCAGCTCACCTAAAGTACAACATTTCTTTTAGATAATAAATAAGTAGATACTAACATCTAATCCTGAGTTTTGCATGTGGAGCACTTTCTTTTGACTCCGCAAGCTAAGACTCCTTTTAATTTGAAATAGTCTCCATATTTTATTAAGGATGTTCATTTTCTAGGAAAAACCTGTCCCTCCAGCCCGTGGACAAGGAAGAAGATGCCCACCTGTTCACGTACCGTGACCTGAACCGTACCCATGTGTCGGTGGTGTTGGCGCAGAGCGTGGAGCAGCTGGTCGACAGCGACTCTCCGCAGAACGTCGTCAAGTTCCGACTGGGATGCGACTTCGATGCTGGAGACGACCTCGTAAGTCATGTTTTTACGGAGTTGAGTAAGTTTTACTAAGAGGACTTCATAGCAAAAGGAGTATGATGCCTGCGACAAAACAAATATTCACAGATAATACCTATTTTACCTTCATTTTGATTGCACACAACACATTGCCAGCATATTAATGTCTGCTGCTAGACAGAGATTCTCAAAAACTGGAGTGACCGCTGTTATTACAGGACATATTAAAAGGAGCTTCACTAATCAAAGCTTATCATGGAAACTATACCTTACTATGTATAAAATACTTAAATAAGTACTTCTTTGTAAATATATACATACTTAGGTTATACTAGATGATTTTCATAAGATCCACAAGCTTAGTAGTGATAAGAGATGAATCCTCGAAGGAAAAAAACGTCGTGAGTCCGATTGTTCGTTTTGTTTGTATCCAACATAATTAACATAGGTACTGAATCTGTATCCGCGGTACTCAAATTGGTTGCATAATTTAGAATACTGATTCATTTATTTAATTACTTTTTCTCAGGCATTTGGGACCCCAACGGCGACGTATAATCGCCAGAAGAATCAAAACTGATACGTGATTATATTTATAGCATTAACAGTAAAAATAATATATTCTAGCAGCCCGTGACGTAGTAGGTCCTAGTCAAAGGCAGAGCTCCAGAAAGTTGTCATACATTAGTCTGCTGCATTAAAAAATACAATTAAAATCAAATTATCGAAAATCATGGAGGATACATTAAAAAAGTAAAAAAATACAATGCCTCAGTGAATAACAATGTGGTAAAATTACCATTGATCATTGTTCATAGAAATTGAGGATTTCATATAAGTTTGTGTAATTCTAGTTTCACAAAAAGGGATGAGTTAAATCGATGAATAGCTTGAAATCGACCTCTAAACAAATCCCCGCCTTTTACAAGTATTATTTGGTATTCCTGGACAAAGACCGGTTCAATGCTTTGGATAAAACATTTCAGTACACGAACCCTTTATTTGTCACGAATTCAATAAAGTTCCCAAGGCTCTAACATTTTGTAAAATTTATTCCGATAAACGTTTATCAAAAGGTGTATTTATAAATGGTAGTGTTTCTGCGAAAGTCAACGTTTGAAATTCGTGACTATGAATGAAGCTGTCAATTTACTTATTACTTTGTTGTAGGTACTCGTATATCAAAATACCTTTAGTTTACGTTGAGAGCAAATACCTATGCATATTTGTTTATATGATGGGTACCTATATATCTCTTGGCTTGTCTAGCTGTAGTAGGCTAGAGAAAAGATGTAGTAATATATATACGATAGAGCGTGCATTTCCAAAATTTGTCTCCCGCATACCGAAGGAGCACAGTTAACCGTTTGGCGCCAAACTTCGGCAAGAGGATAGTCGCTAGCAAGATGGAATGCCACCATCACAATGACTAAAATAAATCTCTTAAAACACACTAAACATCTTACATTTTCTTGTGCTAAATAGCACCACATTCTCTTTGCTCACCAGTAAAGGAGTAATTGTCGTATAAGGCCAGAAAATGGCTTTTTTGTCGTCTTGGCTTTGTTATCTTTCTACAACCGAGAGTTTATGAAAAGTAAATCAGTAAATTTATAATATATATATATATATATATAATATTACATTTTATACACCAAAAACTTATTGGGCAATTGAAAATTTAAAATCTAAAGTAAACAGTTAAAGACATTTTTATGTTATTTAGGTACACGTTTAGGTACACCACTTACTGGTACAAACCAGCCACAACAAACCGCCAGCCGCCAGACCACAGAATAAAAAGCTAGGCGTCATCGGTTATAGCTGTTCTCTTCGGCAAAGATCGACAAACTTCAAGTTTTCACTTCTGTCAACACTCCCGGAGGGCCACCGTTTTTTTAATCTGGGCGTAACCAAACGTGCATCTCAATTCTCCGAAATAAGAATTACAATGAAAGTTATTTGTTCTTTATCGGTGGCGATTACGAACAGGCGGTAGATTTGACATCAAATTTTAGCATTCAAAATGATCCTAAATATCTTATTGAATAGAAGCTATTCTGAATTAAATTCAAATAAAAGCTTCAATCGTACACAACGACTTCGACGATTATTGCTGATACTGCGTCACACATTCCTGTTAATTCAGATGATCGTCTGAGTGTCGATGATCGACTGAGTTGCGTGTCAGAATACCAGTAATTATTTTATCTCTTGTGCAAAATGTTAGCTAATTTGGTAGAGTACCTACACATAGGTATATTAATATCCAGCTGGTCAGAGCTTCCTTCATTCAAGGGTTTTGTAATAATTACCAAGGTTGAAGCCATCGGATCTCTTGTCTTATTTTACGACAGCTACGGACCCAGTTGGAGAGGTCGATTATTGAACCGCGACACGCCATTGCCATAGTACCTACTTACTGCCCATGCTACTCATATTTTTACGTAACTAAATAAAATTTTAGTAAAATGATCGATTCCCAAACGAGCTAAGTCTACAGTAAAGCTTCGGCTATTGGAAACTGCGGCAGGAAATAAGCGACGTTTATTTTGTTTGCGGTTAAGAGATTTCATTTTAATATTGCAGTTATAGGTCAATGTCATCTTGTTATTGGATTTAAATTTATTGGTTTTATAAATATTTCAATGAAGATGCGATTTACCTATTTCCGAATAATTAATAAAGTAAGTTAATAAATTTCTATTCGAAACTCAGGGTACCTACTATTTATAAATAAAGACAAGTCTACGAACAACTTTTTTATAGTTTTGTATGAACCTAAAACTATTGCATGTCCAGCTTGGATTAAATGATGCGACAGTAATATTTTTATAAAATGTGATGTGTTTTATTATCATTATTCTGACAACATTACTTAAGACACTGGCAGCATTGCTACGCTGAATATCAATGCTTATTTGCATTGATATTCGTATAAATAAGATATATAAATAAGGTATAAATAAGAGCCAGCGTCTGGTCACGAGTCACGAGTCGCTTCAATCTAAAAATCCCTGATTACCTATCAGACAACGAGAAAATCATTGATTATGAGATTGATATCTATTTATTTGCAAGAACGTAACAATGGAGGTACAAAATGGATTATTAGATGAGGAGTATTAATCATACAATTAATATTTGAGCACGTGTAGTACATACTTCGCGACTTGACTGCATGTAACCGGACTGGTGGAAAACCGGCAAGTCTTGGAGAGATATAGACCTTTGCCCTACAGTAGAGCAGTAAAGATTAAAAAAAAACATAATTCAAAATGTATTACAATAATAATGTTTTAAAAACGTTGTCAATATGAGTAAGAGTATACAAGGTAGGTATCTATACAACATGTACCCGCCTTCCTCGTCGCAACAGGAACACCTTGAGTGAAATCTATCTGATACGTAACGAGTGTTTCCACTATTGCTTTCGATGCCATAAACATAAGGTCATTTCCATTTGGAGGACGAGGCGTGGAGGGACTCTGTGTGCTTTCGCTTTGACTTAGTTACTAAGCCGATATATATAGTACGAATTACAATTTCTGGTAAATTGTAGTTTCACACACGAGGCTTGACATATTTTGAATTACAAAAAGGAAATTCACACATATCAAACTAATAGCAGCAAAATCTGGATATTTCATGTTTAGATTTTCCATATTAATTCCTTAGTACTCGAACTTACAGATTCAGGTAGTTGAGTAATAGATTGGGAAACTTAAAACAATAGGAAAAAAAATGCATCTCTTGTCTATAACAAAGCCTTTTAAAGAACCACACACTTTTCAAATTGGAACACAGCAAAGTTGCTTGGCGACCGAAATAAGTAGAAATGGTGGAACCCTTTCACGAGAAGCTCCACTACTTTTAAAATACCGCGCGTACATAAACCCAGATGATACATTCATAAAAAACGAACCTTGCTCAAATGACACCTGCTTGAAGACAGGTCAAGTGAAGGGTGGACCAGGTCAAGCCATTGTTATCCCTCACTATATCGGGTGGATAATAATGGGTGAATGCACGGTTGGCACTGAACTAACCCAAAGACACTTATTGTTTCTTTAAAGGAGAATAGTGTCTGCACAATATTTTTTATAAGTGCAAATCTTGAGGAACTAGTGGGCATATAAAGTGAGGGTAATTTGTTTGATTCCAGATATCAGCGTACCTATCAGTGACGGTGTACATTGAGGATGTGAATGACAACGTACCTACTTTCATGGACATGCCGTACGAAGTCACCGTGGATGAGCTGACGCCTACAGGTAAGCCTTTGCAAGGCCTGGACTTATTTTAATGACACTGGTACACAGCCACAGAGAAAATGGAAGTATTTCCCTCCATCACGGAGGGTAACTACCTATGCACTTTTTGGTAAGTACCTAAATATTTTGTGTGAAAATTTTGCTTTATGATGTAGGAGACAGCAATGTAGCTAATAGATATTGTATCGATATAAAATAAACAAATATTACAAGACATAAATTTTTTTTACTGGGTAGGAATAGAGCCCGAAAACCTACAGCGCGAAGGCAGCAGGTATTCAGTGATTTATACTGGAAACAAAATTTATAAAAACTCATCAATTAGTTCAGTTTATTTTATTAAATAAATAAATATTTTTTACAGGACATTAATTAAAATACACAGAACAATCTAGTCTTAAGAGCGCGCCCAATGACAAAATTACGCAACAGGAGCATTTTAAAACACACTCTTTGATAGTAACCTTTCGTTACACCATTAAAAAAATTCTGAAAGCTGGGAAAAATCTTGTTGTAGTACAATGATCAAATAGAATTAAAAAAAAAACTGAGTTCTTTTTAAATAAAATAAAAAGATACTACACTAAAAAAACGCTTTAAATTCATATGCTCGAAATTATCAGCGACAACCCCATTTTTTTATTTATGAATAAAATAGCTAGACTAGTGTTTTAGTCGAATGATCGGCTATTTTTTTTATTTCACGTTTACATTTTGAATAATTATATAAAACACTTAGAAAAACTATACCGTGGACCATGTAATTTTCGACGTTATGTTATGCGATTTGGATACAAAATAGATCATGGCTTCTTGGTCAGTTGTCGGGCAGCGCTCGACGTGGAAGGTTGTTCCCGGCCGCTTTGTTTCGTAATCCAGCGCGTAATTTAAATTATGTTTTGAATATCTACGGGTACTTATCTATTTTTATTAATCAAGTTCGTACCTATGCATAATAAAATTAATTGAAGACGGATTTCTAATATAATATTTTCAAATCAACGCAAAGAGTTGATAATGGTAGCACCCTATTCTCATACAAATTGAGTCTGAATTTGATGGGCTAGCGTTCAAACCCGGCCGGGCCGCGCGTTTGCCGCTGCACTGATCATTTCTACGTAATCTTGACAGTATAGGCAAGATTTTCAGACAAATCATTATATCCTCATAGCCTCATAGCTCAGTTGGTAGTAACTCTGTCTCCTGCGCTGTAGGCTGTGGGTTCGATTCCCACCCAGGACAAACATTTGTGTGATGAATACAGATGTTTGTTCTGTGTTTGGGTGTTGTATCATATAGTAAGTATGTATTTACAAAAAGTATTCAAGTATTCTATCCGTAATCTAGTTCCCATACCTATTACAAGCTATACTTAGTTTGGGGCTAAATAGCGCTGTGTAAAATTAATGTCCTGTAAAAAAAAGAAAACGTTGCAATGGTCGCCTATAATAAAGTACTCACCATTGTGTAATTGAAAAATTCAATAAACTATTGGATCCTATAAATAATAATAACGTTTTAAAAACTAAAAAGAAAACCGACTTTAATGAAGATTATGATACAATTTAGTTTACCTGGATAACGTATTTTTTTCAATTATTTTGATGAAAGAGATCGTGATCCCATAGGGGGGTCTTTTTTTCCTTACTTTCGAGGTAATACACCCTAAAAATACCCAAATCGCTTTAAGTGTGCCTATAATATTTGAAGAGTTCCCTCGATTTCTCCAGGATCTCATCATCAGCTCCCGATCTGATGACAGCGATCCGTTTTTTCTTTACTTTTGACGTAATATAACATAAAATACCCAAATCACTTCAAGTGTACCTTTAATACTTGAAAATTTCCCTCAATTTCTCCAGGATTTCATCATCAGACCTGATGATAAGGGTCACTTTTGAGGAAATACACCCTAAAACACCCAATTCACCTCAAGTGTGCCTATTATATTTGAAGAATTCTTTCGATTTCTCGAGGGTTCCATTATCAGGTCCTGACCTGATGTTAATGGGACCACCTGTGAAGTATACCCTTTCAAACAAAAAAAATATTTTCCAAATCGGTCTAGGCGTCTACGAGTAATCGGGGAACATACATAAAAAATATTCCGACGAATTGAGTATCTCCTCTTTATTTTGAAAGTAGGTTAGAAAAGCAAAATAGTCCTAAATACCTTTAAAGTTTGTCACAGATTAAATTAAACACATGATGCAGGCTAGTATGACTAGTACTAGACTAGTAACGTAGATTGAAAGAATTGAATGAACGAATTAAACATAAATAAAATTCTACAATGTGCTCAACAATAATACAGCACAATTATTAGTTGAAAAAACCCAGTATATACACTAGGTCTAACCAACTTCGAATACCAAGATGTCAGAATACAAAATAAATAGAACGAGAAATTCAATCAACAACTCCGAATACCACGGTGACAAAATACTTATTCCGTGACAATGTCACCTACTGAATACCTATTCAGTGAGAGTGTTACTTACCAACCCCGAAAACTGTCACTTACCATCTCCAAATACCTCGTCATCGTTTGTTTAGTTTAAGAGCGCGCCCAATGCCAGGAAAAAATGATATTTCACCCGCGCGTCTTGCACCGCCCGCTCTAGTGCATAAAGCTACCACAGCGCGCCACGATCGCTCGAGGTTGTGACGCTGAGCACAGAAAATGCGTTACTTGTTCCCTGAATTCTTATAATGTAAAAACAAATAAAAAGTAGGTATTTATTTAATTATGTAACAAATAACATTTATTTATTTATTTAACAGGTATTTATTTAATTATGTAACAATTATTAACAAGCCTCATAGCTCAGTTGGTAGTAGCTCTGCCTTTGGCGCTGTAGGTTGTGGGTTCGATTCCCATCTAGGACAGACAATTGTGTGATGAATATTGATGTTTGTTCTGTATTTAGGTGTTGTTTAGTATCATAAGTATGAAATGAAATGAAATGAAAATGCTTATTATCACAAAAAGGATTGCACTGCATTGAACAAAAAATGAGGGCCACGGTTACATGACTCATGATTAACAGACGATGGCTAGTCATCAACAATTCACTATTAAATTCATCAGGATAGTAAATAATAATAAAAATACCCTATTTCGAAAAAATATAAGAATCATTACAAATTCGGTTGTAAAGGGACCACGTCATCCAGATAATATAAAATGAAATAGATTGAAAAATGTATCTCTATCTAAATATATATAACTCAAAGGTGACTGACTGACTGACATAGTGATCTATCAACGCACAGCCCAAACCACTGGACGGATCGGGCTGAAATCTGGCATGCAGGTAGATGTTATGACGTAGGCATCCGCTAAGAAAGGATTTTGATTGATTCTACCCCCAAGGGGATAAAATAGGGGATGAAAGTTTGTATGAAACTTTGTCAATTTTAAACCGATCGGGCTGAAATTTTGCATGCATAAAGCTACTATGACGTAGGCATCCCCTAAGAAAGGATTTTGAAATTTTGCATTTGTTTTGTTTCGGTTTAGTAGTTTTGGTTATAGATTCTGCTTTGTATTTGGCATTTGTTTTGTTTTTGTTTGGTTTAAGTATAGGTTTTGTCAGTTTTTTAAATGGCTAAAGAAAATCTGAACGTTAATGGAGAAGTTGAAGAATATACTGTCGTTTTTAAGTTTTGTAGACCCTAATTTTTTATACACGCTAAAAAAAGTATAGCCGCAAAAACTATACCTAATTTATAATAATACTTCTTAACGCGAGCGAAGCCGCGAGCAAAAACTAGTTTAATTATATAATGAATTATGTATTTACAAAAAAAAGTATTTTAGTATTATATCCGTAATCTAGATACCACTTAGATATCAGAATACCTATTTAGTGAGAATTTCACTTATTTCTGGTGAACTGATACTTGTCAGACTTTAAATTCCATTCCGCTGGGTTGAATGAATCTCAATATTAATTTCCTGAAAGTTAACAAATAAACAAGTTGGTGCGACGTCTATCGTCGGCATCGCGAAATGGTTATTTTGATATAAATTCTGTGATTGCGAGAACAGTTTTTGATAAATGTTATAAATGACTGTCGGGATCATTTAATGTTATGCGATTTAATCGTGGATTTTCGGAATAATTAATTTAACGCAGCGCCATCTAGCTCCAAACTTAGCAAAGGTTATATTATATATATATAATATGGGATCTAGATTACTGTCACAATACTTTTTTTTTTACATTATGATACAATACAACACCCAATCACAGAACAACCATGTATTATTAATCTCACAAATATTTATCCTAAGTGAGAATCGAACCCACAACCTTCATTGCAAAAGGCAAAAGGTACTACAACTGAGCTGGAAGGCTAGTTAAAGATTGAAATATTTAGGCGGTAATCGAAGTTTACTGAATACCTACTTTGATTGGGCTGTAGATAACGAGGTCATTATCACTGAAATCAATATCACTGATTTCATCATCATTGAAAGGTTTGTTCTTTAAGAAGCCTCATAGCTCAGTTGGTAGTAACTCTGCCTTTTGCGCTGTAGGCTGTGGGTTCGATTCCCACCCAGAGCAAACATTTGTGTGATGAATATAGATGTTTGTTCTGTGTTTGGGTGTTGTATCATATTATAGTAAGTATGTATTTACAAAACGTATTTAAGTATTCTATCCGTAATCTAGTTCCCATATTACAAGCTATACTTAGTTTGGGGCTAGATGGCGCTGTGTAAAATTAATGTCCTGTAATATTTATTAATACCATTATCATTGATATCATTTATCACTAATATAATTATCACTGATATCAAAATAACTGATATCAATATCAACTGCAGAATCTAGTTGTAGACCCCTTTTTTTTTTATTGACAAACAGGATATTCCTGGTTAGCTAACAAATGAACTAATCTTTCTACGTACCTACTTGAAGGCCCCGAAGTGCCGCTGATTTTCGATTTCCAGTACAATCGTAGTTTGTCGTTTATTTTTAATTACACTACGGATTCAAATATAAAATTTCAGGTAATCGGACGTGCCATTTCGAAATGATAAACAAACTCCGTTCATATGGGCAATCGGTACTAAATGATCTTTCATTGAGCCGTATATAGATTTAGCCTTGCAATGTTAATTCTAAATGTATATGCTCTTGTTTGATTTATTTTCGTAGGACTAACAATCTTCAAAGGCATCCACGCGTTCGACCGCGACAAGCCCAACACTCCGAACTCCGACGTGCAGTACTCCATCGTGTCCGGAGACCCTCGCGGCCACTTCGCACTGGAGACCTCCCACAAACCCGCGCTGCTGTTGAAGGGGGCACTGGACTACGATGCGGGGGACAAGGAGTTCCGCCTCGTTGTCTCCGCTTCGGTATGCTAGATAGTGAACAGCATCACGTGTCGTAGTCTGCAAGCCAGGGCTATGTTGAGGGACGAGAGTCACGATGGAAAATGTTAATAATGAAAGCTATAGGAGTAGGGGAAGCCGAAAAGGAGATGGAAGCATTGCGTGAAACGGCTGATAAAAGTAAAGAGAAGAATATTTTGTGCAGACCCTGCACTGAAACAAAGAGGATTTTACAAGTAATCAGTTAATTTGTGTGCTTTAAATAATGTCATCCTGGTTTACGTTGTGATCTAGATTCGAAAAATATGGGATTTGTGTGTAGAGGCAGATAACTTTTGTCTGTTTTCAAACGGATTTTCTGGGTAATATAACTTATAGCAATAGAATATAAAACGTTGGTCTATGAAAAAAACAAAGAACAAGCATTTTTGCCATTTCAAATACCTCTTGTTACTTTTGATTTTAATGCAAAAGAGGAATTAGGACAAGAAATAAGTAATAACTACTTGTATCATTTGCAGGATCGAGGATCTCCACCGAGGAGTTCCAACGCTACAGTGCACATCATCGTTCAAGACAATGACGACTTGCCGCCCAAGTTCACGCAGGAAGTCTACCGAACGCAGATACCAGAGTTCTATCCTATTATGGTAGGTCGTCCACGACTGGATGCAAACCAGAGTTATGGAAGTCCTCCCATTCGACTGATCGACCTCATTGTAGCTGTTACTTGGAGATGATGGCTTGGGTCATAGGTATCCCATAAACAGATGGGTTGAGCTCCTAGAATTCCTGATTCCTTAAACGTGTCAATTTTATAATGTCACTGGTGAAATTACGGACTCCCGCGGCTTAACAGCTCGTGCTCTTTGTAGATTATGACCTAGCAGCAAGGTTTTGTTAACGGCAAATGCTGCACTTCATATCAGGTGGGCTGCTTGCTTGTTTCTTCTCCATGTTGAATAAAAAATTACCCAGATTAAAGCTGCTTTTTGAAATGGATACTTGTTGTACGTATGCGACTCACGCTTGATCTGTTTAGTACTGGCTGCAGATCATGCTTTTCAAGAAGTAACGTCATCGTCATCCAGTTACGTAATGTAGATAATTCGTGTCCAAAAGCCTTAAAGCTTTGAAACTGTGGCGTTTCATATCGCCACCATCGTTGAACAAGAGAGTACCGTGTATTCCAGGGCAAGCGCATCCACAAGGAGGTGTTGTTCCCGTCGCGGATCCTCGCCGCAGACCAGGACGGCGGCGTGCGAGCCGCGCTGCGGTACGAGCTGCTCGCCGGGAACGAGAGGCAGCTGTTCACTCTCGACCCGTTCAACGGGACTCTGTTCCTGGAGAGGGAGATCGATTTAGACGCTGAGACCGGACTATCAGGTGAAACTTCAAGGGGCGTCAACTGAAACCATGCAGCACAACAGGCTTGACGTAATAATGTTGGCTCGAAAATCAGCACTGCTATTCAATATGGCGATGCAGCGAGGGTCTTGGGAATGCCTCTGTCTAGTACGGGTCTGGAGCAACTGAGGTACCTATAGACATTTTGAACGGTTCTTGATCCTCGTGTAACCTGAATTATGTTCAGCCGTTAGGCCGTCTTTCGACCGCCAACAGACATTAAAGTCTATTTACAAGTTTAGTTTACAGTAATTAATCTTTGGAAACAAAATAAAACTAATAACGAATAGGAGATACAGAAAAAAATACTTTGGATAGTTTTTCGGTAATTTGCAGCTTCAAAACACATAAAAAACGGTAACAACAATCATTCAGTTCATGAATTCACGATGTATCTAAATAAACAATTTGAAGTTGCATTCAACAATGTCACACGTATTAACCACGGACCATCCTCATATATTTTTTTAAAATCCTTAACACATGGAGCATTGATTAATTTTATGCATACTTAAGTAGTATTATATTATTATATATAGTAATTTCCACTTAAACGCAATATTTGTGTATTCCAGCAAACACGTTCGTGCTACAAGTGCAGGCATCCCAGATAGACAACCCTCTGAAGACGGCGCTCGCGAGGGTCGAGGTGGAGCTACTGGATCTGAACGACAACCTGCCGGAGTTCGAAGTAGACTTCTACAATATCAGCATTGTGGAGAACTTACCCAACGGTGAGCAGCTGACTTTTATCTTCTATCGGCGATTGCCAAACGTTTGTCAGCTCACTGGAAGGCAAATGGCAATGTGGCTTAGGCGGAGCACACATTTCTTATTCACTCTTGATAAGTAGGTTCAAAGATTCTACTGTCGTGGAAAAACCGACCTTTCCGATACTATCGATGAGGGCCGAAGCAAATCAATGTGCTCGGCACTATGGAACATCTAAAAATAACTGATTGTATTTGTGTCTGTTAGTCGTTAAATAGCAATATAATTAGCGCTTCCCCGCCGTACAATAAAAATACAAAAGTAATTTTTGACTGCAAATTAAAATTCTGCTTATCTTAAAATCCAAACTCATAACTTATTTTTTTTTTTTAATTTACAAACATCATCTGAGCCTACAAGTCCAATAGGCTCATTAAAAACAAACATGCTCTGAGTATCAAAGACCACATCTTTACTTTCTTTTAAGAGAGTGCTTGGCCAACCAATAAAAAAGAAACATAGACACCCGTTGTTTCGATAGATAGATAGATAACATTTATTCACTTAATATATACACACTACACAACATCACAAAACGATAAAAACATAGTAGGTAAGTACAAACATATTTTATGGTAAAAAACTAAGAAGGAAATTAAGAAGGTAGGTAGGTACTTAAAAATAAATGAAACACACAACGGTAACAGGTGTGTGTGTGCTACAGTAGCAAAAAAGTCTCGGCTCAGCATTAATGCCCGCTGAACACAGAGGGCGCTGTTTTTCAGCCTGGACTCAAAACGGTCCTAAGACCCTGTCAGAACTTAAAATGTACTATGGAAATAAAATGAATATATTTGTAAAATTACATACATAAGCATACTACATAATTAAATGCTAAAGTTATACATTTGATAAATAAAAAATATGATATTAAACATACGAAATATAAGAAAATTCATGGCGAAATATAATTTATATAGTTTCGAGGCTTCGGCACAGACAATGCGTGCTCACTTCGATGAAGATGAATCAATAATGAATCGTACAGGTTTCAGTGTCCTCCAAGTGATGGCATCAGACAAAGACCAAGAAGACAACGGCGAGTTTACCTTCCAGCTCAGCGACCCGCGCGGAGCCTTCGGCATCGACCCTAGGACAGGGTGGCTCACTGTCAGGAACCAGGTGACATATCTTGAGCGAGATATACCCAAAGTTGAATGTAATAAAATACGGTCTATATACCCTCCAAATGGTGTTCACAATATACATATAAATATCCCCAGAAAAAAAGAAAAGAAAAAAAATGGAATGGATGAATGAATTTTCATAACAAATACATAGCTTAGCTATTAACATAATAACAGAAAAAATGGAACTCCGCAAAATAACGCTTGAATTAATTAGCTTTCTTCTTTTGTGGCATATAAACAGAAAGTGAGAGTATGCATTTTAATTGTCAAGTAGCGGTACTCAGACTTCGTGAAATAGTGGTTTTAAGGTCGATTGTAATTCAGTCACTCAGCTATACCACGTTTTTTTAATGTATGTATATTAAGATGATGAAAAGGTATGATATTCATGTTAATAATTGTTTTCCTTTCTTCCTAGACGGTTCTAGACAGAGAAGCTCACTCATCTCTTCGCATGAAAGTCTACGCTCGCGAAAAGAATCCAAGCGTCGTCGGAACATTTTACGAAAAACCACGATCTCCGAAATGGAGGAGGACCCCCACCACTCCCAGGCCTGTTCTCAAAGACAAAACCACGTACGTGTTCCCGGACAAGCTGGGCACAAGAACTGAGAACATCGAGTACCTGGACGACCAGCTTATGTCCTTCGTCAACGTCGAAGTAACGTTACTTGACGCTAACGACAACAACCCTTCCTTCATGCCGAGTAACTTATACGAGTTCACAGTAAAGTCCAATGCCAAAGTGGGGTCTTACATCGGTAAACTAAAGGCGGTCGATCCAGACTTGGGGAGAAACGGAATGGTGTTCTACGATCTGCAAAGGACCAGTAATTTGACCATCACCTCCCCGTTTCTTGTTGACGCCAAGACCGGAGTGGTCAGTTTGGCTGAATCTCCTATTATAGAAGGAAGACATGCGCTGTTTGTGGAAGCTTCAGATCAACCGGCTAATCCTAGTGAAAGAAGATACTCTTTGGCCGTAGTTACTATCGATGTCATTAGAGCTACCAAGGGTAAGTACCAACATACTCAAGGATTTCACTTTCAAACCTTGCGTGAGTTTTACTCACGTATAATCCCGTTCGGTTTCGCGTCTCTCTCTGACTGCTGACTGAGTGAGATGCGAAACTGATCGAGAGGGCCGCGATCGTAACCTACCCGCCGAGTCTAACTTACCTTGATCTGTTAAATCTAAACCGTTGGCTTACATCGATATAATCGTATACGTGAGTAAAGCCCGTGTTTTAAAATGCTTACTTTGGGTACTTATTTACAAAACATTTGAAAGCTTAATCTTCTGTTTGTTTAAGGTAAAGTTGACAAACCAGGTTTTATTGGATCGCCATACGAATTTTGGGTCGGATCAAACGTGGATATTGGCACCAGCGTTGGTCAAATAAGGGTCACCGATGTTATGGACAAAAACGATGTGACTTACGATTTGCTTCACGGCTATGAAGAAGGAGGTATGAAAATGCTTACTGGGCTAGTTTTGCTTGGTTTTGAAATAATGTGCTAAGTACCTTGATGTATTATTGTTACAGTACCATTTGCGGTTGAAGAAAGATCAGGGGTGATTACCGTTATCGATGAACTATCTAAGTACAATCGGCCTATTTATGATTTCGAGGCTGTTGCGATGCAGGAAAATGCAAACATATCCATTCTCACCAACGCATCTGTGCATGTCGTCGATGTCAATGACGAAAGAGGGGTATTATTAAAGTAAATCACAGTATTTTTGTAGTTTGAACCTTTTTCGAATAGTGATTTTGTCTTTAAAGTGTAATGTTGAATTTCAGGGGAGCACATGCACCACTCGTGTTTCATGTAAAAGAAAATGTAGCTGGAGCTACGATTGGTCAAATTGTGAAGTTAAACATGAGCATTTTACCCAATAATACCGGAAATCTAAAATTTCTCATTGCAAATCAGCAGGATGTTACCGATGATATTGCAATAGGTACGAGTATGGTACTTATTATGTTACGATAATGCTAAATTTTTCACATACATAAATCAGTTTTTTTCTTCATTATCTTTTTATTTCAGGTCAAGACGGAACTATCTATGCTCAAAAGCCTCTTGACAGGGAGAGAAGAGATACTTACCGAATGACTGTGATAGTAGAGTACAACCACGGATTCATATCTGGAGCAGGCATATACCAAGTAACAGTTCATGTTGACGACGAAAATGACAACCCACCAGTATTTGATTTTTCAACTTATGAGGGTTTCATCACTGAAAACTCAAAAAAAGGAACAGAAGTCAAATTGACCACGAAAATAAAAGCAAAGGATGCTGATATTGGAACTAATGCAATTTTTATGTATACTTTTTTTGGCGAAGGAAGGGAGCTTTTTGTGATCGATGATGAAACAGGGATTGTAACTTTTATCGGTAATAAATTAGATAGAGAAGAAAAGAGTATATACGCATTAAAAATTGTCGCAAGAGATAGAGGAGGTCTTAGCTCTGATGCCAAGTTGACAATATCAGTAGGAGATGAAAACGATAGCGTTCCAAAGTTTAACCAAATTGTCTTACCATTTGGTGAAAACGTTGAGCTATTGGAACTGGATGACAAGTCACACGTAAAAATATTCCAGGAGAAAAAAAACAATGTCAGTTCTGGAATCATTAACATCCCAGCTAAACCAAAAAACTCTTTTGCGCTAAAAGTCGAAAATGTAGGTCCACTGATTATGGTACCAGAAAATATTGCTATAGGATCAACGGTCCTAAAACTTCACGCAATCGACAAAGATAGCGGTATTAATGGACAAGTCAGGTATGAATTTATTTCAGAAGTATTCATTCCTCCTTACACACCGCTGGCTAACTCAATACAACCAAAGAGATATTTTGTAATCAATGAAAAACATGGTCACATCATCGTTGCTAGAACTCTACCTCCAGAATCAGAATTCAGACTAAACGTTTCAGCAATCGATGGTGGAGAACTGAGTGATCATATATCTTTAAGAATTTTTGTCAGAGATGTCAACGATCATTTCCCGATGTTTAAAAAGTCTTGGTATAATTTCAACGTCGAAGAAGCTCAATATACTAGAAGAGTATTGGGTAAAGTGGATGCTTCGGATGTAGATTTTGGACAAAATGCTAACATAACCTACTACATTGAACCCCCAAGTATCAATCTTCCCTTTGATGTATCGCCTCACTCCGGGGTGCTTAGCGTCAATGGAGAGCTAGATAGAGAAAAAGAAGATAAATACATTGTGACAGTTGTAGCTAGAGATAATGGCTTTGATAAGAAGTTATCATCTTCTGTAAGCGTAGAAATACAAGTTTTAGATGTGAATGACAATGCACCAAATTTTTTTGCCTACGATGAACTAGTTGAGTGGAAACATCCTGAAGCTGATGAACTATCCAACCATAATTTTGATTCGGTTATGATGCTTCCTATTTACAGAGCTACTCTTGCAGAGAATGCTCCGATAGGGACGACTGTTACTAAGGTCTACGCCAACGACTCTGATTTTATTGGTAACGGTAATGGACTTATTCTATACAGTCTACCCCAGAAGAAAAATCGATTAAATATGTTTGCTATTGATTCCAAAGAAGGCATTATTACGACTACTACAAAATTGGACTACGAAAACCAGTCAATACACAATATAACAATTGTAGCATCTGACTTAGGATCACCAAGCCTTAGTTCTACTGCAATTTTGATATTGACAGTAACCGACGTACCAGACGATGTGGAAATGTCAGAGAAACCTGTATTTATATCCAGATACTACGAATTGGAAATAGAAGAAAACGTTCACGCTCCTGTGGAACTTGTCACTTTAAACGTCACCGAACACTACGAGAACTTCAAAATGAGGTACTACATTTTGAACAACAATGAAACTGATGTGAAACGAACGTTTGTTATCGATCCGAGGAATGGCACTTTGTATTTAGTAAGAAGTCCTGATAGAGAACTAAAAGATGTCTATGAAATAATAGTCAGAGCAGAGAGACAGAAAATAAGTAGAGAGCTTCCTCACATGATATATCCGGTAGCAGATGACATTCTAGAAGGGATGACTAAATTTGACGTGAAAGTGATCGTCAGGATAAAGGATGTTAACGATAACGCTCCTAAATTCACCAACGGAGGGCGCCCGCTAGTAACCGCAATACCGACAACGGCAACGTTTGGGTACCAAGTCATACAGCTAAAGGTACTTATCATATTTAAAATTTTGACAATTTATAAAGTGCTTCTATTTCTACTTCAACATCGGTTATTATAGAGACTGTACGTACACGTTCTAGAGTTACAAATACCTAAGAAAGGCACAATTTGATGCATAAATCAAAGAGTGCATAGCGCGACTAAGACGCTGGCGATATTTCGCGTGTTTTACGTAGGTATATTAATAAACGTCATAACTCAAACTTTAACTTTCTTTGGTGCACTCCAAAACTGTAGGCAAATAACTACTGTACGCGAAAATCGTAAAAGTCAGTTGGTAGTTTATGATAGCAATATTTTAGGATCCCTGTACGATCTATATACGATCCCAATGTATTAGGCCTAATACATTAGGACCGTACAGAGACTCCTTAAACGTGAGGGTTTTGCCATAATCACCACTTTTGGCAGGTGGATTAGTGATCCTATAAAAAGTAATTTTAAACAAAGTAAAGCTGCTGTCTTTCTTCAGGTGAGATATTTAAATATAGCTATCATACACTACCAACTGGCTTTTACGATTTTCGCGGACCGAGATGAATAAAATATAGAATAAAAATAGTATGCTAAATAAACGTGATCCACTTACTCCGGTTTTCCGTGCTTATTTACCTATATTGCGTATCATTATGTTTTGTATCATCCTTTAAAAACTCAACAACAACAGCTCAAAAAATTTTCAGGCCAAAGATGCAGACACCGGAATAAATTCCGACATCCGTTATCAAATCCTCAACGAGCACGCGCCGAGGTTCGCAGTGGATCCGGTCACAGGAACTGTCAGGGTTGTGGCTTCTCTTATGCGAGATGCCGGTAGAGTGTTCGGCTTTGACGTAAAGGCTACTGACAAGAAAGGAGCTGATGATGGAAAGTCCGCTATTGCTAACGTTTTTGTAAGTTTTGACAACACAAACAAAAACTGTATTGCGTAAATCTTAAAACTCACAAAACAAAAAATTCTAACATTTAAACCACTTTTCACAATTCCCTGTTTTGATTTTAGGTATATGTTTTGGACGAAAACAAACAACTTGTTTTAGTAATGGGAGCTAAACCAATGGAAGTTGAGAAAGAAATAGAAAATATTACTCGATCTCTTTCTAGCCTAACTGGCTTTGATATTAGAGTGAGAAGGCTAGAAGCCAATATGAAGGCATCTATGGATGGATTTGCGTAAGCAGCAAAGCATTGAATATACGATATTGTATGTATTTCTGAAATTTAATATGTTCACTGTTTTATTTTTTAGAACTGACATGTACATTTACGCTGTGGATCCGTCATCGAATGCTATCATTGACATGGAAGTTTTGCACCGGCAAGTGTTTTAAATATCAGATTTTTCCATTATTAGCGATAGAAGTAACTTAGTTATGACCGTATACCAATTTGTTTCTAGATCGCTGATGAAGAGAGACATTGATCTCAGACACAACATCGCAGGGTTTAAAATCTTAGAAGTAGGAGACACTGCAATGGTGCAAGCCAGAAGTGGCAAACTACTCAGTACCATGGAAATAAGCGTAGTTGCTCTTGGATGCATTGTTTTTGTGGGAGCTTGTACTACTGCTATTTGTATATTGTGCGTCAGGAGAAGCAGAAGGTGATCATTTTATTTTTCTACTACATTTTTTACAATTTCTAATTTGTAACAATTTTTTCATATTCAACAAATTGATGAAACATGAGTGTATTGTTGGTTAATTTTCAGGCCTCAACGTCAACACAAACATATTCAGTACTTCATGTGAATTTCGTAGATGCACGTGTTCTTTGCACATAAGATAACTTATTTTAGTCAATAAAAATAGCTGGTTCAGAGTTAGTTCTACTCATTTTTCTATTGTAGTTAGTTAAAGTATAATCTAGTAGACTAGACTATTGAAAGTTCTTTACTATTTCTATCGTACTGGCTTCAAGTAGGAAATGTGTAGTATTACTTCAGCTCACTAATGCTTGACTTGGTTTCCATTTTATGTATTTTTTTGTAAGCAATCGTTCAAAGATTTGAACATTCATTAGAAAGAAAAAAAAAATGACAATTAAGATGAAAACCAGCATAGCATTAAAAAATAGACAAATGTAAATACAATCACGCAAATAACCTCAAGTTCCTACTGACCCACTTCCATCTTTGCTTTAACAGAAAACGACACAAACCATATTCCCAGCAACGACTTAACGCTTTCTCAACCGAGCACCTAACAAAGTACGGCGGTCTGTTCCCCTCCGGAGGTAACCAGTGCCAAGAGCTGAACCAGTCGTACAGCGAAGCGGATTCGTACATCGACGTCATCAACCACAACGTAACCAAGAAGATCTGTCCCCATGGCAACACGGTGGAGGAGTTCGGAAAGGCTCACCAAAAATGTGTCAAAAACACGTTCGGAGAAGCTGAGAGCTTTGGCCAGAAACATGAGAGGATGTGCATCAAATTCAACCAAAGACCTCTGCAGAAAAGGTATGAAAAAACGTTTGACGGTTTTTATAAGTTTGTAAATAAACAATATTTATAAACTAATAAAAACTTAAACATTAAATAAACGACAACTTATCACTCTAACAATCTATTTTACTAGTAGATAATGATGAAATAGATATTAATAAATGACTCAAAATATATCGACGTTTTTAATTTAGAATGAAAGTTTAAGTTGATATCACAAAGTTTTAAATTATGTTTGAGCTTATTCGATTGGCTTCTGCAATAGATATAATTAGTAGCCAAACTAAAGTGTTATAGATTATTTACTAACCCACTGAAACAACATTTTGTTAATGTTTTTTTAAATATTTTTTTGATTATCATATCATAATTCAGGATTGTGTTATTTTTGATGTTAATTTACAAATTTTTGTTTGGTTTCTTCTATTAACATACAAAATCGCACCAAATCTAACTACCATACTTTATTTTTGAGAAACACTTTTCATTGATTTTTGTTTAATAAACTATTACTAAATGCAAATTTCATATTCCACAAAATATTGTTACGCATTGCAATTTCAATAAACTCGTAAATATTTAAGAAATACATCCAAAATTACCCATTTGTGATCATAACCACTAAAACCTTTATATATACTAACAAAACCTCAGTAGTTGTAACACAGTAAGGACATTCAAAGCAACCACACTGCCCACATCTAGGAAAGGTCAAGACACGTCCATCACCTCGGTGAACTCCAGCGGCCAGGACTCGGGGATCGCGGACGCGCGCTGCCCGTGTCCCTGCGGGCAGTCCAGTGTCCACACTTCCGAGGAGAGCAGCGGGTAACAATTAACTTACTTGTATCATTTCCTCACAAAAACGAATTGCTACCTGCGACATTATATCTCCCTCTTTAAAACATTTTGAAATTATACAAAAATAGTGAGAGTATTCAAACCATCACACCAACGTCTGGAGGTTTCTAATATGAATGCCATGCGACTGTAGCTTTAGTATCTGCCGTGACAGTAAAGCCACATTTGCATTCCCAAGATTTGACACACACATTCGTCCCACGCAAGAATTGAACCAATTAGTACCAATTAATACGCCAGAGGCACTGTTAAAGTTTTCTGTGTAGAACTGACGGACTGTAAGTAGAACACCAATCTGCATTAATTTCATGTCCCTGTCACTCATATTGAGATGTAGCAACGCTCTGCGGTATATGCATCTAGATGTCGGTTAGAATTCGGTCATCAGCTACAGCTCCTCATATTAATGAAAACATAAATGTATACCGAATACAGGACATACATTCATTGGACTCAAACTAGATAATCATTTTAATACAATTGACTTAACATAGCTAGAAATGGTACATCAAATTAATGTTATAATGAAAATAAATGTTTTGGTAAGCAACGGATGTGTGATAGACTTAATGTATGTATCAACAACATCTAACTAGAATATGAATTCCTACAAAGCAATTTACTTCGTTTTATCGGTATTATATTTTGTTCAAGTAATGTTGAGGAAATGAATGGCTTTTCATTGTTTTAATTGTTTTTGTTTATTAATTTTCACAGGTGCAGTTACGAAGATTCCCTAAAATCCAACCACAATCCAGAAGTACGTAAATCGTACCGCCAGAGCGATCCTCGATCCCGACGAGCCTCCTTCCACCACCAACCTCTAGACACCCGGCAGTTCGTCAGGCGACAGTCGTTCTCAGAGAACATACAAAGGCATTACCCACCGACGGAGAGAGCCAACCGGTTATCTAGACAAGTGTCGACCCCGAACGTGTCCAACATCTCGCAATCTTATTTCATGAACAATAAAAGAAAAGACAGAAGAATAGAAGTAATGAACGAGCCTGTAGTAGACTACGATCACAGTGAAGGAGAAGACGTGTTCGATACAAGATTAGAGAGGAGAGCCAGTGGGAAGCGTAAAAGGAGCAAGTTTGTAGACATCGGACCTCAAGCAGCTGTGTTTGTAGCTACTCCAGCTACCGTAGACTTGATGAGGAGGCAGGGTAGTGAGAGATTCATGTTTGCTCGACCGTTGTGAGTAGAAATAATAGATTTAATTGAAATAGATAGGAGTGAATCGCAAATTGGACGGATTGTATTTATTGAAGTGGGATGTGCTAAAGTGTTCGAAAATGAAAATCAAGGAATTAAATTTCAATCAATGATTAGAGATTTTAAACTTAGGTAAGAATACTCGTCGGTACCAAAATACTCAAGTGGAAAATTTAAACGCTAGTAGCTACTGCGTATGACTGTTTATTATTGTTTTAAGGATCGCGATTTAAATTTATGATCTGAAATATTTTACATCAATATGTAAAATACAATAATCAGATAGAAAATGTGAAACCTCACTAGATACAGAATTTTTATGATATTGTTTGTATCTTCAATTCCTTATATTGCAATATTAATTTTAATTATTACTTATGTAGGTATTTTTCATGTTATTCTAACACTCATACGCTATACTCGTATATTATGTTTAAAAATTATTTTATTGTGATTTTTGTAGATTTGGACCCGGCTAGGTATTATTTTATTAAATATGGTATGTTATATATTTGGCGACGTCCAAAGAGCTCTATTAAAATAAGTGCCATTCGGTTAGCGTCTTTTAGTGAAGGCTTTTACCAATAATTACATGTTTATCCACCTTTAAGATAATTTTGTAAATATTGTAATAAAAATATAATTGTATGTGAGTCGATAATGCAATAAAAAATTTGAAATTAAAACTTTTTTAAATAAATTTTAGGGATTACTCGCATAATGACAGATACTCTAAGTAAAGAAATACTTTCACACCACTCACTAACGAAACCCAATAAATAATACAGATATAGAAAAAATATTTAGTTTGCTTTGTGTTTTTTATTGTGATATTAAGTGAGTTCGTGAGGCAAACCTTGACGTTCCTGCATGTCGGTCCCATTTCTCGTTTGAGATCAGTTCTTTTTGCGTATTACAGACAATGTACAAATTTTTATTGTTGTATATTCAAATATTTTTTTTTCGGTGCAGCGATTTCATTTTTTCAAACTACCTAAAACCAACAAAAATACACAAAAATTTACAAATTTGTTTTATCGATTGAAAAAATATGAATACAATGCCTACAGTGCTCATATTTGTTTATATTAAAACTGACTGACTGACAATTATTAATTCTTACCTTATTAATGGAAAGTCTGAAATGAAAAAGTGTTATTACACAGCAATATATACCGCGTCTAGCAACTTTGATCTGAGTCCCAAAATCACAATTAGATCTCCGATGCCACACACTAACAAATCTTTCTCTAAAATTCTCTAACCCGTCTGATTTTAATATGGAAAGCAATAAATCTGAAGCAGAGATTCAACCCGGCACTTTACAAATACAATGTCCTGTCCAGCCAGAAGCTCGGGTCAGTCTATTACATTCACGCTTGGGGTTAGTGAACTCAAGCTTCGGGTGCTTTTACTGAAATGAAACTCCTATCAGCTTACAATTTTTAAACGATTTTTTTAACTTCCCAAAGAAAAAAGGTTCATCGTTTATTTTTTTCAGACATTCTTTGTGGAGCCCATTGTCATAGTAAAGGCGCTGGCCACTTAAATTGCTATAAAACATTTGGAAACCAGACCAAAATTATTTAAAACAAAAATTGGAACCAACTGCAATAAAAACTTAATAATCATTCTATGGGTAAGTTGATTCATTACCTATATTTTTGAATTAAATGTTGACATGCTAAGCCAAACAACAGGATTGTTTTTGGATAACGTTAACCTTCCAAAATATATATTTTTAGTGTCAAGTGATTTCATTTTTAAACGATTTTATCACCTAAACTACTCATGATTCGCCATCAATAAGTCATTCGTTTCCAGCTAGAATCAAACTGATGGCCACAAAATTTATTTAAAAACACCATTTATCTGCAGGTACTCAATCAGGTAAAAATAATCATGCAAATCGGACCTCAATTGGCATAATATATGATTTTCTATTGTCCGTTGAGGAGTTTTGGGAAAATGGGACCGATGTCAAACCTATTTCTATCGATCGAAAAAATAATTTCACAAAGCAGATAGAACTCACGGAGAAATCGGTGGAGATACAAAAAAAACATCTGAAACGAGAATCCTACTATCCTACTTTTGGGAAAACGGTAACCCCATTAGGTAAATAAATAAATATTACAAGACATATAGGAGGCTTAGTGGAGACTTCTTCTCCGCGTGGCAACAATATTAGAGGCTAGTCAAATATTTAGATCTGTTTTATACAATACTTATTTTTTCTTTTTATCTATTGTGTTATATTGTATCCTGTCCAGTTCAAACTCTTTATGTATCTATACTCTTTATCTATACGTGAAAACCTTTAATTGGCCTTCTGTGTTATATTGTTGTGTTTATCTTATATTAATGTGCTGTTGGTTTTCCTTCAAATAAATAAATAAATAAATAAATATATTTTATACAGAGTCATCTAGCCGCAAACTGAGCATAGTTTTGTAATATGGGAACTAGATTACGCTTAGAATACCCAAACACAGAACAAACATAAATATTCATCACACAAATGTTTGTCCTGGGTGGGAATCGAACCCTCAGCCTACAGCGCAGAAGGCACAGTCACTACCAACTGACCTATGAGGTCTTAGTTTCTTTTCAAATTTTTATTAGGTATGTTGATTCTGCTATAAAACAGTTGATTTAAAAACTTGTAGCTGGTTCGAGAAAAAATATATGAATGTTGAGTCATGAACGGTCTTTCCGTTCATGACTCAACATCCGGAGGTATCTGACTACCGGTGTGTATTTCTGTAGCATTCAAATAGATCAATAACAAAAAACCTTACATAGATAAATAGAAGAGTAAGTACGACTTTTTATTTATTCTGTGCCAAGATCGGAAAGATGAGTTTCGTTTCTACAAATAATTACCTTGATACTTCCGTGAACTGTGAAGTATTACTGAAGTTTTTAGAGCATGAAAATTAATTAAGATAATGCCTAATTTATAGATAACTAAGGGATTTGAAAGATTTGGAGATAGTGTTATGTGATGCGTTCATGAGATTATATTTCATCATCGTGATTTAGTAGAGATTGTAATGGGGTCAGCATAACTTTCGTTTCTGCATTTTGGGGGTTCATTGGGGTTACATTTCTAGTCAGGAATCGCGCAGGTTGTATATGAGTTTAATTGGAGAGTTTGAAACTTTCAAACTACGTATTCTTTCTGGTTGCAATATAGAGATATATAGAATTACCTTTTGGTGTTAAGTCCCGGCTTTTTAGAGTCGAGTATTTTTTACCGACTTCAAAAAATCCTCTTTTTTTTTGGGATTGTCATCAGGTCAGGATCTGATGATGGAATCCTGGAGAAATTGAGGGAACTCTTCAAATATTATATGCACACTTGAAGTGATATGGGTGTATTATCTCAAGAGTAAAGAAATCATGGACCCCATATCCGTCCATCTGTCATCAAAATAATTGGAAATTATACGTCACCTAGGTAAAAAATTAAATGTTTAAACTTATATTGAAGTTTAAACATTTAATTTTTTACCTAGGTGACGGTTTTTAAATAAAGCATTTAACGTGATCAAAAAATAATCAAGTAGGTCGAACAAGAAACCAGTAAATCATTTTGATAAAAACAATGTCGGTTGGAAAAACGAACCAATTAATTAAACGGAATAGGTTTTTGTGAATGCTTTGAAGAAAATTTGATTTTTACCACATTTTTACTTATCGATAATTCTCTCGCAAAAAGAGGATTGGTGTCTATGTAGTATCTACACAGTCAGGTCATAAATTCTGTCACAAGTTTAATATAAAATAATTGAAACAAGTTTATTCATTATGTAACCATTTATATACCAAAATGAACTTAACGAAACATAGATTCTTATGACATTAAAGTTTATTCAAAATGACATCCGTTTTTTTGAATACAGGCCTTCAATCTGCGCGGCCAGTCGTCTATCGCAGCACGAACGAGGTCCATGTCAATATCGGCGGCTGCCTTAATCAAGGATGTCTTGAGTGACTCCAAATTGGGATGAGGCTTTGAGCACGCCTTTTCCTCCAAGTGTTGCCATATCTTGTAATCTAACGGACTCAAATCTGGACTGGAGGAGGGCCAGTCTTCGTGCCGGATGAAGTCGATTTCACGCGCCGCCAGCCAGTCTTGTGTGCTCTTCGCTCTATGAGCTGGCGCTGAATCTTGTTGGAATACCCAGTGCCTGTTATTGAACATGGTATGAGAAACAGGTTCCACGAGGTTCATCAGGACTGTATTTTGATACACAACATTTTGCATTCGTTTTTACACCTTTCTCACAAAAATGTACCTCTGTTAAGCCCCAGTAAGAAACTCCCAACCATACCATGAGCGAGGATGGAAAATGACCTCGTTGGACACGCGGAATACAGTTGCTCGCTTCTTCACTACTGTGTGCGTACACCTTATCGTTTTGTTTGTTGTAGCTCTCTTCTACGGTAAATTTTTTTTCATCCGAAAAAAGAATTTCCCGATATTTTTTTCCCGCGTACCGCTTCAACAAAGCGCGGAATCTCTTCAGTCTCAGGTCCATTAGACGAGCATTTAAACGATGTCCTGTTTTTCTTCGATATGCCCGAAGCTCTAAGTCTTCATTTAACACCCTTTTCACCGTGGTTCTGCTTAACCCCATCTGAAGGGCCAACAGTTTCTGCTTACGTTTGGGATTTCTTTGAATTCGCGCCTTCACAGCTTTTATCACTGCTGGAGTCCTAACAGACCAAGGGCGACCACTTCTTGACCTGTCATCTACACTAAGAGTCTTCATTGTATCGTTTGATGGTACGATAAACGAATATTTTGGTTATATTCAAATTTTTCAGTATGTCAAAAATTTGAATTGACGCGTAACCGCAACGATGCAACGCAATAACTGCAACACGGTCTTCTTTAAGCGTCCACTTCATATTTAAAAATGAGTAAAATTCTAAATAGTATACATTTTTATTTTCATGCACAATTCGAAATTCAAATTCAATAAACTTTTTTGTGGTCAGCATTCTAAAAGAAAAGTTTTTACTGTGTGACAATACTTATGACCTGACTGTGTATATCTATATGTAGGTGAAACAGGAATAGTGTTCGAGAATATATTTAAATTGTATCACAATCCCCGGCAACAGTCTAGAATGTCAGAGAAGAGAGAAACCAAAAAATTAGTACATAAATAAATTAATAAATAAATATTACAGGACATAATTTTTTACACATCGTACGCAGTCTTAAGGCATGCAGGCGTCAGGAGACGCGGTCAGACATTATTATTCTTAGTTGTAAAAGTCTTCCCAACCTACTGCTAAAAATAAACCGTTAAAAAATAAATACAAGTTCCTCAATACGTGATAAGCATATTAATGTTTCAGTCTTCGAAATTCGTCGTATTTGGTAGTTTAACCGCCTCTGTGGTCTAGTGGTACACACCGATTTCAGATTCAGAGGTCCCGGGTTCGATCCCCAGTACAATATTGTGCTTGGTTTGTTTTGTTGTAGAATTATGTTTAACTCTGCCTGGTTAGTTACCGGAACACAACAGTTTTATAAGAATTGTTGATCAAGTGAGCGAAGCGAACGAGATCTCTGAGTTAAGGTAGAAAATCTGGCACTGTATGTATGTATGTATGTATGTGGCAATGTTTGTGACGGCATCTCGAACACAGGAACATTCACTCTCAAACGGATTATCCGATTTTGATGAAATTGGAAATGTACAGGAATAACATAAAAATAAATTGATTGTCGCGGCGTATTTTTGATAAGTGGCTGAGGTATGGTTTTTGAGATGTTGGGGTAAAAATAGATATTTATATTCGCCTATAACTTTTGAATGGTTCCGTTTACTAAGACCACCCCTTTATTTACATTAAGGGTCGTAAAAAGGCAGAATATGATTGAAGTCTTGAAAATATGTCAAAATATGAAATATCATATGGTATACGGGTTTGGACTGTGGATTTAAAAATTGGTTTATTTTGGCCTTATTAGGGGTGATTTTGAAAATGAAGGGGTAAAGGATGATCTTCAGGCCTTGTTAGATAAGAAAGAGTATTCAGAATTTCATTAAAACTGGTTTATTTATTTTTTGTTAGTCACTTCTTAGTAATTGTGTTGCCAAACCAAGGGTTTCGACAAAGTCCAAAAATTACTTTTAAGGTATCATGCAAGGAGTTCGAGTGCGCATATCCCACATCTTCAGCATATTATTGTCCATCACAATGTGGAAAGAAATTCCTAAAAATATGTAAGATTTGGCCATAATCACCACGCTTGGCATGTTGTTGATCGCAGTAATGATAATGCGTAGTAGTAAGTGGAATTGACATTGACGCATTCTGGCTATAAATGCTGTATACATGTATCATCATCATCATTACAGCCCATAAAAGTCAACTGTATAGGACATGGGCCTCCCATAATGCTAATGAAAGCAATGGAGGGTTTTGTCATAATACTCACGCTTGGCAGGCGTGTTGGTGATCGATGACTCTTTAACGACTACTTCTGCATCACCTCAGAACTTCGTTATTACTCAACCGATTTCGAAAATATATTTTCATACAAAAAATAACGTATTATTGCACCCTCACACAACTCTTAAATAGTGTGTCGGAGACGTCGTGGTGTCGTAGGTTTTACAACGAAAAAAAGCTAAAAATAAACTCTTTTTGGAAAAAAAACGGGAACCGACTTCACCACTAAAAACTTGCAAAAAACTCTTAGGGTAAGTTTATATAAGTTGAAGGCGGTGCCAATTGCACGGTGGCAATTTGGCACCAACTTCAAATTATATAGAGTTATTTGTAAGTTTTTAGTGGTGAAGTCGTTTCCATTTTTTTCCAAAAAGAGTTTATTTACGCAGGGTCCGGAGGATGGAGGCCTATGGCTAAATTTAATGTTAATAAGGACCTATGGTAAGGTAGCTAGATAAAGAAAAGAGTTATTAGGAGAATTAACTATGCATTTATTGTCTAGGATAAACTACAGATAGAAATATTAGTTATGCCATTATTTAAATATATTAATTAGAGTTGGGCGCCTTTTTTATAAATCAAGAAATAATGCTAGCTCAGACATGAGAATACTACAGATACAGGGTACATTTTAGCCTTATTACCAGCAACCAGTCCAGAATATTACTATGTTGACGTTATTTCATTGATCAGGTACCTAATGTCCAAGGTGTGTAATTAAGATGTGACGGTTAGTATTAGTATAGACGACACAGAAAAATATGGAACTCAGGAATGGAACTCTGATCAACTGAGGGTACCGTGGAGGGATTCGGAGAGACGGGCTTAAAAAGAAGGGAGCCCGCTTCAACCGCATTCAGCACCGCTCCAGGTCCAGTCTGTACATCGGCTGGCGACTCCAAGAGAAGGCGCCAGCTGAGATGTGATGGCGGTAGGGCGTAGCCCTTCTCCAGCTGAACTCTGTTGACGCGGAGCGCCTCAAAGTTTGACGGTGCGAAGCCCTAGGGCTTCGCACCGTCAAACTTTGAGGCGGTCTAGGCGTGGGTTACGGGTGTAAGGTGGCTGGTCTACCTGCTCCCTGCTTGGTCTCACCACGACCCCAGCGGCGTGCTCGCGCAATCAAAGTCCTGTGGCCAAGATACCACAAATATTAATTTGGCTACAACAGACAATTAAAGCCATGTTTGGAATGAAACCTATCTTTACTCACCAGCTGGAGATTTCACAATTTAACAACGATTTAAATTTCCAAGCTTCTAAAGCGGCAGATCGACCCGTGTCCCATCAAAAAGTAACAACCCTCTCGACAATCTGTCACTCTGACACTGACAGATTAATTCTCCAGTGGCCATCGCTAAACTGGCGATCTTGTCACTACGGCCTTGCACCTAAGCCCTTACCCGCGGCTTTACTGAAAATTGCTAAATAACCCGTTACAATACATCCCACGCCGGGGAGATTTTTTCTACGAAGAAGTTGTAGGAAAATTCACTCATGCCCACATCCGTATTGAAACTATAATAGAACCAAACTTAAACAAAAAATGCCACCGATTGACAATAGGTACTATAAATATTTTGTATCGCTAGATGAATTGAGAAATAGCGGACTCTTTAACAAAAAAACATAACCTAAGACCTAAAATAATGCCGGGTAGTTAGGTCAAACGACTTGTGGACTATAGTTCCCTAGGATTGAAGATCACCTGTAGTATCCAAACATTCTCACACACACAAAACAAACAGTAGGTAACCTCTCTCACCATTGAAGTTACCGAGTTCACAAACATTCTCGGGTAACGACTGAAGTTGAATGGGATTAAACCAAGACAACTATCATACGTAAAAGTGAGTGTTCCCATCCAAAATACCTGGTGTTGCCTTATTTTAATAGTCAAGACCCGATAAAATATCATTTTAAATTTCGAATTGATCTGATTAACCATTCAAACCACTACCAGAACTTTATAAGAAACATCACATACCACAGACTATCTCCGGAATAGTAGCTATCTATTGTCGGTACTTCATTACTAAAGAGTCTTGTAGGGTAGATTTTTGATGAAATACGATACATTTCCAGTGAAATTCTATATTTATGTCATTGTCATAATGAAATCGCAAAGAAAACGAAACGACTCTTGGTCTATTGGAATCAATTGAATCAAGTTCATCGACCTATAGTAAAAAAAACAAAGTTGTATGTGTGATCGCTAGAAAATTGAGTCGCGAAAATAAGAACTTCCTCGATGATTCTCTACCATCGATTTCCTTTAACCTTTGCTTTTTTCTGTCATTCTCAATATAGATTATATTAAAAACAGTTCAGTTTACGAGTAGGTAGTATTTTCTGTTAGGTACGAAAAATAAACAGAATAGGTACTGTTTTTGAAGGAAAAGAAAAAAGTGGTTAGTTAATGTGTTAAGGTGTTAAGCCTCGACCTCGTGTGATGTAGATAATGTCAAACATTTGTTTGGAAGGGTACGGCACGGCACTGTCAGGAACAGTTTCTTCCAGTAAACTAATATTGAAATCATTGTGACCCAAGGGCTGGCTCTTATTTCGGCCAGCAAATTAGCATAGCCATTCAGCGTGGCAATGCAGCCAGTGTCTTGGGCACGCTCCCGTCTGGTACTGGTCTGGAACAGTTGAGCTACTTATAATTATATTCTGGCTGATTCCTTTATACATAATTAGTTCAATTGCACATTCAAATCAAATTGAGGTAATGTTTTTTGCACAAAGTTATTTTATAATCTCGCAATTTAAGTGAAAATAAAGTGGCTATCTGTTAACCCGAGAATAACACCCAGTCCATACCTAATTAATTCTCATAGACTTGATAAACATCTTGCATGAAATTCGTTTCAGAATTATGCGGAACATAGCTAATTATGTAAAACTTTTCAAATACTTCAGGCATGTCTGTCTGTTCTTTTTAATTTACTTTGGGTTGGTGTTTCACGCGTTGATTCGGAAATTAATCACGGCGTGAGTGTAAAAATCTAACTATTTATACGTTCATTGAAGATTACGTGCACCACAATATGAGTTTAGCAGGTACATCTTTATTCGACTCATTTGGAGAACGTCATCTGCCACAGTCAATTAAAAAGTACGAGTAAATATGATCATATGGCTAAATTATACTTGTGGTAAAACCTGCAGGTCCAGCCTGGCCAGCGACCTTCCAGCCGTGTTGGGGCAGAAGTCCAGGGCCAACGACTTTGTAACTGCTAAGCTGCATCTGCCGTTTCCCATAAAAGTTCTCATCGCATCTGTAACGGTGAACCTTGCTAACACTGGTTATGTTCTTCAATCAAAAATTCTAAATATCGTTTATTCAGTAAGATTTTTAGTATCATTTTAAATCGCCAAATGTTCGTGTTTCGAATCACGACTAGCACACAAGAAAAAAGGCAATAAAGTCGGGACAGTAATTTTTTTGATGATCCCTAAAATAAAAAATAAAAACATTTATTCCATAAAATGAACAATCAAACGAACTATGTACAAAATAATCAGTCAGATTACCTAAGGACCGTTACAAACGGCCTATACTCAACTCAACTGTTCCAAAACAGTACCAGACGGAAGCGTGCCCAAGTCACTGGCTGCATTGCCATACTGAATAGCTATGCTAATTCGCTGTCTTAATAAGAGCCAGCCCTTGGGTCACGTGTCGCTTCAATCAAAAGCCCGCAAGATTTTTGAACACCTGCTCCCCACAGACCCAAGGACTCAACCCCAAAAGGCTCAAATAGGTAAGCTCTGTCGAGATCACTATATTTGCGCCTTTTGTGATCCTCGGCCGAATCAGCCGCCGCACTAGCCCTAACTGATAATTAAATAATCTTAATTATCTAAACAATACTTAAAATAGTTTATTAGCATTTATAAATAGGTATACATTAAAATCTACAATGCGTAATACCATCCTAAAAGTGAAAGTAAGTACCTAGATATTTAGTGGGCAGTTTAAAAAAAAAAATAATTACCATTAACTTAGCTGCCAACTGGTATAGCGGAATCGGGCAACGCATTTTTTTACTAATGAAGGCACTTATAATGTACTTTTTTATTCATTTTATTAAATATACTAAGAGGACGCTGTGTGAAATTAAAATTAATTATTTATTTATTAGACAATTTGTGATATACTTTTAGAATTTACGAAAAGAAGGTTTGGTAGCGCTTTGATGAAGCTTATTATAGAAGTTTCACGTGCAGTTGGAAAAATAAATGGGCCCCGTAGGAAAACCACTTCAAATTAATTTCAATTATAAAAATAAGAAACAAAAAAAATGTGACTTTAGGTTTTTTGATATAATTTTACTAGCCAGTACTAAATCTTCAAAGCGATTCCCTGGGCGAGTTTGGGGTCGATCCTAGCTAAACTGAAAGCATGAAAATCTACACCATCAATGCATATGTGGCATTACTGCACCACTGATGCTGCTTGATTACTGCACCAGAAGGGTCCTTCAAATCCTAATCAGTAGAATTATTCAGGGAATATTCAGCGGAAACTAACAACCATTAATGACTACGACAGGTGTACCAGAATAATTAATAAGTAGAATAACCAGAAATATTAAACGTCGCTAAAGTACAGAGGAGTGTATCTGGATATAAAAATAACTTAGTGGTTTTGGAAATATTGTTAAATAAAAGAGTCAAAAAAACAAAAAAAAAACGTCACAAATAATAAAATTGGTAGTCTGAAAGAAATCGCTTTCATGCAATAACCACCCATTATTTTTTTTTTGTTTTTTTAATCATTCAGTTTTATTTTTAAGTATTTTCTTTAACTCAATGAAATGTGACAAAAAATCATCAGATATAGTGAATAATATAATAAGAATTGTATGTAGTCTCACAGCTCAAAACTTTTACAAACACTTATTTCCATATTAGATTCGGTTTATCAAGTTTGCACTATTTTATACCATCAATATCATAAGTTATCGATCACAAAGCAATGCCTATGTACGCAGTAGACTCACTGTCTGACATTTTTTTTTACTCTTTGCCCCGTATTATTTATCGTGGATATTTTTTTTTATGATTTGCAATTGATTCTTGATCCAGTTACAGCCTTAAATTATCTCGTGATTGTTTGATAAATTAAAACTGCCAATATATATCAACTTACCGGCGTGCTACATGCTGTTCATCATTATATCCTCTTATGTTATCCGCTATATCGCAAAGTGACTTGTCTTTAGTCTCAGGCAAATAAAAATATAAGATTATGGTACATGTTGACAAAGTAACACCAAAAAAAATAAAAGCTGAATATAAGCCGGCTGATTTTATAATAATCGGAGTCAACTGCGTTATCGATCCCATTATACACATAAATAGTATAGATATCAAGCAAATAGCGAGACTCCTGCACTTCAGTGGTAGCAGTTCAGAAAAAAATAAAAACGAAAATAATACCGGACCGCACCCAGTACCCATGGAATAGAGCGACAAAAGTGTAATCGAGACATATTTATCTTCTGATAGAACTGACAAGCTCACTAAATAAACGTATAATGATAAAATATACAAAGACGCTATGCCAATAATAGAAGAAGAAAAAAACAGTGCTCTTCTAGTCATAAACCTCGAAAGAATGGTACCAGTATACATTGCTACAACGGTTACTCCATCAAGAATAAGCATTCCTGTATACGCGGTTGATTCATCAGAAGTCATTTTCTTTATTATTACTAGTGAATAAAATCCACAAGCGATTTTACCACTAAACGCGTATGTTATTATGGAACAAAATCCTATCAATGTTGGTTTAACAAAATCTTTACTTAAAATATTTTTGACATTTATCTGTGAGTGCTTTTCATTGTTTTGATAAGAAATCAGCTTTTTGAGTTCTAACTCTGAGTCTTTGTTGCTTCCTTTTAACCATCGATGTGCATCTGCGCACTCTTCAAATCTTCCTTTACTCGCAAGCCAGTAAGGAGACTCGGGCCAGAAAAAAATGAAGCTTATCGGAAATAATGAGATGACAACTTTGACCAATCCTATGTATTTCCAGTGAAAATATGTTCCAATCGCGTTTGACACCCATATGCCCCAGCAAAAAGTAGCAGCTTTGAAGGTTAAAAACAAACCTCTGTATTTAGGAGATGTATACTCTGTTAGTACCATAGAAGATATTGTAGAAAGAGAACCAGCTACTACGGCTTCTATAGATTCGCTGATTAAGATCTGTGTGACGCTTGTGCTTGTGTAGAAAGTAATGGTAGAGACTAGCATCGCGGCACACACGAACGTGTAGGGTTTCTTCCTACCTATGTAGGAAGCTGATATTGGTAGTATGATGACCCACGGAACTGAAGCATAGGAGTAAATGGACACTGAAATGTAAAAAAAACATTTAGGTAGAAGATAAAATCAAAAAATATCAATAAAAGAAAAAAACAAGGAAACATATACTTCTTTTTCATGTTGAATTGCTCACCAATTTTACCCCCTAAAATCTTGATGACCATAATTGAAAAAATAAAGTTAATCCTTAATTATTGTTTTAATAAATAAATAAATAAATAAATAAATAAATAAATAAATAAATAAATAAATAAATAAATAAATAAATAAATAAATAAATAAATAAATAATAAATAAATAAATAAATAAATAAATAAATAAATAAATAAATAAATAAATAAATAAATAAATAAATAATTTCAAATTAATTTTATTTTTGAAACATGATATTCTTTTTATCTAAATCAGTCTTTTGTTTACTGATAAGCGTTATGTTTTCTTTCCATTTGGGTCTTTTTTGTAACTCGATTTTTTAACGTATCTATAATGATAGATACGTTAAAAATTCGAGCAATTATGGAATATGAGTACCGATGGGGTAGCAACGCGGTACAAATGGCACGCAACATTAACGACTTATATGGAGCGAACACTACAAACGAACGTATAACCCGTTATTGGTTTACCCGCTTCCGTGCTGGAAATTTCGACCTGAAAAATGCACCCTGTGGTCGTCCGGAAACTTTGGTCGACAATGACGAATTCAAGGCGATTGTGGAAACTGATGATACTCAGTCTACTGTCGAATTAGCAGCAGCTTTCAAAGTTAGCATCAAAACAATCTTGATCCATTTGCGTCAAATTGGCAAAGTAAAAAAGCTTGACAAATGGGTGCCCCATGAACTTAATAAACGCCAGCGCAAGGTGCGCGTTGAGGCCTGCCTTGCGCTGCTCAACAGGCACAGAAAGGAAGGAATTTTGAATCGCATTATTATCTGCGATGAAAAATGAATTCTTTTCGACAAACGTAAGCGGTCATCGAGTTGGTTAGATCTTGTTTCAGCACCTAAAAAATGTTCTAAACGAAAAATTACACCTAAAAAAATTATGGTCACTGTTTGGTGGTCTAGCACTTTTGTGATTCATAACAGCTTGATACCAAATGGGATTTGCATTACTGCAGATATGTACCGTAAACCACTGAACACAAAGATGGAAGTTTTTCCATCTTTGTGTTCAGTGGTTTACGGTAGCACAACGTCAACCATCTTTGGTGAATCGATCATCCCCGTTACTGCTGCATGACAACGCGCGACCTCACACCGCACAGCAGACCGTCTCCACGCTACTAGAGCTAGGGCTGGAAGCTCTCCATCATCCGTCGTACTCAACAGACCTTGCGCCTACCGATTTTTACTTTTTCCAGAATTTTGACAACTTCTAAACGGGAAAAAAAACAATACCCGGGAGGCAGTACAAAATGCCTTCAAAGAGTTTGTTGCCTCCCGTCCAGCAGACTTTTTCAAGAAGGGCATCGATAAATTGCCCCTGCGCTAGCAATCACTAGATGCATCCACTGCATTGGTGATTACTTTGATAGACGGAATTAGAAAAAACGGAAGATAGAAAAAAAAATACTTGCATTGATTTCATACAAAACGGCAATTTCAGGTAATATAACATACCCTTATATAACAGGAAAAAAATATCACTACGATAATTGGACTAACTCTAAATCTATTCAAATTATAATGTTTTCTATGGTTTTGGTTGATGGGAGGACTTTGTTTAAGTCCGCCTGGCTACCACCATCATATCTAATTCTATCGCCATAACAACAATTCTTAAATTTTTGTGTTCTGGCATTTAAAGGAAAGATATTAATTATTATTATTTGAGGTTCTTCAGTTAGTTGAGAATTGTGGGTGAAGTACGCCTTCACCTTCGGCCCTATTATAATTTGTTATCAGGTAAGATGAAGGCAATGCGCTTGTCCGTCGTAGAAAAAAAATGTGGAGCATTTGTTATTATCTCATACAAAGATATGAATGATAATTTACCTAGCAAAGGTGCTTTCGTTTCGCTAATGATTTCGGTGGAATTGGCTTCACGACGTATTTGAGGAATATAAACTGTTGGACCTCCAAGTCCCATTCCATGTAGAAAAAAATTGATCCATAGGACGGCGCAGACAAGAATCTGAAAAAATGATCGAATTTAATAAACATCTGCGAAAACATTGGATCCTTTTAAGAATGTCGCCTCTTCAGTGTAGTGCACGATCAATGTTCACACAGATGGTGGAAAAAAACAGAAAGCTTTTATTTATTGACATAACTTTAACTTCTACATGACTTCATGTACAAATAAAGTCGATGCAATTGTATAGGTATTTCAAAATGGAAAACCTATCACATACAAGTAAACGTCTTAGAATCAGTGACAAAAATAAGAGACGAAAAACTTACCACCAATTTCTTTACCAGTATAAGGCCTATGTCAATACATCACCTTGATTCTTCACAACCTGAACCTAACAATGTGTCAGATCTAAAAGTCCCGGGATCCACACGGGGTGGGAGAGGTGAGATGTGGAAGCGCACTTCACCCGGAATCCTCAACTGACTGAGTAACTAGCTATCTTAACTCTAAAATGCCGTAACACAACAATTTTAGACTTGTTATTATGGCGACAGAATTAGGTAAGATAGTGGTAGCTAGCCAGGCGGACGTCCAAACTGGATATATAGTTTGGTTGGTGGTAGGACGTCAAAGTCCTACCACCAACCAAACCAAGCACAATATAGTACTCCACCTGGGGATCGAACCCGAGACCTCTGGATCTGAAATCGGTGGGTTGAACCACTACACAGTTGCAATAACAGTTGCTACATAGTGGCAGTTGGAAAATAATAATAATGATAAATAAAACGTGTGTGAAAAATAACGTATTCACATACCATGTATATGGGTGAGATATGCTGATATACATATATATATATTTCATTAATTAATTTACCATCTTATCTAATAATGTTCCATATATTACATGACTAAAATTATCTTTATCTTTAACATATCTTTGTCCAATATTTAGGATAAAGTCAAGCAAATTAAGTTATTGTTTTGTGTTATATTGATAAATTAGTTTTTTAGCAATGACATTACCTTAGTCATTTTATGGGTTGATCAGCATTGATCAATCAAACTGATCAGTAAAAATCTCACCTGTCTCAGTAAATATTTCCATACAACATAACTTTTATCACTGCTAGTAGGAATCGTCTCATAAAGGCACCTGTCCATATTTTAAAGATAAAAGTTACTTTGTGAAACAGACAACGGCGACACAAATTTAGTTCATTGTCGATACAACAAATCCATGTTTAAAATTTTAAAACGAAAATCATTTGTAATGCTAATCACTTTACATTAAATTTGCTTCGCCATTTATCACTGCCAGTAGGTATTATCTGAGTAAATAACTTAAAATCTATTGTAAAATGGCGGTAAAAAGTTACTTTCAAACGTTTGTGTGTAAATTACATGTACTATGTTTAAACTATCTACAGCCTACATTTAAACGGTGATTTTCGAGTAACTTCCAGTTAAATTAGTATTTCTCCCTGAATTGAAATCTCGCGATGCTGGTCAATGTAAGGTATTGTACCACAATATTTTTATTACAACAAGTTGAAAGTAGGAAAAAACTAAAACTGGACAGAAAATTATTTTAATAAAGTATGTTAAGGTAGCGATGACTTTGTAACGAAACAGGGTTCGTATAAGTCACAAATATTAATATAATGGTAATTATATTAATAACAGGTCAAAAGAACTTGTAAAGAGGAAGTACTTCAAACCAGTAGAATGTAGCTGGCAAGTCGATTAAAACATTTTTTTTGAAAAATGAATTCAAACTAAACAAAATACATCAGACGGGCTCGGCAGTTGGTACGGAGTCTTCAGTGAGATCACGTAGCTATTTTTGACAGTTCTAATTCATTGCATCGCTATAAATTTGACTTGTAGTTTCGGGAATTTGCCTTCATAGTTTGCTTTGGAACAGGAACCCTTCAATGTGTCGACTATCTGCTAAGAACTGGGCTAATGAAGTCTTACTCCAGAAAAATGCGCTTAAAGTTCTAGGATTTCAGAGATATTGTTTTCGTAAACGTGTTACAAAATCCCTCAGTTATAGATCGAGATTGTGGTCTCGACTAAGCTGCTAAAAATACAGGCTTTGGATAGCATGTTTTGGAGAGACAATAGCTTACTGAGTAATGAGTGATTATACTTAAATAGCGATATAATATTTTGGTGCTTGTTGTGACATGATCAAGTAAACTTAAATAAGAATTCAAATCATATTTACGCGTGTAAATTGAAGTTGATATCTAGAGTGCTAAGATAATAAGTTATAACTTATACCTAAGCAAAGTGGATTCTAGATATTACCTTCGATAAGGCCTTGAAGCCTAGCGGTGTTATACCTATAAGGTCCGTGTTTGCTCTGCGAGCAGCTTCCGCGTGTTGGATCCCGAAGCCTCGAAAGGCCTGCCAGTCCCCGTGCAGGGTGTGATTGATGAATATAGATAATAATACATAAACCTAATAATCTAAACTCACCCGAGCTCGCCAGTTTTTAATTTGGTATACACTGCACCGTGATCACTGTTATTAATTTGGATTCTTATATTATAATTAGCCGAAATTGGCTCCGCACCGCGAGGATATATCTGTTCGTTCCGTTCGTTCAAGTTCAAGTTTTTTCCACTGGTTTTTTTCCGCGCGCCAAAATATTTCTCATATGTCACCTGTTATGTTGACATTGACACTAGCAATGTTTGTACTGATGGCTCTCCCGCAGCCCCGAGTGTACAAGAGGGATAACATACTAATAGACATAAATATTGAGTCATGCATGTGAGTGTGTATGTAATTTCCCTAAAATTAAATTAATTCCCTAAATTCCCTTATAAACTAAACATCCCCCCGCCCGAGAAAGGCTTAAGCCTTTATCTAAATGAAGTTAGTGATACTTATTAATATTTATAAATTAATAGACCACTAAACCGAAAACATACTTATAATTATTTACCTAACCGCAACGAAATTTTATTTTAAATACACATTAAAATAGATTTATAGTTGGAGGACCTATTCCAGCGGTAACCTACAGATCTTGACCACTGGCCTCAAAAAGGTACCTGAAGAAGTCTTCAATCTGACACAACGAATGACCCCATCCCTTCCAGGCAGAAGCTCTATGACCCTACCACGTCTCCATTTAAGACAAGGGAGATTGTCTTCCTTGATTAATACAAGGTCTCCTACTTTAGGTGGATCTGTTGGAGTAGTCCATTTATTCCGATTTTGCAGACAATGAAGATACCGATCACTCCATTGTTTCCAAAATCTTTGTGCAATAGCTTGCACCAAACGAAACCGACTAAGCCGCGTGTCGGGTACACTATCCAGATTATATTCCGGAACCGCAAGAAGTGGTTTTCCCACTAGAAAATGTGCTGGCGTTAGCACTTCAAGGTCCTGAGGATCCTGCGTTAAGGGACAAAGTGGCCGAGAATTAAGAACAGCTTCAACTCTGGCAAAGACCGTCGATAATTCTTCGAAGGTTAACACCTGTTCGCCGATCATCCGCTTCAATAATGCCTTGGAGGACTTTACGGTGGCCTCAAATAAGCCCCCAAAATGAGCCGCCCCCGGTACGTTAAACAACCAAGTTATCCCGCTCTTGGCTGCAACGTCCCCCAGGGTTTTTCCAACCTCTTTATCTAAAAAATATTTATTTACATCATTTAAGTGCCTGTTTGTTCCTACATAATTTGTTCCATTATCGGACCGAATAACGCTCGGAAGACCGCGCCGAGCAGTAAATCGCGATAGAGCTGCTATAAAGGCCTCCGTCGATAGATCGCTGACGACCTCCAAATGAACCGCTTTTGACGAAGAACAGATAAAGACGCACAAGTACGCTTTCAACACTTTAGCATTCCTAAGTCGTGATGACTTTATAGAAAACGGCCCTGCAAAATCAGTTTGTACTGTGTGAAATACCCCAGTGGCGTTGACTCTATCGCTAGGAAGTGCAGACATTAAAGGCTCCACAGACCGCGCCTTTGTTTTAAAACAGGAAATACATTTAAAAATCCTACTCCTAATTGCTTGCCGAGCCGAGAGGATCCAGTAATCTGTTTGCAATATAGCCTGAAGGGCAGTTGGACCAACATGACAGTGCACCCGGTGTGCGTGGTCGATGACTAGGTTTGTCAGGGGATGGGTTTTGGGTAAAATGACCGGATGTTTCGTATTAAAAGGCAACTTCGAATGTTCCAACCTACCCCCGACCCTTAATAGTCCCGTATCGTCTACGAACGGTAACAACCGCCGTAACCGCGTGGAGCACGGTTTATTTTGCTCTAAACATTTTAATTCCGCTTGAAATTCCGCTTGTTGCATTAGTTTAACAAGTCGGTCCATGGCCAACTTGCGCTCCAGTACTGTTAGAACGCCTACCCTTTTATTCGAAAGATTCCTTGCATTGTGCGAGAAACGAAGGCAAAAAGCTGTGACAGCCTGTAATGTCACTAACGAGCTGAACCGATTAAACATGGGGTCCGTATCCGCTATTCCCACATGAGCGTGCACCAGATTCTGGGTTTTCCTTATCCCAGGCAAATCTCCTCCATGCCTTACTCTATCTATCGGCCACGTCGCCGCCTCACCGCAAAGCCATCGAGGTTCCCACCATAAGGTATGATCAAGAAGGACTGAAGCTCGACATCCCCGACTTGCAACATCCGCAGGGTTCATTTCCGATGGTACATGCCGCCATCTTATCTCTAAGCCGCAATTAATTATTTGAGAAACCCGGTTTCCTTCAAATGTTTGTAAAGTATGAGGAGGCATTTGCAACCATGCAAGAACTATTGTGCTATCACACCAACAAACAATTTCATTTATTTTTACCTTATCGCCGATGGATTCGGATACATACTTAACTAGTCGTATTAATAAAGCCGCACCTAGCAATTCCAACTTTGGAATGGTCACTTTCATTTTGGATGGCGCTACGCGTGATTTCCCCATCATTAGTGAGGCCTTCGCGTTGCCGTCTACATCTATGGTTCTCAAGTAAACCACTGCGCTGTAACCGCTCTCAGAAGCATCTGAGAATCCGTGTAATGAACAAGTCTTAATATTATTTCCTCCCAAAACATAACGATCCATTTTCACATTCTCAATTTGGGGTAAATCCGCAACAAAATCTCTCCACTCCGCCACGACATCCGGCGGTGGAGTTTCATCCCACGATAAATTCAATCTCCAAAGTTGCTGCATGAGAACCTTGCCTTGGAAAAGCACCGGTGCAATCCAACCTAGAGGGTCAAAGGTTCTTGCCAGCGTTGAGAGTATTACCCGCTTTGTACAAATGTTAGTTTCCGCAATTTTGCAATGGTACGAGAAGCCATCGTTGTTGGAGTCCCATTCAACTCCTAGGATTTTAAAGAAACCTGGCCCGTCTTCTTTGTCAAAGGTCCTAGGCTTTTCTAAGTCCTCCGCAGGAATGTCTTTAAGTAACAGCTTACTATTCGAGACCCACTTGCTCAACTCGAACCCGCCAGAGCGTAGCAAGCTTGTTAGATCACGCTTTAATTGATTGGCTTCTACCTCCGAATCAGCACCCCCCAAAATGTCATCCATGAAAACAGAAGACCTCAACAGATTGGACGCCGCTGGGAATGCCGCTTCACCATCATCAGCCAACTGCCGCAAAGTCCTTATTGCTAGATACGGACTACACTTCATTCCGTATGTAACAGTATTTAGCTTGTACAGAAGCAGGGGCTGATCCGCAGCCTCTCTCCAAAAGATCAGTTGATACCTTCTATCTTCCTCATGAATTATTATTTGACGAAACATCATCTTTATATCCGTTGTGAAGACGTATTCAGACATCCGAAAACGACATATAATTTCCATAACATCACGCTGTAACTTAGGCCCCGCATGCAGAGTGTCATTTAGCGAAGACCCCGCTGTCGTCCCGCAGCTAGCGTCGAAAACTACCCGAATTTTTTCCGACTCCGCTTTAAATATACCGTGGTGTGGGATTACGTACCCTTGACCACCATTATAGTAGTCCGGATCTCGATCACAGACCGACATATGCCCCATCTGTTCATATTCCCGCATGAACTTAATATATTTTTCCCGCAATGCCTCATTTGAGGATAGCCGCCTTTCCATTGCCAAGAACCGTCGTTTGGCCAATGAAACTGAATCACCTAAGTCAGGTTTCTCATTCACAAATGGTAATCGCACGACATACCTGCCCGACTCATCCCGTTGATGAGTTTCTTGAAAAAACGATTCACATTCCGCATCCTTAGGGTTAACTATCACCGCATCAGGAATGTCCTCAACCTCCCAGAACCTCTCCAGAATCTGGTCAGTAGTGGCGGTGGCATGCGCTGCAAAACTTGATTGTGAATGGTGAGCCGCATATTCACTTATCGAAACAGAAAAGGTTACTGGACCCATGAGGACATGTCCGAACACCGTGTTCATCGCACATGGCAAGAACTCATTAATCTTTACAACTCCACCTATCATTATGTCACCCATTAAATCTGCCCCGATTAATAAGTCAATGGGTCGACTTTCGTAAAATCGTTCATCTGCTAGGTAGATGCCCCTATACCATTCCGCCAAGTTCGGTGATAGCGATGCGCTAGGTAGGTTGTGAGTTATGTTACTCAAGATCGTGGCTGTAGTAACAAGTCGAGGGTTATCCGCGTACCTAGGACTAATTGTCAAATTTACCCCCCCTTTACAGTCACTAACCGGCACCCCCCCTAATCCTGTGAGCGTGACGATCTCCGACCTAAACCTTCTTAAACCTAGCCTGCTAGCGCAATTCTCCGTAATAAATGTGCTCTGACTTCCTCCGTCAAGGAGTGCGCGTACTTCTTGGTATTCACCGCATATATCCATTACACGCACTACCGCAGTCGCCAGCAACACCGTTGTACGCTGACACGTAGTCCGATCCTCAACCTTATTGTAGGAAGTTAAAGCCGCTCCTGTGTCCACTGTAGCTGAACTTCCCCTATTAGGGTTCACGTTAGCTACATCTACCCCACTATTCGGCACGTTTGCCCTATCCGCCGGGAACGCGTTTGACCGATTTGCTATAGGAGCTCGAGGTCCACTAGCCGCTGATGGCTTCCCCGACGCCCCCACAGCTGGCGCTGATTGATGTTGTGACAGATCGAAATGTAAAAGATGATGATGTTTGCCAGATTTACACTTATAGCACACCCAGCTAGATGAGCACCGATTTATAGTATGATCCCCTAGACACCTGAAACACAGCCTATACTCTTTTACTAGCTCTTTCCGCTGACGTGGCTTCAAAGCCAAAAATTGGTCGCACTTAGCTACATGGTGGTTTCCCCTTTTGCAAATCTTGCACCCACTTGTCTCCCCCTGAGACACTACATGGTGTGCCCTTGATGTGGAAGGCTTACTACTACTGTGACTATGACTTTCACCGCTGGATTCTAGAATCCGGACTTCATTTTCCAGAAATTTTATTAAATCTGGAAACCCAGGTAACTCTTTGTCTGTCATTTTATCTTCAAATTGTTTCTTTAAACTGCTGTCTAGTTTTTGAAAGTTTATAAAGAACAGTAGGTAAGACCACTGTCCAACAGGGAAATCCATTTTCTCCAATGCTTTGGTGTTCTCTAGCAAGGTGTTGAGGAAGGGTTTCAGAGAACTTAAATTCTTATTTACATGGACCGTTCCCAACAGATTGTGCAATAATTTATCCGCTAGTAACCGCTTGTTATTGTATCTATTCTTAAGTAGCTCTAGGGCTATAGAATAATTGTCACCAGTGACAGACAAATGTTGGGTGAGTACTTTGGGCTCTCCGGTTAATGACCCAACAAGGTAGTACAATTTTTCTGTGCTGCTCAGTGATGTGTCTTGGCCTACTAGAGACTCAAATAGGTCTATGAAAGACATAAACTCCTCAATTTTCCCTGAGAAGGTTGGCAACTGCACCCTGGGTAGGAATGCCCGCTTGCTCCTACCTGTTCCCTCTGTGGAACATGCAGTACCATAATCCGAGGATTGACAACTAGCTGTTGGTGGAAAGAGCTCTAGGGATTTCTGCTTAATGCTGTAATATATTTTATTGTACTGTACATACATCTCTTTTAATTTCACATGTTCTTCACCTTCCTCCGAACCGGTCAGGAGTTCCAAGTGGTTGGATGTAAATTCCGCATAAATATTTTCTAAATCCCCACACCTGAGCTTGAATTCCTTTCTATTGCTGTCAGATGTTAGGTCATTTGAGATGGCATACAGTAAATCTAAATTTAAAACTGCCATGTCATACCGCACCTTTAATTTGATTTGTTGGGCTTTTACAGTGGGAGGCATTTTGTTAGTAGGTACAAAACACTCAACACCAACAAAATATCACAACTTAATAATACAACTTACAATAAACTCATTAATAAATGAAGACTTCTTCAAGCACAATATAACACAACACAATAATAGCTATAGTACACACCCTTCAGTGATAATAAAACACAAAAATAATACACAATATTAGACACTACATTTACAATACAATATTCCCTGTGTAACCTAAGAACTTATTCTAGGTCTTAGCCTAGATCTAGACTACCTAGACTGTCAGGTTAACTGACACCTAGGTCTTAGAACTGTCTTTTTTAGGGTACCGCTATCACAGGCCTTGCACTATGAATCTATATATAGGACCATATACCAATTGATCAGAGGTACAGTTTACCTATGCAACCAGGATCCCTAACCCTAGATCCGCTAGGTGAGGAATAACTATCTACCGAACTAGCCTCAAAAGGCTCCCCAGCACAAGAATGATAAATATGTGTGTAGTGAGTGTTATTACAAATTCAATATTTAGGGGAATCTACCAATATATGTGTGTATCCCTACCGCAATATTATAAAGTGTGAGTTTCTCTGTGCAGTGTATCTTTGGTAGTCCACCTTACCACCCAGTGGAATCTATGTACCAAGTGTGAGTTGGACTAGAATACCAAAACCGCTAGGTATTTCAGCCCCCGCAGTGTGTGATCCGCACACAACCAGAATGGCGAAAAGAAGATCCGTGCCAAGAACCTCGTAGACCGCCAGAGGACTTGGACACGAGATGTGACCGCGTGTTTGGTGTCCTACACGAGAATGGTGACCCTTTCGATCTTTGGAAATCCGGCTCGATTAGGACCAATGTTTGCTCTGCGAGCAGCTTCCGCGTGTTGGATCCCGAAGCCTCGAAAGGCCTGCCAGTCCCCGTGCAGGGTGTGATTGATGAATATAGATAATAATACATAAACCTAATAAACTAAACAGTCCGTTTATTTTGTAGATATGGTGATCTGATCTGTTTGACTAGGTTTATTTATTTTATGTATTTAATCCCTTTTTATATGTCTGCTAGGGTCCCGGTTCCTGGTCGTTTCGTCCGGTTGAGCTGGGACAATCTGTTGTAGGATAGGCCAAATCGAGATTAACCATCTCGTTCCCCTTTGAAGCTAGAAGGATGGCATTGCACTTTGCTGTCCTGTGTTAGACCCCCTTACACAATTAGACTTAAATGTGGAAGCTTGCTTCCTAGTTTGTATCTTGCGGCTTTGTAATTTATTAAATTATTAAATATTTATTAAAGATGAGTCTCAATCCTCTCGGTGACGCGACACCTCTGTTTTAAATGGTCTGATGAGTCTGTCGGCCAGCATGAGTGTGTTTGTGGGATTCCTGTCCTTCCGATATTTTAGATCACGTGGCAACAGGCACCCTGAATCCACGATGAAACTAAAATATCACTATGGTAGTGTTAGGGAGGTATGATTATTAGGAATTATAGAAAATAGCATACTAGATCATTAGGTAGCATAATTCTAGGGAGTCCTATCTCGGACATGGCAATATATAAGTTTTTCGTTCATTCAGACAGGATTCAATGAATCAACTTTCCTTCTGACTGAACATTAGGTTATTGAGTCTTGCTAATATGTACTCAATCTCACGCGGTAACATGTTAGGTAGGTAATCCACTAAAATAATGTAAATTATCGGTTCAATATTAATTTATTAAAAATACGTTTCATTTATGAACAAAATGGTAGGAAAGTACTAGTAATAGGCTAATGTTAGGTCAACATAATAAAATAAACATAGTAGGTTCTTCCGATTCTAAATTATAAAAAAAAACAGTAGTTTGGTTTTGTATAGAACTAGGGTTAGGTATTATCAAGGTAGGTAGGTAGTAGAGATTACTCTCTAAAACCGTTACGGAACGGAAACCTCCGGAAATAATAGGAGACTAGGGTCTCCTTACTTATACTTTTGTACTATTAATTTAGTAGAATTGAGTCCCGCAGAGAACCCACCTAGATGACCTATGAAAGAACAAACGTTTGTTTGTTTGATATGCATAGGCCATAAACCCTAATATTATGAATATAGGTAGATACAACATAAAACAATCGAAGGGTTTTATTTTCTCTTCGTCTTATGTATGGGTACAGAACTATTGTTTACTATTACAAAATCTACATTCAGTAATGGGGGGAGTTTTTTTCTTTTCAGCCAAAAACCGCAGAGGAGAATTGGTCAAGTCCAAGCACTGTTAGGGGCTATTTAAGCTACAATATTAGGAGTCTGTAGGTAAAATATAAAAATCATAAAATTATCAGAAAAATAAAATTATTCTTGGAAACAAAAATATTCTTAGTAATTAAAATGTATACAAAGCAAAGGTAACTCCTCCATCTTTAGGTAGGTAGATAAAAGAGGGAGGGTTACAACATCTAGCTATAAATATCAATTAGCCGAAATGCTTGACATATAAAGACATAACATCTTGTTTTAAATTGAAGTCAGTGTAGCATAATTATAATTGTGAAAAATAACTTTAATTATGCACATGTTTACCTTTCAATGAAAACAGGTGATCAATATTATACACATCACCAGTTTACACAGACGATAATTTTAACAATAGATTCAAGGTACGAGTGATAAACGTAACTAGTATTAAAAAAAAATGACTATTTCGTAGCATGAAAGTAGTTTAATAAATAAATAAATATATACATGTATAAATATATTAATTTAGAATTGACATATTACTATTCATGTCCATCAAATCTAAGAAGTACATTTTGACGTTTCGCATTTCTTATTACGCTAAAACTTTGTTCAAACGTAGACACAAAATATTACAAACAGTAATTCTTATAATGTCGAAAAATTATTTTATCAGATAAATAATTATATTTATTAAACATTCCTGTACATTAATCTATACTTGAATCTCGTAAAACTAGTTTAAAACATAAACAATCAGTAAAATTGTAAATGAGGTTCACGTTTATACAATGTTATGTCATTATGTTGTTTACAGTAGTGCTGCGACAGTTTAAAATTCTTGAGTTTCCAAATAATCGGTAAAAATATTGAAATAATTTAATTAATCGAACCGACTTTTTGACGGAAATTCAGTGAGATAGTTTTGTGTAGTGCGCGAGTGACCAAACCAAAATTTAGTTCAGTAGTTCTGCGAATTACTTGTCTTTTATTCAATAAAAAGTACAATTAAACTAACTATGTACAAAGGAATCAGTCAGATTACCTAAGGACCGTTACAAACGGCCTATAGGTAACTCAACTCGCTTATTCGCTTTAGGACAGATTCGCTTTGTGACAGATTCGCTTTACGGCAGAATCGCTTTACGGCAGATTCGCTTTACGGCAGAAATTGTACAGTTAAGTACACTAAAATTGTGCCCAAGTAAAAAAAGGTACAGGTTCAAACATGAGAGGTATGGACGTTCTTTAAATCTATATTAAACGCAATTCATGGAAAGGTTTTAGCAGATTTGATCCTTGCATTTCTGTTGCCCTGGTACTTTCCTTTCAATTTATGTTATGTATAGTTGACCCGACTGGGAAACGAACCCGGGACCTCTGAATAGTTATTCTAGCAGCCACATGACCAAGAAGGTCGTTAATGGTATGTTTCAAAGAAGTTTCCGAGCATACAAAACTACTTCAGTTTATCTATCAAAAACTCCTTCAGATTATTTATCAATTAAGACCTCTTCAGTCTAATTGTGTTTCATGTAAATGGCCACATGTATTTATTAGATTTAATTTTTTGTTGTTATGTCACTATTGTCACATTTGTCAGCGATACTTCGATGATTTCTTTTTGATAAAATTCTTGCAAAAAAGCGTAGTTGAATTACAATGGATTTGCCTACTCACAGCATCGGGATTAAATTTATATCTAGCCGAAAGGGTAAGCCTGTCTTACAAAGTGATGGTTTTCGCTATAATTTCGTTAAAAAAAATAAAAATGGTCATACCAATTGGAGATGCTTTAATAAAATGGACTGTAACACTTCTGTAACTTTAGATAATGATAATAAAATAGTAAAAGAGGCTGTGCATTCATGTATCCCTGATGTAGTTAAAAACGAAATAGACTGCTTAATGGACGAGTGTAAGAAAAATGTATGTACCAACCTTAAACCCATCCCAAAGTTATTCGAAGATTTTATAGAAAGTGCCAAATGTGATCTGCCGGAAGACGATATACCTACATTTACAGAAAAAAAAGACTCATTGTACAGAGCTAGAAAGGCTTTCTTGAATTTGGATAGAACTACTTGTAAAAATCTAAAAGACCTCAAGTTGCCTGATCATCTAGTTGAAAATTTTTTCTTGTTTGATGATGGGACTGAAGAAAAAATTTTGTTTTTTTGTACACCATTAGCTAAAAGCAAATTTAAAGTATATAAGTGCTATTACGGCGACGGCACCTTCAAAGTTGCTCCTAGGCTCTTCTATCAATTATATACTTTACACATTAATGCTTCACAAAACGATGATACCGTTAATTTTGTTCCCTTGATTTATATACTCCTGCCGAACAAAACGCAAGCTACTTATGAAAGACTTTTTACTATATTACGCGATATTTTTTTACTAAATATAGAACAATACAAATGCGATTACGAGATAGCAGTAATTCAAGCAGTTAATGTCGTTTATCCTAATGCCAAAGTAACTGGTTGTTACTTCCACTATTGGAAAGCGCTTTCGAAAAAAAGCAAAAATGTGGGTCTCAAGGATATTGATGGTGGAGACCGTATTACGCGGATGTATATGCAACTGGCATTGTTACCACCAATTATGATTCCCGAAGGCATCTTAACCATTCATGAATTGAATAGCGATTCTGAGGAATGTATTGCGTTCAGAGACTATTTCTCAAAACAATGGATTGGATTAATTACTACTGATAAATTCAGTTGCTACAAAGAAATATTCCGAACGAATAACCCAGTTGAAGGGTGGCATGGCCGCCTTAAAAACAGAATTCCTGTAAAGCCGCCGTTCTATCGATTCATACAGTTACTCAAAAAGGAAGCTCAGTATCAAGACAGAAATTTAAGAAGAATAGAAACCTTTTGTAAAGGAAAACGGCGTAGTTTAAAGTTGAAGGAGAAAGATATTAAAATTGATCTTATTATTACTAGTGCACTGAAAAACGAAATTACCGTATCGGAATGTTTAGAACGCTTGTGCAGGGTGAACTTAATACGTTGACTTGAACGTGCCAAGAAGCCTTTCTTTAAAAAAAATATTAATAAATGGTTTAGTTAATTATTGTGGAGTTGTCTGTACTTTTGCCTTAAAGCGAATCTGTCATAAAGCGATTCTGCCGTAATGAGAATCTGTCATAAAGCGAATCTGTCCTAAAGCGAATAACTGACTCAACTGTTCACCCCAAAAGGCTCAAATAGGTAAGCTCTGTCGAGAACACTATATTTGCGCCTTTTGTGATCCTCGGCCGAATCAGCCGCCGCACCAGCCCTAACTGATGTCCCAGGCAGAAGAGGTGGCGGGTGTCAACGCAGGTAGCGTCCCACACCAAAGGCCTACCCATTTCCCAAGGGACAAGAGTCATACCGTCGGGCCGCTTACCATCATCACGTAACAGACCATTCGGTGCAAGAACGGCTGGCACATTGACACTGGTGAACGCTCGACGGATAATGTCATTTCGAGCCTCGTCAAGATAAGAAATTTAGAGTATATTGCCTGGAACAGCCGAAATTGATGGTGTTAGAATTTTCTCAACCAAAGAATGTGTACTATAGACGGAAGACAAGAACGCTGGCAAAGCAACACTAGAAATTTTGTGTACACCTAAGCCGCCCAATCGAATAGGCAATGAGGCCTGCGACCATGCTCTGTCATCCAACTCAATATTCAAAACCGTGGAAAGGGTGTTCTTTATTATGTTGTCTAAGCCTTCCACCAGCTCACTGTGTTTCCACAGTTGACAACATCGTAAAGCATAAGTAAATTTTGGGACAAAAAGGCAAAATTTTATAATGCTGAAAGCCATATGTGAGTTAATTTTTGCAAGTCTGTCCGAAACCTTCATAAAATTTTGAATTTTGTCGTCGACGAAACCCGGAAAAGATTCATCAAGAATTGGTGAACCTAGTAGGTGGAGTGAACTCTTATCTACAACAGTAATCTTAGAAGCCAAAGTCTCAAACTTTTGAATAATTGAATTTTTATCCAAACTTTTGAATAATTGAATTTTTATCCAAACATGTATCTGAAATGTATATTTCACATTTCGAAAAATTTTGTTCTAAGCCAATCTGCCGAAATTCATCTATAATAATTTTTAGATCGCCAAATACTGAGTCCACATCGCCACCCAGGGTTCCGTTCAAATATAGGTACTTACCTAAATAAATAAAAAATATATTTATATTCTAGTAAGTAGTTCGAACTGAGATCTCATGATGCCTGGTTTGTAACGGAGATTAATTCTCAAATAGAACGTAATTAACAAAAGATAAAAGTGTGCTTTCAATATACCTTTCTCACTTTACTTAAGCACTTTTTGTCTAACTCTCTTTATGAACCTGAGTATTCGAGGTTCTCTTGTTGCTAACGTAATGTAATTAATATCCTTTCTAACATAAAACGAAGGTTGATGTCGTTTTGAAAAGGGAAAAATTGTATCTCTATTTATTTTTTATCTCAAAAACTACGCCACTTTGCAAAAATCCCCCGCCACAATCAAAATATATTACGTTTTCTCTATTCAATTTAAATTTCATGAAAATTGGATAATCTGTTCGAGAGTTATGCCGTCACAAACATTGCCACACACATACATTGCCGGATTTCCCAATTATCTTTGTCATGGCATGGCATTTGTCTTTCGAAATCAATCGCTTTTACCGATTCTCTCTCGATATTTTTTTTGTCTCATTAGCTCGACTTTAAATACGTCACTTGTTACTGGCAGAATCGGTGAAATGGTTGCAAGCCAAAATAAATAAATTGAAGTTGAAGTTCACTCCGTAGGTACAATACAACCTCCAATTTGGTCTGTCGTCTATCTGTGGGTGGCCATCTTAAAAAAAAATAAGCAGAAATAATTAATTTATTTGGTATTAATTAAGCGCTACATATTTATTTAACTTCTGTCTGAGTCTATAGTTTTATCAAAAAAGTAAGCGATTGTTTCCTACCTATAAAGTATCAATATCGATTTTTCAATTTGTCATTAATATCGGATATTTTGGATGGCGATTATTTGGTTCACACCCCTAGACAAGTTGATCTGACAGCTGTCAAAGTGTACTTCTTAGATTTGATGGACTATAGCAATATTTGAAACCCATATTGACGGAATAGAATCATTATTTGTGCTCACCCCTCCCCCTCTAACTCATGATTTATACCAAACATATAAAAATAATATAGCCTATATCACTCCCACAATTTAGACGAATCAAATAACATCAAGTCGTCGAGGCTGCATACATAGATCACACATACATACTCTTGAAAAACGATACCCTCCGTCTGAGGCAGTAAGGTAAAAAGAAAGTCATTATTTGTCAAAATTGAAACACACAGATAACAATAAAAACATAGTTGACATTTTTGATAAAACTAACAAAGAATACAAGGAAAAGACCATAAAACTAGAAAATTTGATTAAATCTATACATATAACATTTACTGCTTATACTTAAGTGATTTTAATTATGTGAGTTATATTTATTTCATAATTGTTACAATTTGGTTGTAATTATTTGCATGACCTTATGATCATACTTTGCAACCTTTTATCTTGAAACCCACCCCTATTAACAACAAAAGTACACTTATGTTTAAACGATAAGAGGCTTATCGTTATAGATTAGACTAGATTAGAGGATAAAGGTAGTAAGAGGCTTGTCCTAACTGAAGTTAGGCTTCAGTTTGGACAAGCCTCTGACTACCCCCTAGTAGATGATCCTTATAAGATTCACACTCTGAGTAGTGATCAGAGGTCCTTGAAGGGGGGAAAAGTTGTGAGTTTATTTTCACCAAAATGGTGTTACAGCAGGCCACTTTCACTTACCTACACATTTACACTTGCATGCCAATACACAAACAGATGAAGATGTGGCTTGAGATAGAACACGCTTCAAAACTTCAAGATAAGGCATCTACAAGAAGCACTCGAAAGCGAATTCTCTGAAAAGTAACCACAAAATATTCATAATGCATTTAAGAGTAGTAGGACAAGGAAAAAATATATAACAAAGACTTGTAATAGCTCGTCCGGGAAAGTCTTCCACCAACATACTTATTTCAGCTGTTAAACAGCATCAGTTTGGATAAAAGTCAAGGGTATGGGTGCCGGTGAAATTATTGGCACACGAAGCTTAGCACCTTTAATTTCCGTAAGCCCGCTCCACTATTGCGGCTACGGGGACTTGGCTCCCCCGAGCTAGGGTTACCTAAATCGTTACGGGGCAGTGGTCCAACTGCTCTGTCCAATTAGTTGGACTACGGGCCTTTACTAGGGGTCGTGGTCTTACTATCTTTGCAGTTGGACCACGGCACCATAGTAGAGTTCCCAGGTCCAATTAAAACAATTTCAAATAATACAACTGCAATTATTGTAACCACAGCACCTTTTTAATTAAATAATTAGTTTTACAACGTTTTTGATGCAGAACTTAAAGTAATGTCCTATTCTCTTAAAAAAATTACAAAACAAAACTGGAACAACATAATATGTTTTTAGGTAATAATATATATATTATAATATATCACCTTAATTTTTCTAAAGCATGGCCTATAGTTATTTCACCTGTGATCATTTGAAGTTGTATTTCTCTTATATAGTCGTCGTTCTCAATTTGAATCTTACGCCTATTACGTCTTGTCTGGTCACATATTGATAATGTTGAGAACTTCTCTAAAGTATTCAAAAGTCACAGTAAGGTTTTATATATCGCATTTATTCATCTACTTAGTTTTGCATGCGAACCTTCTAAAACGTTATTGGTTCGATATCTCTCCTTAAACACGCTTACCAATTGTGAAAAATTGGCAAAATCTTTTTTTTATCCAATAATGCTCGATATACTCAATCAATATGTTAGATCCATCATTCATTTCATATTTTATGTAATTCCATCCTTCTAATATTTTTTCAGCCGGCAAAAGTGGTAACACTGAGCACAGCGACACAATGGTCTTGTCTTTTTTTTATTTCGTTTTTGAGAGATCCAATGACTTTGCCTTCCTCCAGATACATTGCGACCAATGATAGTTACAGCTCACAATTGTAATAGTAGTACAAAATTGTTTAATACTGTTAAGTAGAGATATTTCAAAGTCAATGAATTTTTCGTGCATCCCATTTCAACTGTGATCGTAAGATTTCAAATAAAGATTGCTTTTTGTTACTCAGCAAAGCATAAAATAGGGGCACAACGTTAGTTATTTCACTTGTGCTTCCATTTTCACCAAATATGCTTAATAATTGTATGAATGGTGCGGGGCAACAGCAAAATGTTCCGTCTACAAAAAACTCTTTTAATTGGCCCATCATATTTCTTGCTCTTAAAGAACTAAAACTAAATACTATTACACGTGTTCCTTCAAAATTATAGTCAGCCAATAAGAAGTCCACAAATTTTAAAGGTACTTCCACTTCTTCCAAATTTTTAAATACTGTTTTGGAAGTACCCAGTGATAGGTTTCTTGTATTATAAAGACCATACTTTACATTTGAATACGATGGAAATGCAGTTAGTATGTCATAAGTAGAGTTTTTGTATTTAGCTAAAGTGTCAATATATAATTTTGGGATAGGCTCATCAGAAACTTGTACTTGATTTTTTAAGTTGTCCATTGACACAGAAATCTCATTCCCAATTATATTTGCACAGCAATTTTCGGAATGAACCGAATGTTGCACTATTTAATCTTTTTGCTAAAAATTAATACTAAAAAGCTTTAATTAGATAACGAAAGAATAAATAATATTAATAGAATAATAATAAAATGGTCATGGGAAATAAGAAATCGTATAAATAATGGAATTGTTAATACGCACGCTAATGGTAACCGATCCACTACAACGTTTTTTCTTTTTGTTCGAACATCTCCAGTAAGCATTTCCATTATTCTCGAACTTTATAATATTCGTAGCCTTCTTGTAACAGTACTTTTCCACCTATTCTTTCGACGTAAATATTAACAGGCAACACATCTTCATCCATTTTTATTTAGATTTGTGAATAGCGATTATTTTATATAAGTATACTGTAAGGATAGGACAAGAATCTGGTTTTTGATTGATTAGTCAATGATGACAATGTCAAGTCGAATGAATTATTAAATGCAATTTGATAACAGCCAGTACATATTATCAAACCTCTTTAGATCATATCTGGAGCATATCGCGGAGGACTTGTGGGTTACTTTGTCCATTAGAACCCGAGCTCAACGTATAAAATACACATTTGTGTAATCTACATATGTACTGAGAACATAGGTAACTCAATGGAGTTGCAACTCTCAAATTTTGCGGCTAAATTGAAGCATTGTTTTAGAAAATCCTTTTGATAAATTTATTGTTTTTGGCGATTTCAACATGCCATACGCTTCATGGACACCTAGTAGTGACGGTATTTCTTTTACACCTGGGAATTTACAAAGATCACATCAATTAGATTTTATAGACATTATTAATACTTGTAACCTATTACAATACAATTAAATTTTAAATGCAAGCCATGGCCGCCTTCTTGATCTCGTTTTTCCAATAGTGACATATCTGTCCATGCTTGTAACTCCCCCTTAGTGCCCAAGGACCCCTACCACCCCGCAATAGTGATAGATGTTGATTTAGTTTAACTACGTGCAATACAGCCGCAATCCTATATTAAGTTTCTCTATCAGGACGGTAATTACGACCACTTACCAAACTTGACGCTATCGACTGGGTGACGGAGTTAAATGGTGGGAGTGTAGATGATGCCGTACGTTTTATGTATACTACTGTTTACGCATTACGAGACGCCTTTATTCCCTCCAAGACTGTTACACCGTCTGGAAAATATCCGTTATGGTATAAACGACCGCTTATTTTTATAAGCGGTCTGATATTTTGCTTTTTCACGAAGTATTTTTATACTTCGTGAAAAAGCAAAGCAGAGTGAGAATCGTTATATGCCCATTGTCCATGCCCAATCGAATGTCCGTAATCCTGACAAGGGCAGTAACAGTACTATGCCCTTTACGAAAGCCAGACTGTAAAGGATTAAGGATGTGGTTAGATGAAAGGAAGAAACTTAATTGGTCATGAATAAGACGTTCAAGGACTTTCGATAGGAATGGAAGAATAGAGATGAAGATTTAGGGTTATTTTTTTTTGGCAATGGAATAAATTAGGCTTCTTTCCAAGATCTAGGAAAGGTGCAATTAGTTAACGAAAAATTAAGGAGATGGCAAAGGGTAGGGAGGATTTGGTCTAAAATAGGGATAATCATACTACGACTGATACCATCTATCCCCACGGCATTGGACGTATGAGATAGAACACTCTTCTTAACATCGACAGCGATGATTTGATTGAAGAAAAAGGGAGCATGATCAGGAGTAGGTAATGAAGAGAGATAGTCAACAGTAGTATTTTTAACTAAATCATTGATTTGAGATGCAGAAGTAAAATGTTGATTAAGCGCATTAATATCTAGATCACCAGGCACTGAGTCCTGACGAGACTTACCAACCCCTAGTGATCTCAGAAACTTCCAGACTTTAGCTGGCTCTTCATTAGAAACTGAATCGTAGATATGGCGTCGTTGGGCGTCTCTACATACCCTATTATAGTGATTTCGTGAGTTGTGATATTTTTCCTTGTTGCGCTCACTAGGTACCTTTTTATATCGAGACTTGGCCACAGATTTTTATGTATTAGAGACTTGATTTCATCAGTGAGCCAAGGTGCCGGTAACTGTTTCAGTTTTATAGCACGGAATGGGGCATGTTTATCATAGAACCCTGTGAGCATGCTATTGAATGTGTCAATTTTATCGTCCATGCTATCGGCACTGAAAACTGGAGACCAATGGAGAATCTCTTTAGCATCATTAAGAAACTTCTCCCTGTCCATACTGCCAAAACTACGACGCATAATTATTTTAGGTTTCGCTTTAGGAGGGCGAATTTTGTTAGAAATAAATAATAAATCGTGGTATGAGAAATTATCAGCTGCATACTAACCGTGTTTACAGACATGATTGAGAAAGGAGACTACGATAAGGTCGAGTAAAGACAGTGGATAGTTCGGTGCATGATGAGTGGCGCAGAGTGGAAAAATATGAAGGTTACATGATTTTATGACAGATTCCATTGAAGAAGAGCGGTTGTCCTTTTTTAAAAGACAACAGTTGAAGTCACCCATTATAATGGAATGACTATAGGAAGGGATGAGATTAACTAGTAAGTTTTCAAAGTAGGAGAAGTTGTTCTTTTTGGAGTTAGAATAATACACCCCAAGGAGAACTTTGGTATGTGAGAGAGTAACTTCAATGAATAAGTGCTCACCTTGCTGGAGGGAAGGAGGTTGAGGAGATAAGCTTATTATAGAAAATGGTAAATGAGAACGAAGATATATTGCCACGACACTGCATCCACTAACAGTCCGGTCATTGCGAATTAAACGGAATCCAGGTAAAGTGTAAGTCGAAGAAGGACGACAGGGCTTAAATAAAGATTCAGAAACCAGAATAGCATGAATGTTTTCATCAATAAAAGACGTTAACATTTCAGGAAAATGACCTGGAACACTTTGAGCGTTAATATGGATGACATTAAAATTCTTAGGTACATCAGAGAACTGAGAATGAAGATTTTCCGAAAGTGAAGGTAAGCTAACAAAACTATCACTACTAACAGATTCACCCAACGAACAAGACAAGAAATCATCGCTTTCATCACCAAACACACTATTAAGCATTTAAATTAAATAAATAAATTATGAAGTATTTATAATAAATAATTTAGTAACCTACATAATATATATACATAATAATAATATTTAAAAGATTTATCCAACAACTAACAAATTACTACTTAACTGTTTAACGTTAATTCTTTTTTTTTATCTACTCTGCTTGGAGTGCTACTATCGAAATAAAGATCAACAAAATATTTTCAATGACAATTACAACTACTTACTGAGTATATCTACTCAGTAAGTAGTGGTAAGGCAATCTACATAACTTACAATTATAAAGAAAATGACAATATAATACCTATCCAGAGAAATAATTACAACGAATACATCTTGTAAAATAAATTAATACACTAGAAAGAAAACTTACAAAATAAAAATGTCACCGTTACGCTTTTGTTATATTAAGGGAAAGAGCGCGGACTATAGAGAAAGAGCATTGAAAATCGTATTAAAAGCAGCCCCCGCGCCTTTTGGACTTACGTGAAAAGTAAACATAGCTCGAATAACTATCATTCAGTAATGAAGTACGGTGCCCGCTCCTCGGATCAAGGTAATGAGATCAGTAATATGTTTGCTGAATACTTCCTTTCCACTTTTCTCCATAGCTCCTCTAGCCAATTACAACTTGACAACAACTCAGAACAACTACTATCTTGCGCCGATATCGGCACGGTTGAAGTTTCCGAAGAGGACGTTTACCGTGTCTTTAAGTCCCTTGATTTGACTAAATCGGCGGGACCAGATAATATGCCAGCCACATTCATAGTTAAGTGTGCGAAAAGCCTATTTTACCCCCTTACTGTTTCATACCGTCATTCATTAAACGAAGGTGTTGTCCTTGAAATATGGAAATCGGCCTATGTCACTCCCATCCATAAAAAAGGGCCCAAAAACATCGTAGAGAATTATAGGCATATATTTCTAAATTGTGTCTGTTTGCCAAAGTTCTAGAAAAAAATGTGTATTCCCAAGTATACTCTGCGGTGCGGCATGACCTCATGCCGCATCAACATGGATTTCTTACGAGGCAGGTCTACAACATCAAATCTTCTCGTTTGTTCAGAGTACCTAAGTAAAATCATGGCCGAGCCCTCACAGGTGGATATTATTTACACCGATTATTCGAAATGCTTTGATCGCATTGATCACCAAGTTCTATTGAGAAAGCTCCAACAAGTTGGTATTAGAGGCGACCTCTTTAGATGGTTCACATCTTATGTCCACAATAGATGCCAGACAATAGTTCTAAGTGGTTATTCCTCCTCATCCATGTTTATTCCCTCAGGAATGCCACAGGGGTCATTATTGGCTCCACTTCTTTTTGCAATATTTGTTAATGACATTTCGTCTTGTTTTCTATACTCTAAAATCTTAATTTACGCTGATGACATGAAAATCCTCTCTAAAATACAATCCATCACCGATGCACACCGTTTGTAAGAAGATCTGGTAAGATTTTAAGACTACTGTACTCTAAATAAACTTGATTTGAATGTCGCCAAGCGTTTTGTGTGCTCTTTTACGCGTAAACAAACTAGTATTCACTATGACTATACGCCTCTTCACAATACGCCTCTCATACGAGTAGATACCATTCGAGACTTAGGTGTCTCATTCGATCGTAAATTACTTTTTGATACACATATTGAAAACATAGTTAAAAAAGCGTCTCGAGCGCTATCAAAATTTTATTCAGTGCATTTGTGCGCAGTCTTTTGGAATACGCATGCCAAATCTGGAACCCGTGCTACGGTATTTACAGCTCACGCTTGGAGAGTATTTAAAAGAGATTCTTGCGTTATCTACAATATCGTGTCAAAATCTATCTTCCCGACTACATAACGAGATGTCGTAAGTTTCATTTTCTGCCCCTCTACGAATGAAGGAATACATCCGACCTAGCATATCTTTTCAACATACTGAATGGCAAAGTGGACTGTCCCGAGTTACTGGAGTTAGTGGGATGACGTACGTGCAGAGCTTTGAGGAACCCTAATACGTTAAATGTACCGCGTGCTTGTACAAACTATAGACAGAACGCATTTATTATCAGAGCAAGCAAATCATATAATTTACTGACAAAAGATAATGATGATATTGATATTTTTTACACATCAGTATCCACTCTAAAAGGCATTGTTAGCGATAAAATCTTCCTGAAACATTCCTAACTTTCCAAAACAACGTATTTATGTTATTTTTTTAGTTTTAATTAGCAGATTTTATACATAAATGTTCACTTACGTAATTAGCATATTACTTAAAAAATGTCCTTTTTAATTCTATTGGTAAACTAAATCCCTAAATCTAGTACCTACTTATTTTCTTATTTCTTTTTCTGTCGCCTACCTTCAAAATAGCTATAAGTGTAAATATATATATCTATAAAACTTTAAAGTGGCCTTCAGCAGCATATCATGTATAATTTATGCATGATATCTTAAACATACACCTAATTGTATAAGCCTAGATGTAAGTTTTCTTAAAATTGTAAAATAATATAAAATAAAATTAAAAAAACATCAGGTCGTTTTTACGTTATTTATGTTATTAACTGGTACACCATCAATAGTACAGCCCATTTATTTATTTATTTATTTAATTGTATTCGGAGAACAAACAGTTTTACACACATTATAAATAAACTCACATAATAACTTATAGCCAAATAAGTGTCCTCGCATATAAAAAGCTAAGAAAAACTGATTGCTTGCAGAAGAGAAGTATAAATACAGTTCCATCTTGTAAACAACAAAGAAATAAATAAACAAAGAACGACTAACAATTAATAAGACTTATTAAATTACTAACAATTAACAAAAATAAATGATTACAGGAAATGATAAGATGAAGAAATGAGGAAATAAAAAAAAAAACACACAAAAAAAGAGAAAAATAATATTTACTTATAACAAAACTATTGAGTTAATGCTAACGCATCGAACCAGCTATCCCGGTGCTGTTAAGTTCATCGATCTGTTTGATGAAGAGTACGGGTGAGCTAACCTCCCCCTGCCGCACCCCACTCTCTAACCCATACTCTATTCAAAACAAACCCTGACCATCTCACATAACATTTTTGGCCGTCGTACTTGAGATGTACTTTCTGAACATATCCAACATTAGAGATTGGAGTTTAAGCGGTGGTTTGTCATAACCCCAACGCCGGACAGGCTAGTTCTGCTGTAATCATCATTCCAGTGACCAAATCATATTTTGACCATGCACGTCAGGCGTGTTGATGGTCGCAAAGTTATTATTTTCTTCGTTCTTAGGTGAATGCTGAAAGTTTGCTATAATCATTACGCTTGACAGGTGAGTTGGTGATCACAGTGTTGGTCTTAAAAAGGTTTTTGGATCGATGTAGGCTATTAAGGGATTTAACTTGGCGATGAGCCCAAGTTAAATTCCTTAGTTTAACCTTACGACATCCTGGAGTGGTTAGCAGAGAACATACAATGCCATGCTGCCGCCGCTACGTTACAGAAAATTAACATTGGATAATTTTCAATGTCAGTGATGTTCAATCGAGCTTCTATTTTTCTGTGGGGGAAGCAAAAGAGTTGTAAGTTAATACGGAAAACATGCATTTTCAGCGTCTTGTGCTATGTGCAAGTGTTAATACACCAGTACAGTAAAATTAAATAAATAAAATGTCAACTTTTATCAATTCTCCGCGGTTTCTCATTTTTGTTCATTATTACGTCCTCTAATGTTGTCAGCTATATCGCAAAGTGATTTATCTTTAGTCTCAGGCAAATAAAAATATAACATGATGGTACACATCGATAATGTTACACCAAAAAAAAGAAAAGCAGAATATAAGCCGGCTGATTTTATAATTATCGGAGTCAACTGCGTTATCGATCCCATTATACACATATATGGTATAGATATCAAGCAAATAGCGAGACTCCTGCACTTCAGTGGTAGCAATTCAGAAAAAAATAATACCGGACCGCACCCAGTACCCATGGAATAGAGCGACAAAAGTGTAATCGAGACATATTTATCTTCTGATAGAACTGACAAGCTCACTAAATAAACGTATAATGATAGAACATACAAAGACGCTATGCCAATAATAGAAGAAGAAAAAAACAGTGCTCTTCTAGTCATAAACCTCGAAAGAATGGTACCAGTATACATTGCTACAACGGTTACTCCATCAAGAATAAGCATTCCTGTATACGCGGTTGATTCATCAGAAGTCATTTTCTTTATTATTACTAGTGAATAAAATCCACAAGCGATTTTACCACTAAACGCGTATGTTATTATGGAACAAAATCCTATCAATGTTGGTTTGACAAAATCTTTACTTAAAATATTTTTGACATTTATCTGTGAGTGCTTTTCATTGTTATGATAAGAAATCAGCCTTTCAAGTTCTAATTCTGAGTCTTTGTTGCTTCCTTTTAACCATCGATGTGCCTCTGCGCACTCTTCAAATTTTCCTTTACTTGCAAGCCAGTAAGGAGACTCGGGCCAGAAAAAAATGAAGCTTATCGGAAATAATGAGATGATAACTTTGACCAATCCTATGTATTTCCAGTGAAAATATGTTCCAATCGCGTTTGACACCCATATGCCCCAGCAAAAAGTAGCAGCTTTGAAGGTTAAGACCAAACCTCTGTACTTAGGAGATGTATACTCTGTTAGTACCATAGAAGATATTGTAGAAAGAGAACCAGTTACTACGGCTTCTATAGATTCGCTGATTAAGATCTGTGTGACGCTTGTGCTTGTGTAGAAAGTAATGGTAGAGACTAGCATCGCGGCACACACGAACGTGTAGGGTTTCTTCCTACCTATGTAGGAAGCTGATATTGGTAGTATGATGACCCACGGAACTGAAGCATAGGAGTAAATAGACACTGAAATGCATAAAAACATATAGGTTGTAGATAAATCAATAATATCATCGCTTTTTTACGTTTATTTGCTTGTCCACTTGAATAAGTCCTTAATATTTCAGATTTGTATAGGTAAATATATTTACGGTGCAATGCTGAAAAAAATTATGCAGATTACTGCATAATTTTTTTCAGCATTGCACCGTATTAACGTATTAACGTTATTTCAATGCTTCGTTTGATGGTGTAGTACATTCCACTGCAAGGACATGGACACTCCATAACAACCCAAAAATATAATGTGGAGGATTTGCCATTATCTTATACGTGTACACATAAGGATGATAATTTACCTAACAAAGGTGCTTTCGTTTCGCTAATGACTTTGGTGGAATTGGTTTCATGACGTATTTGAGGAATAAATACTGTTGGCCCTCCAAAGCCCATTCCATTCAGAAAAAAGTTGATCCATAGGACGGAGCAGACAAGAATCTGAAAAATATATATTGTTTTTTAATTTTAAATGTAAGCAGCTAAGATAAATCTTTGGACCCATTTAGGAATATTGCCCTCATGGATAAATGTTAGATTTGGAATTGTTTAAGTTTACCAATATGGAAACGGGCAGAGAACTTTATTTTTTATTGTCGATTTTTGATAACTATGTGACTTCTAGTAGACATCCGAAATGTTGTTCTTTGATTTTATCGACAACTTTGTCTGAGCAGCCCTCTTGAGTGAATAACAAAAAATATATAGACCAGTTTTAATGAGATTCCAATACTCTCTATCATTGTTTGCCTCTTCATCTTAAAAACCACCCGCGTGCGGTTTGAACAACTACTTGCTACTGAGCTATAACTGTTAGGCTGTAACGAGTTGTTATGTGTATTAATAATTAAACGAAGCATTGTTTTCAGATCTATTAAAGTCTGATATTTTAAAATAATTACTTTATTATAAATATCATTATACAACATTATACATTAAACAACATTAGCTTTGCCAATGACATGGTTTTACTGAGCCCATCGATTAGCACACTCCGGAATCGGGTAGGCATATGTGAGTGGGCGGTGACACATAGCCTCAGGTACAGTTCGACAAAGAGCGAGTAGCCGATATTTAAAGCGGGTACTAAATACTATTGACATATGCCGCCCACACGACATGGATGGCACCGTGCTTAAATAAGTGTCGCCTTAAGTAACTGGGGCATTGGGTCACCGATACCCTCAAGGACGACATGGATGTGGAGAGAGAGAGGAGGGCCCTGGCGGAAGCAGTAACAAATTGACCCGCAGGTTTGCAAAATGCTTCGAAAAGGTGAAAACTACATTGTTCAGCCCATCGTTTTGCACATGCAGTCTATGGATCAACGTTACTCAAGCAGCAAACAGCGCCCTCCATGTGCAATATATACTGAGTTCTGGGTGCTGCTGGGGCTGCTGGGGCTGCCGCGTTACTGCAGCGCATCAGGTATGATCGCGGAGACGCTAGTAGATAACTTCCACGCCATCATGCGCAAGCGTGTCACCTCGCTGATGCAGAGGTGGTTTGCCAGCCCCAACAGCCTCCTGGTCACAATGGCGGAGCGGGTGGATAACCCAATCCTCAGACACTGGACCAAGACGCATGTTTGTTGCACATTGCAATTCACATGCACAATGAATGTATTGTTGGTAGACTCAATACTGGTTTTAAAATTATTTCACGTCTTTCTTGTCTGCCGTGTTACTTGTTTTCTTGGCTGACAAACATCTGGACAAAAATAAAATTATAATTCAGATTACTTTTTATTTATTTGTTGACTTTTACATAATTACGTATATGAATTTAATTAAAAATTTACATTATTTGACATTTACATGCACAACCTAATTTAATAAAAAGTACAATTAAACTAACTATGTACAAAGGAATCAGTCAGATTACCTAAGGACCGTTACAAACGGCCTATAGGAAACTCAACTGTTCCAGACCAGTATCAGACGGAAGCGTGCCCAAGACACTGGCTGCATTGCCACGCTGAATAGCTATGCTAATTCGCTGGCCTTATTTTGTTTATATTTTCAATTGTTAGAATGAATCTAATTTCATTTTAATTTTGCATAATATTTTTTTTGAATCGAATACGTTTGACAATAATTATTATTGAAATCTGTTTTTATGGTTACTAAAATAGTACCTATAGGTAGGTGTATGTACTACTAATTATGGCGAAAAACCGAAATAAATAATTTTGAATTGAATTGATTTATAGTCACCATTTTTTGGCTTAATTTTCTACAAGTACTAGCGGATCAGTAAAAATCTCACCTGTCTCATAAAATATTTCCATGCTACATCACTTTTATCACTAGTAGTAGAAATGGACTCATAAAGGCAACTGTCCATAATGTAAAGAAAAATGTTAGGAAATAGTCGAAGTCAGATTTAAAATGGCACTGTGAAACAGACTACAGTGGCTTTAATGATTTTAAAATGAGAAGTTTACCTACATATTGTTAATACTCTCAACTTTAAAGAATCAAAGTTTTAGAACTAAACTCATTTGTAATGCAAATAAATCTCTTTACCAGAAAACTATTTCAACATTTATCACCAGTATTATCACGGTAAATAACTTTGAAATCTATTGTGAAATCGGAGACACAAGTTGTTTTTGAACGATTGTTTCTTAGTAACTTTTTGTCTGCTTAAACTATCTGCAGATGCTTGACATCAGCTGAGCATTGCTTTTTCATAACGTTTTGTTACAGACCTCTCATTTACCGTGCACACTTAAATATTTCAAGATTAGGCGTCTAAGAAATAATACACTCAACAGCGAACTCAATGAAAAAGTTTTTTTTTTATATTGTTCGACGGGGAAGCGCTTGATCTCCATCTAACCAGGTTAGAAGTTAAAATAATACCATAGGTGGAGGCCCACTTCAAACAGAATACTCAACAATCCGAGGAACTATAAATGTCGGAATCTGTCAATTTAGAATAATTATTGTTAAGGCGACAAATTAGAAATATAAGAGAGATAAATAAAAACTTCACACAAAGATCACTTCTTCGAGATTTCAAACTGTAGCTGGGATTAGACATGGAACCTAGAAATCGTGTACCTGTACCTATAATAGTTACTTCCTAGACATTTATTCCATTTTTCCAAGAGAATTATTGGAAACAATATTCATTTCATCAAAACACCACTTACCTAGAAATCCAAAAACTATCTTCTTTTTCTATTATTCTTTCTGACGTATCTCGTTTATTCAAACTACTTTTCCAACTGACATTATTTTTTATCAATAACAAGTTTTAATTATTTCAAGACGGACCTTTGCTCAGTTTGATGACGTATATATCTACTTGCTACGAGTATAATCCGTCGTTCGCAACCTTACAGAGTAGACGTGTGACATTTTTTCCTAAAATCCAAATAATTAGTGCCATCCAAAATAAATCACTATTGCTAACCTGTTAGTGCTCATATTAAAACAAACGTAACAACAGGAGTTAGTGCAATTTGTTTCTGCATAACGCATCCGCACAGCTTACCGAGGCCCCTCACCCCCTCGGCAAAACAAGACCGCTGCTAATTTTCGACCTGCTCGCACAGTGCTACGACTACTATTGTCGAATCTGTGTAACCGATGTGAGGATCACCGTACTAGATTGCGGGGTTAGTTACTAACAGCCAAATCAACTATAAAACTGCACCCGTAGTGTATGAAACTCTGTACAATAACACCACTGCCACACCACCGTACCGACGTCGCCGCAGGTGAGTCAACATGTATCTAGCGCGATCACCTACCACTACAAACACGGGTGGCGGCTCACAGCCGGACCTGTCCAAGCTCAAAAGTATGGAGTCGGAATCAGTAACTTTTCGCTCAAAAAGAAAGCAACATACATTAGACTGTGATTGTCAATGCACAAACGAAGTGAATGACATTAAGGGTGAACTCACTCGCATGAGCTCAATGCTAGAAAAATATGTTGAATCCAACCAACAGATTATAAGCCAAGTCCGGGAAAGCATCTCTGAAGTTAAAGCTGAAATAACAGAAATTAAGGCTACTAATGAGAAAACGGTTAATTTACTCCAGACTAGTATTAATGAGGTTAAAATTCAAGTAACCGAAATTATGACTACAACATCAAACATAGCAATTGAACAAAATAACATCAAAAGTCATATAGCTATACTAGAAAATAAAATATCACTCGGTGAAAACAAACTCCAGGTTCTTGAAACTGAGTTGAATAAAAATCCCCCCTCTACATCTACATCCGCGCAGTCCGTAAGCCAAATATATGCAGATGAAAGAATGATTCGTGAAGTAAAAGAGCGCAATGAACGAGAAAAGAATATAGTAATCGCTGGCATACCAGAGCAAAACTCTGCCACGGCGGAAGAGAGAATCTCTAAAGACGAGGCTGATGTCATTAGCATCACCAGCGCTATCGAAAATAACATACCTAAACCGATAAAAGTATTTCGTATCGGAAAGTTTACACCTGGAAAAAATCGAAGAGTCAAAGTTTGCTATAATACGCCAGCAACCGCAAAACAACTTCTTCGAAGCAAGAATAAGGCATCCGATACCATAAAAATATTTTCTGACCAAACACCGGCCCAGCAAAAATATCTACAAGAATTGAAAGAACAACTAAATCGACGTCAGACAGCTGGAGAAAGCAATCTTACAATAAAATATATCAATGGAACTCCCAGCATAGTGCAAGCTGTTCCAAAAAACTCCAAGCAGTAAAAGCCACGCTTAAACAAGAAAATACAACTACCCACGAAGTATGTAATACTTACCATAATATCACTTTCAACAAGTCCAGATTAACTTTCTTATACCTCAATGCACGCAGTATAAAAGCAAAAGGTAAATTCGATGAACTCAAATGCATCTTGAAATCGACCCCAAACACCATACACATTATTCTACTAACTGAAACATGGATTGAAAACGAAACGCAAGCCCAACAACTCCGAATTACCAACTACACACATTACTACAACTATCGAACCGACATGAGAGGAGGTGGAGTATCGGCATACGTGCACAACGACATAACACATAGCCAATCAGAGTCTGCGTACGTAGATGGTAATAACTACCTTTGGATCCGTTTGGAGAAATACGCACTAGAAGTTGGAGTAGTGTACAATCCAGGTGACACAAACTTTACAAAATTCCTAGAAACCTATGACCTACAACTACAACAACGAAAGAGGGCAATAATTTTTGGTGACTTCAACATCGACCTATTAACCAAAGATAGATACACTAAACTATATAATGAACTTGTAAATGAAGCCGGGTACAGAATACTAAATAAACTAAGTAAAAGGTTTAACACCAGAGATTCACCAACTAAAAAATCTATCCTGGACCATGTTTGCACAAATTTGAAAAATAATAAATTTCACATGGCCATCGTAAATTCGTCAATGTCTGATCACAAACAGATATACTTTGAGTTGAAAAAGTTTAAGCCCGCCCCCAAAACACGTAAACAATACGAAGCCATCGACTATGGGAAATTATATAGTTTGGTGGAAAGCACAGACTTGAACAACTGCAACGACGACTATGCACTACTGGAAAACAAGCTTAAGGAATTCACTGATCACTGCAAATTACTAAAAAACAAAATTCTAAATCTACCACAGAAAGAATGGATCAACGATGGTATTATTACACAGCTTAACCAAAGAAATCACTTATGGGCTGAACTGCAGAAAGACCCAACAAATGTGAGGCTAAAAGAAGACTACAAAGATAAAAAACATATCACTGCCAAACTGATTCAGTACACCAAAAAAAACTATCACTACAATGAATTCAAGAAATGCGAAAAAAAGCCAAAAAAGATGTGGAAGCTTATCAACAATTTAGCCAACAACAAAATTAAAGAAAACTCTACTCCTCCAAAACTTATTATAGAATCCCAACTAATCACTAATCCAACTGACATATGCGAGGCTTTTAACAAATACTTTTCCAGCATTGGCTTTCTTCTTGCAGATCTGATACCAAAAACTTTTCATGATGATTTTTCAAAAAGCCTACCTGGCACGGTGACACATACACAATTAACAACTTTCGACCCCTGTACGATAGATGAGATTGACAGTATAATAACCAATCTGGATTCCAATTCCAGCACAGGCGTCGATGGTATAAATACCAAAATTATTAAATGTATCAAACCCCTTATCATCAATAATCTAACTAATTGTTTTAACAAACTATTGAATCATGGTGAGTTTCCTAATACAATGAAAATTGCAAAAGTTTCCCCTATTCACAAGTCGGGTTCCAAATCTGAACCGGGTAATTACCGACCCATCTCAGTCTTACCTACAATATCAAAGATTTTAGAGAAAGTTTTACACAAACGATTAGAAAAATATCTTGCATCTATTAACTTCCTATATGACCATCAATATGGATTCAGACCTCAAAGTAACACTCTTGCAGCAACAGTTGACTTAATAACTGAAATAAAATCTAATATCGATTCTAAAAATATTGTTCTCGGCATATTCATCGATTTAAAAAAAGCTTTTGACACTGTCAGTCACACACTGCTTCTAAAAAAACTAGAATGCATCGGAGTTAAAGGCGTCGCTTTGAAAATGTTCCAGTCATACCTGTCTAACAGGTCTCAAATAGTTCGAATCAATAACTTCCAGAGTAGAGCATTGCCTCTCACTTACGGTGTCCCGCAAGGATCTATACTTGGCCCACTACTTTTCTTAATTTATGTCAATAACATCAGCGAAATAGGTCTCAGCGGTCATCTTACCTTATATGCAGACGACACGTGCCTGTTTTATTTTGGAGCGTCGATATATGACATAATCTCACGAGCACAGAATGATCTAAACATGCTTTTCTCTTGGTTTCAATATAACCTATTAACGATGAATATATCGAAAACATGCTATATCATATTCAAATCAAAAAATAAAATTATCCCACCTTATAATCCCCCGAGCATTGATAATATTCCCCTAGAAGAAAATAACAACGAAAAATATCTCGGTCTAAGAATGGACAGCAGTTTGACATGGAACGCACACATTGAACATGTCAAAACTAAATTATCCTCGCTAACTGGCTCGCTGCGGGACATCGCTCGGTGTGTACCTCGTCAAATACGATATACAATATACAACTCCTTGGTTAAATCGCATCTTCTTTACTTAATCGAAATCTGGGGTAGTGCCGCAAAAACCAGACTTGCCAAGCTCCAAGTTGTTCAGAATAAAATTATCAAAACACTATTTAATTACCACTATCTAACACCTTCAGAAACTATTTACAAAGAAACCAATTTAATGAACTTAAAACAATTATATCACTACTGTACTTGCATATTAGTCCGCAAAATCCTTAAAAAACAAATCCATACTAACTTAGCCTTTACTATTAAACGGCAAGTTACGAATCGAAGTACCCGCCGAGCGAGTTTTATCGTGCTACCAAAAGCGCGAACCAACTACGGCAAGAAAAGAATTACGTACGAAGGCGCTCAACTTTACAATAAGTTACCATCATCCCTTAAAAATGTAAACTCGCTTAACGTATTTAAAATAAGACTTGCTCAACACATTATCAACTAACTTTGTTTAATAATACATACCTATCTACATAAATCGTTGTTATGTAATTTAACTACGTTAAATGAGTGCTAGCTAAAAGGCAACTAAGTACTTATAAAACCACATACCTACTATGCATTTACCATACTTACCTTATACTTTATACTTAGCATACTAACCTAGCTTACTTTTAGAACGACCTACTATAATAATAATCATAAGATAACATAGTTCTCGTGTTATCTTATGAAAAGACATTAAAGTGACTTTAATGTCTTTTCGACAATAAATGAATTAAAACAGATAATAATAAATTATTTGATTTGATATTACATTGATATTTGTGACTTAAAATGGAAGCACAAGCTCATATAAGCAAGTATTTTGTAACCGGCGACAACACTGACCAACGACACATATATCAGCAATACCTATGAGAGAGCAAGACAGCTTCTTGTCATACAGAACCACATGAATCTGTCATGTGGTACTTCTCTTACTGCTCTCTTCGATAGAAAAAATAAAAGATTTTGGGATTTAGTTAAATGAATATTAGAGGACATTAATTTCACTCAGCAAATCCCCAAACTAAGCAAAGCTTGTTATTTAGGAATTAAACTTCGTATAGAATACCCACTGTTTTTTTTTTGGGTTTACATACTTTTACAATACAAAACCCAAACACAGAAGAAACATCTGTATTAATGAAAAATTTGAACGTATTAAAACTATGGTTAAATTCACCTACAGATTGCCTGCCCTTCTATCGCTATCTTTCCTTCTAATTAATCACAGAGATCCGTGGTATTAAAATCCAGAATCAGGAAATAATAAAAATAAAAACAATGTATTCCTTAAGTCTTAGATTTTTATGATTGATAGACTATCGCTTATCTCGTGATGTTGAGCCGCGTACTCGCGTACAAGTCGCGGGACATAGCTACTACCATATCAAATTGACACTATCTTTGTTTAGTTCTAAAACGGTTGCTCTTCTTTCATGCTATAATACGAAATATTATTTACGGTTTTGTAAATAATGTTGCGTATTATAATTTTTTTTATTTTGCAAAATAGTATGAAAACATTTCAATTCGATGAAATAACATTTAAAACGGAACAACATAGGTAGGTAATATTATTAATATACACTACACTAACACTTTAGGACTTTTTGTGAATAGATCATGATGCGCTATTAAACTTTTTAACGTGCTGCAACACACATAGCTTACTTTTAGGTACTTAGTGAATATGTTTTGTAACATGTAGCTATAGTTTAATGATATGTATATTCTGGTTTTATTTTATCTCTAGCTGTTAGTATAATATATTATACTGTGTCTCAATTGTTATCTATGTGTTTTATTTTCTGTCAATGAATATTGTATAGCTTTATCTATCTATAGTCAAAATTGTAACAAACAATCTGAAGCAAACAGAAAGATTTGCTGGATTAGCTGTTACGTGGCCCGGGGTACTAAGTAACAAATATAATTATTTTTTATTGAGTCTCTCACGACATAAATTATAACACGCCTACGTCGTGTCACTGGCATTATATTTTAATATACCTTTACTTTTTTGTCGATTTCAAATGTTGCCAGCATGTGATATCCGTTATGCAATACAACTATTAGGTACCATTGAGATCAGCAGTGCGATTTCGTAACTCTAATTGAAATGTGTCTCAATGGATTTCATAATGAAATCCAAGAAAATGGCAGTTTTGCGATTACGTAACCACCTTCTCCCTCTATCAAAGCATCATTGAGGGAGAAACCACATTTGAAAGAAACATATCTATCGATTCGTGAAATTTGCGATTACCGATGCTCGGTTTGAATGAAACCACAGAGTACTGACAGCTATCGTTTACTTACATCTATTCAAAATAAGAAACAGCTTGGGTGTTGTATCTGTCCAACAAAATATAAGTATTTTCATGTGTTTTCGTGGCTTAGTTCAGAATTAGATGAAAATGTATGTACCTACCATTTACCTTATCATTTCTATTCACATTATATTACCTATATACTACTTGGAATTTCAATACAAATCAATTTTACAAGCCACGCGATAATCATTTTTTCATTGTAGTTTGAGATGTCGCGTCAATATTTATTGTATTTGGCGGAGAAGCAGCGTCGGAAAAATGCGTTGGTCAGCTCTAGGAGACTGATGCGAGACGCCAGCGACCCACTAATGCTCCCGAACAGAGAGTTTGTAGCACAATTCCGGCTCACTAAGGAGGTGTTTGCTACTCTTTGCCAGGAAGTTGTGCCACTTCTTCCCCAAAAAACCCGCTCAACAGCCATTCGAGACGACCTCAAAGTAAGTTATCTATTGTAGTAGTAAAGTTTTCTTGATTTCATGTAGGTGCTTTTTGAGAGGTTATAAGTAGGCCTAGGTACCTATTTAGAGAGGAACAAGGATCTCTGGGGAATAATAATAACCCAAAAAATAGGCTACCTATTAGGTTTTTATTTTTACTCATTGATTCATATCAATCATAGATTTGTGTTGATACCTACCTATTATCTAATTACTTGGCTATTTTTTTTAGGTTCTTGCAGCCTTGACTTTCTACAGCCAAGGTTCTTACCAGCGAGGAGTAGGTGCCTCCTACCTTCATAACCTGTCTCAGACAGCCATGTCCATCAGCTTAGAGGAGGTGACAAATGCTCTCAATTCGCCAACAGCTTTACTCAAATATATTAAATTTACAAACCAGCGTCAAAGAAGGGAAGCAATTATGTCAGAGTAAGTCATCTACAAACTACTTACCTATGCTATGTTGTTTTTATCTAAAATGCTGTCTTGTTGAGTACCAGCTGAATTGAGTTTATTAGCACCCAACAAGTTACCTTTATCAAACCCGTTTACTTAGTTAACCTTCTATTCCAGTTTCATGAGTAAACATGGGATGCCCGGAGTGATTGGCTGCATAGATGTCTCCATAATTCGGCCAACAGAGCATGAGGAGGCTTTTTACAACCGCAAAGGGTACCATTCCCTTAATGTATTAGCTGTAAGTAGGAATTTCCTTCTTTATTTAGGTATATCTACTAATATTATTATTGCTTTAAATTACCTACTTACCACTTTTTTTTTGTTGAAGATATGCGACTCACATCTTAATATTCAATATTTGGATGCATCATTTGGGGGAGCAGCCCACAACAGTTTTGTTTGGGCTACCTATATTGCTCTGAGTGGGGGGCATGGTACTTAATCTTTTTATTTTTGTTGCAGATAATCAATTCAAATGAAAGCAGCTAACTCATGAGAAACTGAAGAAAAAAAGGACAGTATAATTTTGATTTTTAAATGTAGGCTACTACACAAATACTGCTCTGAGTGGTACTTATTATTTTTATTTTTGTTGCAGATAGTCATTCCAATGAAACCAGCTAACTCATGAGCTTGAAAAACTGACAGAAAAAAGGACAGTATAATTTTGATTTTTAAATGTAGGTAACCTATATTGCTCTGAGTGGTACTTAATCTTTTTATTTTTGTTGCAAATAATCCATGGCTATACCTACTAGCCAGACATTCCTTATGCAAAATGGATGAATATACACTAGGTACACACAGTTACCTAAAATGTAGAGCTTCGTTGTTTCAATGAATAAATGTTATTTTCTACTACAAATTATTTTAATTTGGTTGTATTTATTTGAAACCTTTTTTAAAATTTGAGGAGCTCCGGATCAAAAACCGATGTTTTTCCTTTAGTCTAAGTGTATTTACATACCCAAGTGCTCATTAAGTGCAGGAAAATTATATTATAATATTATAAACATACTAAAACAGGCTGTAAAAATGTAGAAAAAGGATTTAAAAACGAAGTTGACTAGGTAGGTAGCCACGCATAAGTTGCAATAAGTAATTTGAGTACCTCAGGTACCTCATACATACCTAGGTAGTCGGTGAGTAGTCACCTACCTTCCAAACCAAAATGTACTATTACTACCTACCTATGACAAAGTAGGTACCTAGAATAGGAACTTGTTGTTTTAACAATACATACTATAAATATTAAACTACTTTTAATTAAGATTATGATGAAAGCAATGAGGATCAGTAAAGTTATAACAAATTCAATAGAACTAGTATCCACATTATTCTTTATGACATAAAATTTTTGCACAGTATGTTGAGGATTTCTTAGCTCTATAAATCTGCATTCTCAACTAAATACGTTACGGATCCTCATTCTTAACTACAAGTAGGTAGCGGTAATAGGTATGATTAAAAAAGTCAACGTCTAAAGGTATTTATTCAATAAAATTACAAGGATCACTTTGAAACGACTTAAAACTAGGTAAATTGAGGTACCACGCAACCAAACTAAAAGAAACTTACGGCTTGGTTCCTACCGTTCTTTTGTATGATCCTTGTTACAATGTAATTATAAAACAATATTGAAGCTAAAAGCTAGTTACATTTAAAAATCAAAATTATACTGTCCTTTTTTTCCTCAGTTTTTCAAGCTCATGAGTTAGCTGCTTTCATTGGAATGACTTATCTGCAACAAAAATACAAAGAATAAGTACCACTCAGAGCAATATAGGTAGTAACATTTAAATTAATTAAGTTAGTAATTAGCTTTGGCTTTTATCCGACACTTTAATAAATGCCAGTACTTGTGGGGAAAACATAACATTGTGTTAACAAGTTTAGGGCACATAGAAAAACAGTATGTTGTTAGTAAGTAGGTTAATGTAATACATACATAGTGCACAGTAACACAGTCAGGCAGATAAACTACCACCACTACTGGCACACCAGAAATATGACATGCCTTGTAGGTAAGAAGATTTTAAGCGTCTGCTTTACTTACTCGCTTCCATTTGTCTACCGGCTTATTTAATCCCTCGCACAGGGAGTTAAGCCTGTTGGACAGAACTTGCCAGGCTTTGCTGGCTTCCTGATTGGCCAGAGGGCCGCCTGACCTCCCGCTGTTTAGAGCAGCATCTCTGTTCGTTTCAGCAAACTCCACAAGCATTTCATACTGTCTGTGCGTCAGTTGTCGTAAGGGTGCCATATCTATAGATAAATATAACCTAGTTTAGTACCATTTGGATATGAAAAGACCAATTAAATTCCATTCAGCAATGTAGATGCACTCACTAGCTTTTCAAATCACTGCACATACATTTACTTTACTTACTTCAAATGAATACAGCTCTGGCTGTTATAATTGTAACAGTCGAAACTAAAATAATTAATCTATCCAACTTTCTTTTCACAAAAAGAAAACGATGCACTTGCTTCCTAGCACAAAACAAAAACAAAACATCAAATAAACATTTCAAATTGGATTTCAATAACAGAACCTATAGACCGAGAGTCGTATAATACGACCAAATAAAGGATATTGAGTTTACGCGCGGTCACCACCCTAATAAGTAATATGTGAATTGGTCGGGTTGACAATCACTCGTCATTCATTCAGTCAATGTGATCACAGGCGAATCGGTAGAAACGGTTTTACGTAATCGCAAATTTTTCATTGAAGTACTTTTCTGTTCCATTGATGTAGCTAAATGATGTCTCAATGAGACAGAGTTACAAAATCGCACTGCAGATCATAGAACCAGTAGATAGTTGGAACTCCTATAGGGCTCCAAGCATCTCTGAGTTATGTTAGGTTACATTTTATTTTGTATTAACGAGTCCTTTTAATTAACCTTCACCTTCTTTAACCAATATAAAACCATGCTTTGAAGGGAACGTGGCTCGCGATTCTGCATACGAATGTATTCCTCTTTTTTTTTATTGTACGGGTACTTCTACTCACCTGGTAACAAGTTGAGATAAAGCAGAAGGTGGAGGCGCACTTCACCCGGAATCCTCCACTAACTGAGGAACTGGCTATCCTACCTCTGCATGCCGGAACACAACAATTTTAGAATTGTTATTATGGCGACAGAATTATGTAAGATGGTGGTAGGTAGCCAGGCGGACCTTGCTACAACCAACCAAACCAAGCGCAATATTGTACTCCCCTGGGAATCGAAGCCGGGACCTCTGGATCTGAAATCGGTAGATGTGAACCACTAGACTACAGAGGCGGTCCTCTATTTTCATCTAAGACAATGCTGCTAGAGCAGTAGTAGGTCGCCCCGAACTGAGATCTCGTGATGTCTTCTTTGTGTTTGGTATCTAACCTCGTACATTATTTATTTAATTAACAAGCGATTGATAAAAGTGTGTTTTCATTACACCTTATATTAACTAAGCACTCTTTTTTTAAATACATACATAAATAAATAAATATTACAGGACAATTTTACACAGCGCCATCAAATATATCTTTATTCACGTGAGTGTTCGAGGCTTTATCTCGTTGCTAACTCTCATTCTATGCGAAGTCAGTATGAGTCATAGTTGGTGGGTAGAAAACAATAAGTGAATAAGTCACCCCTTACTAACATGAAGCAAAAGTTGATGTTGATTTGAAAAGTGCTCTCAAACCGTTGCCTTAGTTTAGTAGACGTGGTTTTAAAATCCACTCACCCCTACAGCCCGCGGATGTCGTTAAGTAAACTTAGGGGATTCACGAAACAGGCAGCATCTTTATTCTATGTGTAAATAAAACTTAAACCATGAGTACCAATCTGTCTGCCTATCTATATATATAATGCAGAATGAGAGCAAAGCACCAAACCACCTACTATACGTCAAAGTAGGTGGGTAGAAAACAATAAGTGAATAAGTCAACCCTTACCTACTAACATGAAAAGGTTGATGTCATTTTGAAAAGGGCTCTCTGTAACCTATTATTAGTTATGGCTTAATATTTTTATCCCCCAGTTTGGAGGAAGTTCTTTCGATTGTGGTGGACACCTTCCCGACTACGACACGAGTCAATAATTATTTTAACATATAGTTTCAGTGATCGATTTCTTGTCATGTTTGTGTGAACCTACTTGATTTTCACTTTCATTTTAATATTATTTGTTTTTAAATACTGTAACGGCATACCTAATTTTCATTAAATTTTCATACTTCGTTCTTTCAATAGTCATCTAATTGGGATACCTGCGGAGCTCAATTCTACTAGGCTAAACCTAGTACTAAAGAGTCCCTATTCTATACTACAACATGGAATCCAATAAAACTATTTTTGAAGTTTCAAAGGTTTCCTTTCTATCCCCAAGTAGAAGATCCTATTCCTATGGTACCTAACAAGTACCTAATCCTAGGAACATACAAAAATCCTCATGTATGAATCCAACTTAATTTGTCCTAAAATACATTACTTGCTTAAAAATCCCGGATCACGATCTGGTAATACCTATGTACAGTAAGTACTTGCCTATTACGAGTAAGTGTAGTTACACTGTAGTTACAATCTCGAGTAGGTAGTTACCTACTCGAGATTCAATGGTAATACTTCTCGAAGATACTAGTCTGAACTAGACTATACTGTCTGACCGCCTCCAGGGAGTCTGTCCTAAAGGTTTCCACGATGTACTTCCTTTCGTTTCTCACTTCTTCGAGATTCCAAATTGTAGCTGGGATTAGACATGGAACCTAGAAATCTTCACGAACACAACTCCTTTAAGTACTCCTTTTACAGATGCTTCCCAGACACCAATACCCGAATTCCAAGAGGAATATTGGCAAAATTGTGATTTAAATATCAATTTCCTCAAAACATGACTTTCTACCAGGAAATCCAAAAACTATCTTCCATTTCATTTTATTCTTTCTGACGTCTCTTGTCAATTCCAATTCCGTTTTCAAAACTCACTTTGTTTAATTTATCAAGAATAAGGATTTACTATTCCTTGACCAAACTTTGCTGTTACGTCAATATCTACTTGCTACTATATCCATAGTTATTATAATACATTATTTTACTTGATATTATATTGATATTTGTGACTTATACGAACCCTGATTCGTTACAATACCTATCGTCTACCTTATCTGTTTACATTTATATCTATTTGCGTGTGTAACTATCTTTGGTAACTTTTAATTGGCCTTCTTGTATGTATCACATTTATATGTTGCATATTAAATAATAACAATTTTATATACCTAGCTGTAAGTTTTCTTAAAATTGTATGAATAAAATACCTAAAATAAAATAAAATAAAATAATGTGCTGTTGATGTGGGATATGCGCAGGCAAACACCATACATGACATCCCAAAAGTAATTCTTAGATTTTATCTACACCTTAGCAACCCTATTGGGTTGCTAAGGTAACCAATAAATAATTCGACTAGTTTTAATGAGATTCCAAGAAGTGTTTCTAATTTTACAAGACCTGACGATGATCCTTTGCGCCATCATTTTAAAGGTTGCCCCTTTAAAATGATGAAAAAAAAAAAATTGTCTTTAAAAATTGTCATACCACCCCAAAAATAAGAGCAACAATAAGGGCAGCAATAATCGAGTTTTTAAATCTGCAGTCTCAATCCCATCTCATCAATATTTTACGGCTTTTCAATCCTTCAATCATCTCACTTAACACCCTATTACTTGAGGCCCGTAGCACACCTCCGCTGCGAAACTATAACAGCGGAACCGCAGTAATTTCGCCATGTCTTGTCCGTATGTAGGAGAAGCGGAACCGCCGCGGAACTGCCTGTTCTAACGCATAGATTTGACTATAATTCTGTCTCTTTCCCCGCGCGGTATTGTCGATCTGCTCCGACGCCATCCACACTTCCGCGCTCCGGCCGCCATTTTCTTGCGGTGCCGCGTTGTTTTCGCACGTGTTTGTGGAAGTCGACAAAAATAAAAGGCGAAACTACATTTTTTCATATAATGGACGTTCATTTTTTGATGATGATGATGTTTTCTCCTAATTTCTTCCTTTTTTCATTAATCTCGTGCACCCAAATTCTAAGAGTTTTACGCCTTTTCAAAGTAAAACTCCACAATAATATTTCTTCCTCCTCTGACTCTGATAATGTCGACATTTCGCTCCAATTGTCTCAACTCAACTGACTCGCGTGGCGTTCCGACGCCAGTTCCGCTATTCAATCTACATCAGATCGCAGCGGAATTTCTACAGCGGTTTCGCGATTGAAGTTTCGCAGCGGAGGTGTGCTACGGGCGTCAAAAACTTCCCTAGACTCAAAAAAATCCTAACTCCAATTTATGAGTATATATTCTCTGCATATCCAGAATTTTGAACTGATCGGATCAGCCATTTAAAAATATAAAAAAAATATTACAAGACACTAATTTCACACAGCGCCATCTAGTCCCAAACTAAGCATAGCTTGTAATATGGGAACTAGATCACGGATAGAATACATAAATACTTATTTTTTCTGTTTTGTAAATACATACTTATCATACAATACAACACCCAAACACAGAACAAACATCTATATTCATCACATAAATGTTTGTCCTGACTGGGAATCGAACCCACAACCTACAGCGCAGAAGGCAGAGCTACTACCAACTGAGCTGTGAGGCTTGTTCAATCCATTGATAAAGATATTAAGATGACCTAGTACATTTTATGTGAACATCTACTACAAGTTCCACATATCTTTTTAATTCCGCGCGTTTTTAAATTAACACATTGCATATGGCAGCCCAATAGTTGCTTAGAAAGCGCATTAATTAGTCATTTTTATTTGTAATCATTTAATCGTCATTTATTTAGTCATATGTAATTTATTTTGTAACATTAAAATAATCTTCTATTTCATACAAAGATTTGTCTTTCGTTTCGGGCAAGTGAATATATAATATTATTAGTAGCAATGATGAAGAAACACCGTAGCACAGGAAAGCTATGTGTAATCCAAATTTTCTTATAACAATAGGTGTTAATTGTGTCACGCCCCCTGTCAATAAACAGTGTGGAATAGACACAAAAAACATTGCTAAACTCCTTGACTTGATTGGTAGTAGTTCAGCAAACAATGAAATAGACAATAATGCTGGGCCACAGCCAATACTCAAGGAATAAATTAACAAAAGTATTATGGAAATATACATATTTTCTGAAAAAACTGACAAACTCAATAAATAAACGTACAAAGATAGAGTAAATAGACTCGCTATACCAATAAAGGATGTACAAAAAAATAACGTTCTTCTTTTTAAGAACTTTGATAGTATAGTTCCAGTATACATAGCAAGTACATTGATTCCGTCTATTGTAAGCATTCCTGTGTACGCACTTGATTCACTCGCTGTCATTTTGTTTATTATTACCAAAGAATAAAAGCCACAGGCCATTTTACCGCTAAATGTAAATACTGCCAATGAACATATACCGAGTAAAATTCCTTTGTAAAATTGTTTTTGCTTGATAACTGATAAGGAAAATGTAGGCACTGTCGTTTCTTGTCCGTGCTCGGAGAGCAGTCTTTGAAGTTCTTGTTGTGATTTCATGCTATTTCCTTTCAGCCATCGATGAGCCTCAGCACATTTGTTAAATTGTCCTTTACTCGCAAGCCACAATGGTGACTCTGGCCAGAAGAATACTACAAAGACTGGGTATATGGACAGTATGACTTTAACCAATCCGATGATCCTCCAGTGAAAAAACGTCCCAATTGCGTTTGCCACCCAGATACCCCAGACGCTTGTCGCTGATTTTACCGTGAGAAAGAATCCTCTGAACTCTGGTGATGTATATTCTGTCAAAACCATAGTAGAGATAGTAAAGAGAGTACTGCCCATTATGCTTTCAATTGCTTCACCAATAAGGAGCTGTGTAGTTGTATGACTTGTATAGAAGGTAACGGTTCCAATCACGAAGACAACGGTCACGAAAACATAGGGCCACTTTCTTCCGAAGTACGCTGCTGATATCGGTAAAATTATAACCCATGGTATTGGAGCGTAACTGTATATTGTCACTGAAAAAAAAAACTTGTTTCTTAAAAAACTGATTCGTTTTTTTGTATGATAATTCATTTTCGAATAATTTATTGTATCAAAATGATCTTACTTAACAACGATCCCATCGACTCGCTGATCACTTCTGTAGAGTTTGCTTCCTTTCTGATCTGCGGAATATACTGTAGGACCTCCAAAGCACATACCCATTGCAAAAACCCCGACAAATGGCACACTGCAAACCATAAGCTGAAAAATATTAAAGCCACTTTACTTAGGTTTTGAATTCTGCCCATTAAAATGTATTTGTAGCATTTGAAAATAATGTATGTAAACACATTATATATGTAGTATTTGCCTTCATATTCATTAATAATCCTTGTTAAATTGCTAAGTCGTGTTGAATTAAAAAGCAGACCGTGTTTAAGATTATCACAATAGTGCTGTAAAATGTTTTGAGTATTAGATAGATAGATAGATAGATAGATAGATAACTCTTTATTGTTTACCATTTACAAAAAACATAACAAAATACTGATAGTGGAAACTTAATCTAAGCGTCACTGGTAAACCAATGGGCGGCCTTATCGCTGAAAGCAATCTCTTCCAGGCAGTATTTACCTGTCTGTAAAAGTATTTCCAAGGTTTAAAGCTTTCTGCGTCCTTTGTATAAGCTATACCCACTTTTTCATAATTATAATCCATAATTTACTCTGTTAATTACCGTTTCGTTATATTATTGACTACGATATGGTGTTCCGTATTTTGATCTGAAAGCAAATATTACCATCTACAGCTATTTATATAGCTGTGTAGACTGATTCACAGAATTAATGGATTGTGTAAAAAAAACGGCACAAATATGTTTTTTTTTTTTATATATGAGAATGCTGGTTACAATACAATCTGCAATCTTCAAAAATAACAACTTCATTGAGGATTACATAACATCCTAAACATATTTTTAAAGTTTCAGCTAGGGTTAAAAACGATTTCGTCAATTCCTTCTGCATGATAGATAGACCATCGTTACAACAGAATGAAAAGTAAGCAGCCACGTACATGTTTCATGTTGCTGGCCACTAATGCTTCATTTAAATACCTGGCACGCATTGATTGGTTCTGCTAGTATAGTTTCGGTATCAGGAATAATACTAAAATATAGGTATTATCTACGGTTAAGAGTTTGAAAGGCTTGTTATTACTAGTAATTGGTAAGGAACTTACTTCAGGATCTGCCTCATGTTTAGGCAGGTTGGCTTGGTAAATTTTGTAGTCCATTATATTTCACTAAGATTATATTTTGCGATGGAATTATGTATGTATAAATAGCTTTAATAAAATCGCTATGAATGTCTGGCACAGAAATGTATCTTCCAAATTACAAAACTTAGAGACTTGTAATATGACATGTTGACAAGTCCTTTCTCGCGGGACACAGCGGCGGCGCTATCGAAGCCGCCATCGATGTCAGATCCGTTGGTCCCGGATTCGATCCCCAGGGGAATACAAAATTGTGCTTGGTTTGGTTGGTAGTAGGACTTTATTTTAGTATGCCTGGCTACACATAATAACAACAAGAGTTCTTTCATAACATTCAGATTTTCATAACGTTGTATGTAATAGGTACTTGTTTCGCACGAAGTTTCATGAAAAAACATATGAATGAAAACCTTCATCATTTTCTTAAATATTACCCACTTTCTCTTTATCAATGTAAGAAATTGGTTATTAACTGGCTTCTGAACCTGGACCATAACTTAACTGAAGTAATAATAATATGTAGTACTTATTTTTGATTTTATAGTATTACCTCTATGGGTTTGCTTTTTTTGATATTTTTGATATATATTCTTATCTACTTTAAAATTCATAATGTAAACTAAAAACATAATATTTCTATAACATTACAAAGCTAATGAATTCAGACGTAACTAAATAAATATACATAAATATCACTTATTTACATATACTTACAAGCACTACTTTTTTTTATTATTGAGTTAACAAATTAGGAAATGAAAATAAGTACTTTGGTTTTTAAGTTGGTAGTAGGTATTACTTGTTAATATAAGTTGTATCACTACATTATGGCTATGTATACATTAATTACATTTAAATATTTTGGTATACTGTAAATATTTAGGTATTGATATATTATTTTTATTGTACGACGGGTAAGCCTTTGGCCTTCAGCTCACCTGGTTACACAAGTTGGGATGAGGCCGAAGGTGGAAGGGCACTTCACCCGGAATCCTCAACCAACTGAGGAACTGGCTATCTTACCTCTAAATGCAAATCACAAAAACTCTAAATCTAAATCAACACAACGTTTTTATAATTGTTATTATGGCGACAGAATTAGGTAAGATGGTGGTAGCTTGCCAGGCGGACTCAAAGTCTAACCACCAACCTAACCATGCACAATATATTGTACTCCCCATGGGGATCGAACCCGGGACCTCTGGAAATGAAATCGGTGGGTTGACCACAGAGGCGGTTATACATCTCTTCACTTCAGCGTAGAGCATTGGTACGCCATCACACGGATTGTCCAGGTTTGGGTATCGATGTCACTATCAAGGATTAATTTAATAATCAGCAACATCACTACTTTGAATGATTAAAATGTGTTACTGTATGTTTGTTGTTATCAAATAAATATTCACTTCATTTTAATTGAATTACGTTGCACTTTTCATTTTATTTGATTTCACTTCCTTTTTAATTTCATTGAATTTATTATTTTATTTCAATTCATATTTCAACATTAAAATCAGGTGAAATGAAGGCCAACCACCAGATGAGGTGTACAAAACAGATACAAAAAACATTTATTTCAATAAATCATCTAATATTGAGACAAATACGAGAGAGATGCACACGAGAAACAGTGTAGTGTAGTAGTTTTTACACAATTTAAATGAAATGAAGCACGGGAATGAGAGAAATGAGGTATCTCTTCTAAAATATCATTTCCAGACAAAGGAAAAACAAGAGGTTGGTGACATATACCTGAAAGGCATGAGAAGTGAAAATAAGTACAGAAAAGGTAAGCGTGTTAGAAACAAAGTTTCTGCGAGTATGGGAAAGGCGATTTTGGTGCCATTAAGCATTATCGGTGGATAATGTGGGTGGTGAGTAGTTTTAAATACATGGGGCATATTGTGACTGAGGGTCTTTATGTAACCGCCTCTGTGGTCTAGTGGGTCAACCCACCGATTTCAGATCCAGAGGTCCCGGGTTCGATCCCCAGTGGGATTACAATATATTGTGCTTGGTTTTGTTGGTGGTAGGACTTTGTTTAAGTCCGCCTGGCTAGCTACCACCATCTTACCAAATTTTGTCACCATAACAACAATTTCTGAAAATTCTTGTGTTCCGGCATTTTGAGGCCAGTGCTTCTGAATGTTGAGGATTCCGGTTGAAGTGCGCCGGTGAGATGAAGGGCAAGCGCTACCCCGTCGTACAATAAAAAAAATGTGTCATCATGACACTCTTTTCAAGGCCAACTACCAGTTTTTCTACTCAAGCAGTTTATGTGCAAACCACACCCAGTTCTCTGCGAGTCCAGTACAACTACGTTGTCAGGGTGCTGATTGAATATCTTCTAAATATTTATATCTCAAAGGTGACTGACTGACTGACATAGTGATCTATCAACGCACAGCCCAAACCACTGGACGTATCGGGCTGAAATTTGGCATGCCGGTAGATGTAATGACGTAGGTATCCGCTAAGAAAGAATTTTGATTAATTCTACCCACAAGGGATAAAATAGGGGATAAAAGTTTGTATGAAACTTTGTCAATTTTAAACCGATCGGGCTGAGACTTTGAATGTGCAGTAAACACAGGTATTTTCGATACACGTTTACTCATGATTCTCACAAATTCCAACAAACTGGGTTAAATTAACTTTAAATAATCCTAGGTTACATTCTACATAACATACATAACTCGCGGCACTAGGTTAGACTGGAAGGAAAATTTCCAACGAACATTATTATGTCTTTTCTCGACGGGGGCCGCAAACCAAGTGTCGTCCCGACCGTCATCGTCGTACCTTCTTTTCTTTTCTGAGGAAGCGCCGGCCACAAATGCGGGCGCGCGCGCATCACGCCTTTCGCACCGGAAATAACAAGTTAAAATTTGTGATTATTTTATATTGAAGTCTCGTCTACGGAAACTGTTGGATAACAATATTTGTTAATAATTATAAAGATATTTAAACCGTTATTTAAAATAATTTAAATCAACAAAAACTCTAACAAAGTAAGATACAGCTAACACATGCATAAAGCTACTATGACGTAGGCATCCCCTAAGAAAGGATTTTGAGATTTTGCATTTGTTTTGTTTCGGTTTAGTAAATTTGGTTATAGACTCTGCTTTGTATTTGGCATTTGTTTTGTTTTCGTTTGGTTTAAGTACAGGTTTTATCGGTAAGACTTTTTTAAAATGGCTAAAGTAAATCTGAACGTTAATGGAGAAATTGAAGATGTACTGTCGTTTTTAAGTTTTGTAGGCCCTAATTTTTTACACACGCTAAACAAAAGTAAAGCCTCAAAAACTTTACCTAATAAAACCTAGAATCTGTGTACTTTGTGTAATTTTTGGAAAATAATTAATCATTATTTTTTGTATTGTTTTGTTATCTTTACGCGAATTTAACATTGGCCAATTTCCAAGCAATCAGTACAAGGCTGTCATTATACTTCTTTACATAGGAATAGGATCACGGCAGGACTGCATGTAAAAGGCATTGCTACTCAGATCCACACAGTATTGTTGTCTGTGTATTGAGATCCCTCCAGGGCTTACGTGAGAATAAATGGGTCATACATAGATTTTTTTTATCATATTCATTTATTTTCTCTCAAATAATATACTAAAATATACTTAAGGCCTATGGGGTACAGACATATTTAGGTAGGTACTTGCACAGTGAGAAACTGGTGCCTAAAGTAGGTAATTTTGGACCTATATTACAGGTGTTTAATGTGTGTTTTCGTGTGAGTCTGGGAGCGAGAGTGTGCGTGAGGGTTTGAGTGTGAAGTGTTCGGATGGGTTTGCATGAATGTGTGTGAAGTGTACATAATTGAGTGTGCGCATGCGTGAGTGTGTGTTATAATAATTGTGTGAAAAACAGGGATGTAGGGGCAAGTGTAGGTAATTGATATGTGCGCTGGCGTGAGGAGAATTCACACAGAGGACGATGGGTCTGATGTTAATAACAAGATAAAATATAATAGAGAATAATAAAAGCAAATAGTACAATCTTAATTTTTCATTGGGGAAACTTAGTATTCAGCAGATTTCTAGAAGACTTCGGCTGCTTGCTAGTTCAGAGCCTAAAAAGGTGTGAAGTTAAGGATTTTTCACAATTAAGTCTGCGTTTAAGATAAATGATGAAGGAAATATTGATTTTGTTGAACAGAAAATCTCCAAGGTAGCATGGTTTCTCAATGCGGAACAATCTTGTATCGCAGACTTTGTCTCTCCGTAATCTATCAGCCCGTAATAGGGGAACATACTTCGGTTCAAGGTTTTTTTTAAATATGTTCAGAATAAAAGATTGTTTGACTGTAAGCTCGTCCTATTTTAGATAAAGGTCAACATTAGGGTACAAGCTGAGGAGTCCAGCTAACCCACCTTAAGAAAAGTACGTTCTGCAAATACTATGTCGTGAAGAAGCGCCACCCTACGAGCTGATGTCATGGAATGGTTGAGCCATAGCGTTAAATACCTTAACTAGGATACTGGGGGTTGCCTCAACTCACGGAGCTAATAATATAAAATGATGCTTCTGTTGCCTCGGCACTAAGTGTTTATGTGGTGCTTAAAACTAGTTAAAATTGGTTTTACATTAAAAAAGGTGTAAGAATATGAAGCGTCACTAGTGGCTGTTTAACCAAGTTATGGACAGTTGTTTGCAAGAAAATAAATTACACTGGATTAAAAATAAATAAGTTACTCGTCAAATAACTCCTCTACGCTGATATGCAACCTGTACTTATGTCGTCGGTAGACAAGCAACTAACACTTAAACAAACAGTACAAAGAAATATAGTTTTATCTATATATTACATATTTATCATTTTATAAAAAATACATTTTCAGAAGACAAGTATTAGTAAAATTATTTTTTTTCTGAATCGTTTTAAACAAGTCACACTCAGGAAGAATATGTTAATTGAATTTGTTCTTTTTTTATATTAATTATTCATTTATTCTATAAAAAGTACAATTAAACTAACTACGTACAAAGGAATCAGTCACATTACCTAAGGACCGTTACAAACGGCCTATAGGTAACTCAACTGTTCCAGACCAGTACCAGACGGAAGCGTGCCCAAGACACTGGCTGCATTGCCACGCTGAATAGCTATGCTAATTTGCTGGCCTAAATAAGAGCCAGCCCTTGGGTCACGTGTCGCCTCAATAATAAGCCCCGAAAGATTTTTGAAAACCCGGAAGGCACCGGCTCCCTGCGGACCCAAGGTCTCCACCCCAAAAGGCTCAAATAGGTAAGCTCTGTTGAGACCACTACATTTGCGCCTTTTGTGATCCTAAATTGATCTACGGCCGCACCGCACCGGCACTGGTGAGAGGCGCGGCATCTTGCACCCAACCGAAGACAAGGGGCAATACGGAAAGTTACAGGATCCATAAGTGTACCGGTATTGTAAGATGGATGTGCTTGCAGCCAAAGACATGATTCTCATTTTGAAATAGCTAAGAGACGAGCACGATCTGTGGAGGTTGAGCACATATGTAATAGATAATTCCGAGTCAACTCGCACAGAGGCCCCACTGCCGTTGTGCCAAAAGGTGTTTTGGGGATCGGTATTAGGACAAGCACTATGCCAAGCATTTCGAGCCTCGTCAAGATAAGAAATTTGGAGTATATTGCCAGGAACAGCTGAAATTGATGGTGTTAGAATTTTCTCAACCACAGAATGTGGACTATAGACGGAAGACAAGAACGCTGGCAAAGCAACACTAGAAATTTTGCGTATACCTAAGCCGCACAATCGAACAGGCAATAAGACAAGCAGACATGCTCTGTCATCCAACTCAAAATTGAATAATTTAACATGCCACAAACACTGTTTTAATTATTAATTAGTTCCTATCACTTAACCTTTTATCGTACTGTGTTTTTGGGCCTCTAAGAGAATCTTCAATTTCATATAAAGACTGGTCTTTAGTCTCTGGCAAGTACTTGTATAATATAATAAGAAAAAATGATGAAGAAACACCGTAGCATAGGAAAGCTATGTGCAAGCCAAATTTTCTTATAACAATAGGTGTCAACTGTGTTACGCCTCCTAAAAACACACATTGTGGAATAGATACAAAAAACATTGCTAAACTTCTTGACTTGATGGGTAATAGTTCAGCAAACAATGAAGAAGACAATAACGCTGGGCCACATCCAATACTCATAGAATAAATTGATAAAAGAACTATGGAAATATACATATTTTCAGAAAAAACTGATAAACTCACTAAATAAACGTACAATGATAAAATGAACAGAAACGCTATGCCGATAAAGGATGTGCAAAAAAACAGCGTTCTTCTTTTTAATAACTTCGATAGTATAGTGCCAGTATACATAGCAAGAACATTAACTCCGTCTATTATAAGCATTCCTGTATACGCAGTCGATTCACTTGATGTCATTTTTTTTATAATAACCAATGAGTAAAATCCACACGCTATTTTACCACTAAATGAGTATACTGCCATTGAACTAATACCGAGCAAAATTCCTTTGTAAAATGGTTTTTGCTTGATAACTGATAAGGAAAATGTAGGCACTGTCGTTTCTTGTCCGTGCTCGGAGAGCAGTCTTTGAAGTTCTTGTTGTGATTTCATGCTATTTCCTTTCAGCCATCGATGAGCCTCAGCACATTTGTTAAATTGTCCTTTACTCGCAAGCCACAATGGTGACTCTGGCCAGAAGAATACTACAACCACTGGGTATATCGACAGTATAACTTTAACTAGTCCGATTATTCTCCAGTGAAAAAACGTTCCAATTGCATTTGCTACCCAGATACCCCAGATAAATGTCGCCGATTTGAAGGTAAGAAAGAATCCTCTAAACTCTGCTGATATATACTCTGTCATGACCATGGAAGAGATAGTAAAGAGAGTACTGCCCATTATGCTTTCGATTGCTTCGCCAATAAGGAGCTGAGTAGTGCTGTGGCTTGTGTAGAAAGTAACGGTTCCAATCACAAAGACAACGGTCACGAAAACAAAAGGTATTTTTCTTCCGAAGTATGCTGCTGATATCGGCAAAATTATAACCCAAGGTATGGCAGCGTAGCCGTATACTGTCACTGAAAAATAATTAGAAACATTTTAAGCCATTTTTATTTCTATATGCTTAATATTAAGTGATTATAATGTTTCAAAGGGGGCATACTTAATAAAGATCCCATCGTTTCACTGATTACTTCTGTAGAGTTTGCCTCCTTTCTTATCTGCGGAATGAATACTGTGGGCCCTCCAAAGCATATACCCATTGCAAAGAAGCCGACAAATGGCACACTACAAACCAGGAACTGAAAATATAAGACATAATTATTTGCGATTTAATTTGTCAAAATTAAAAAAAAACGTGAATCATTGTACAAAGTGGCATTACGTAAATACTAATCAAAATATATAAAATCAACTGATTCACTGACTAACGATCTACGCATAGCCCAATCCAGAGGGCTTAGAGACTTGAAAAATTAAGAGTTTGCTTAATTTTGAAGTGTTGGAATGCACTTAGTAATGATCATGAGAACATAGTCCTAGGCGTTTCAGTAGTCCAATATCTTTTCAATTATATTTTATTTACTAACTGATTCAGTGGCAGATAATGCATAGGCTAAGCCGGTGGATGTATTAGCATATAATTCAGCAAAGGATGGATATAAAGATTTTTTGTTTAGAACATTATAAGAAGATTGTATTTATAGGTGCAAAGCCATTAGTATGCCATAAATGATCGTGGCAAAGCGCGATTACCTACCGATGAGAAATGCGTTTGAGACACCAATTTAACAAATCTGTTCACACAAACAGGCGACTAAGTTACAATTTATTACAGCTTATGTTAATCAAATAATAAATTAATTGTATGAATGTTTACGGAGGTTACATAAAACACATAAATTGGTATAAAAGTTTGACTTGTTTCTTTTGAATAAATGTTGAAAATTATCCCTATAGAGGTTGTAATTTTGTATGGATGTCTTAAATTTTAATATTTCAATACCTATGAAAATTGGTAGAGTTCAAAATTAAAAAAAATAATTAAGTAAGACGAATAGAAAACGGTGCTCAACTCCTGTCATCTATGCAATTAATTTGTGTCAGCGTTATTAGAATTGTTGTTTAATGCTTGTTTATCTATTCAATTCATCATAATTTTTAAGATGGTAATAGGAAGACTGATGTTTATATAAGTTACAGTTTAGGTTTCTGGTTACGAGTAAAATGTATCAGCAATTTGTAAGAATTTGAGAAGTCGTTTGCTTGTGAGATTATGCCAATAGGAAATCCCAGGGGGTACATTGGCTACTTTTGCCACTGAACAAAGTTTGCCAAAAAAAGTTATTACCCTTATATATTTCTTTATCTTTTATTATTATTCTAGTTATAAAAAACTGAATCAAATAAAAACCCACTTTTTGCAATTTAGGTAGCAACATTATGTGTTATACACTACATAATACCTAATCTAAGTTAATATGGCTCCATCCATCCACTTCGCTAAGCTTGTCTTCTATTTACAATACAATTAAAAACACGTGACCCAAGGGTTAGCTCTTATTTAGGTTAGCGTATTAGCATAGCTATTCAGCGTGGCAATGCAGCCAGTGATTTGGACAGGCTTCTATCTGGTACTGGTCTGAAACAGTTGAGCTATCTATAGATCGTTTGTAACTTAGTTTTTGTGACTGCTTCCTATGTATATAGTCAGTTTATTTGCACATTATTTAATATATGTGAATTAAACAAAAACTGTACCATTACAGTATTTTTTATTCTGTTGAGAAATGAAAATAAATATTTAATTAATAAGTAAGTACCTGTCTAAAAAAGTATTTCCAAGAAATTGATACACTTTCGCTCGTTGAGGCAGTTTGCACTTTCTCATATTCGTAGTAATCCACCTTGTAATCTCGGACCATCTTGTATTGTTGAAGTCAACCTTCAATATGCCTACTTTTTGAAAGCGTATGAAAAAATGTAATAGGTTATATATAAAATAATTTTGTTGCTGGTTATCTGACTGAATAGCTGGCCAATCAATACACAACTCAAGTTATCGGGTGCTAAGCCCCTCGTTATATATGAAGAACACTACTAACTTTTTCAGTATTTGCCGTTTTTGTCATTGGGCTGCGAGTTGTAGTTGAAATGCACACCGTTGGTGTTCCTCAGCACCGTTCAGCAATCGACATTTAAATTCAAAGGTTACACCTTGAACGTCAGAAAATCGATGCTTGCATTTTGTTAACAGCTAAGAAAGCAAAAAAGTCAAGTTCAAACCATTAGTAATAAATTTTTTTGTAATTATATATGTTATGTGGATTTTTTTTGTTAATTTTGATTCAGTGCGTTAAATGCTTATATTTTGACGCTTGTATACCACATCAAACTTTAGACCCACGTTCATAGGTGGTAGGTAGGTTTGATGATGAATAACGTGTACATAAATTTGGTTACCTACCTTGTTATTGATGGAGTCCATATTTTTGCACATAGATTCAGATATTCAGATATACATGAAAGTACCTGATTTTACAGCTCAGTTATGTGAGTATTGCCATCCGCGTTTTCTGTTCCTACTCGGAACAACTACTTTGTTTATAATGATGATTATTCTGTATTGAGGTATTGTGTATCATAAGCATGATGATTTACATATTTATATTATAACAAAATTGCTCTCTTGATTTAGGAATTATATTGATAATGAATTAGAAAAAATATGAAATACATACGCATTAGTCAACTAGCAATTATTTTAAATATAAATAATATATTTTACTCTAAATTGGATATATTTCAAGGCACATACGAAGTCGCGGATATCACATTGTATACACATATTTTAAATGCTTGATTAGCAGCAGTTTGTTCTTTTCAACAAGCTGTTGGTATTTCACGCTTTGAAGATTAGCTACGGCCATTTACTTCTATAGAAATTTACCGGTGACTTGCCTTATTGAAACTTTTTTTTTGTACCTCGGGAGGTGCTTGGCCTTCATCTCACCTGGTAACAAATTAAGATAAGGCCGAAGTCGGAGGCGAGCTTACCCGTCGTACAATTTTAAAAATATAAAAAATAAAAAAGATATGATAAGGCTGAAGGTTTTTGAATGAGCTGCCAGCGCCTGTTTTCCCACAAATCCTCATCTTCTACCTAACTACATACTACCTACCTACTGTCAGATTTATAATTTTTTGATGGATTTTTCTGAAAATCGTCGTCAATTCATTTACAGTTTTAGAAGCAGGGAGTCAAAATATATTTTAATTGTTAACATATTTGAAATAAAATGGTTTATTATATGATGGTACATTGTTTTTCAGTATTGCCTCTGCCATAATATTTGAAGAGTTCAATGATTTTGTGGTAAAAATAGGTATATCGGTAAAAAAACGTCTCAAAAGCTGTCGCAACATCAATATTTCAGGATATATTGAGATTTCCTATTTATAAATTAAATTCGTTAGTGTTGCTGCTTTAACCTTTTCCAGTCTCACTATTTATCATGTTCAAAGTAGCTTTAAATGTATCCTCATACTATTTACAATCTTTTTCTCAAGTATTGGGATTCAGTGATCACTCAAACTTTCTTAAAATTTTTAGAATATTTTTTAACTTTATTATTAAACTCTTCAATAAAGTTGTACTGTTTTTCACCGTAAAGTTCATACAATTTTCTTCTACTTTCATGTATTCCCGCTGTTGTTCACTCACTAAATGTTGCATATATTGAGGATGTATATATTGAGTTAAATTATTTTGCTAAATTTTGTTAGTGCTGATTTTAATTTTTCCACTCTATCAGCTGTCAGTGGTACAAAAGTATATATTATAGTTCTCTGCATATTAGTTTTACATTATGTTTCGCTTTTAATAATTTCTCCTAGATGTTCAGGTTTTATTTTACTTATTACACTCTTCCATATAATGTTAGCATCTGTAAATATAATATCTATACATTTAGCTGAGGTTTCAGTTATTCTAGTAGGCTCCATAAATATAGGTTTTAGATTAAAGAGGAGTTACAAGTTAGTATTTTTTTTTATATGTGTCTTTAGCCAATAGATCAATATTAAAATCTCCACATGCTATCAATTGTTTTTTTGATTCCAACAATTTATATTTCTTCCATAAAATTTCCAAAAGTTGAAGTTTTGGCACAAGGTGGGCTGTATACACTTATGATAATGAATTGCTCCAGCTCTACACAAGCTATTTCAATTTCCTTTTCAACTGAATTATTAACAATGTCAGTCCGATCTTTAAAATTTATTTGTTTGTTTAACCATATTACCCCTGACCCTTTAAGTTTATTGGACGGAAAGTTGCGTCTTAATTAGTTAGTTAGCTTAGCTAACAAAAAAGGTCAAGGTCTTATTTTATCAGTTTTTAAATTGCTAAAATATGATTTTATTTTTATGTTTGCAACCCCTATTAACTCCGCCAATATAAAAAAATCCAAAAACAGAATCGACAAAAAAAATCTATATACTTGTAGAACCTGCTCAAAAATTTCACGAGAGCCGGTAGCTTGCGCTTTGTGCTCGCTTGGTCAAAGATATGGCATAGCATATTTACCAACACAACGTTGCTGGCCAACCTCAAGACACGATCTAGACAGTTTTTAGGGCATTGATAAAAGCTCTGGCTATTCGGTCCATTAATTTTTATTTCTAACAAGTATTTAACAAATATTGTTGGGTAAAAATGAAATTACGCAACAATAATGTAGACTTGGCTATTTTAATGACTTAACATAATGTACATAATACGTTTCTTGTTGCTTTATTGCACATAACTCCATGAGAGAATTGATCGATTTGTCGACTATAGTTGTAACGCATAGGTTCCATCCCTAACTCATTTCACTACTCACTTCACTCCACTTGTGCTCCGAAACATAAACAAAATACCATTTCAAGTTGAGAGAGAAGCGCGTTTGTTTTCGAAGTGAGCTCTGTCACTTGAGTGAATTAGAGTTCGAGTTAATTTTTTTACTGAATGTGTCTACTAACACCAATACTGTGATCACGAACTCACCATTCAAACGTGGTGATAATGCTAAAGCCCCTCATTACTCGTCTTGGGAGATGGGCAACATACTCTTTAGTACTAAACACAAATACTGTCATCATCAACTCGCGTGTCAAGCATGGTGGTTATGGCAAATCCCCCAGTCACACTCGTTGAGAGTTGAGATATAGTGGCTGGCAGCATACACTCAAATAGGTAGGTTTTCTGGGTAGGTTCACTCCATCGTAGACCTTAACCTTGTCTGAGGAAATCTGGATGTCAAGAGCATGAAATAAATCTGCCTCCCACGGTTGTCATAAAGACACCAACACTACAATTACTGACTCGCTTGCTACGCATTGCCCATGTTCATATAATGTATATTTTTATATTAAAATTAGTACGTATATGCGCAATGGCAACGTCCTACACCTTCACATGCAAAGCATCAAAGGTATAGGATTCAAAAAAAGTTATTTTAGGGAACCTATAGCCCAGAAAATAACTGTTCCCGTGCAGTATCACTTGCACATAAAATAAAACGCCAAGAAATAGTCATAAATCTATCCTGCTTGCCCTTCAGATAGACGTTCCAACGTAGTTTGATTTTACACCACTGACATCGTTAATTTCTATCGAAAGCGAAAGCGAAGAAGGTTTCTAGTTAATATGGACCCCTCTGCTAACCGTTCCTGGATGTCATTAGACTCGACCAAGGGATTTCACCGAGAGATGGACAGCAGCTTTCATCTATATCACATGAACCTACTTACTACTACTACTTACTGTCTCATATTCAAAAAGTGCAAAACGATTTCTCAGGATTTTGTATAAAAAAAAGTATAGTTACTACCCTTTCATGTACCCTACCATGTTTCTTCTTGGCTCACTCGGATTCAACTCACTGGAAACTAGAAGGTTGCATAATCAAATCCTAACCATATGCCGTATACTGAGAGGGGATCTCGATTGCCCAATATTACTCAGTGAAGTCAGCCAACTTTTCGTACCCCAAAACCGTTGCCGATTCCGTCCAGGACGAGTCCCTTTGTTGGCACCGACTCCGGCAAGAACTGTATCTCGACAAGAATCCCCCGTCTGTAGAGCACAAAGAAACCTCAACGTACTTGTTGCCAACCAACCTCAGGTGGATCTGTTTGCGGACGGCTGGAAAATGATAGAGAGAGAGGTTCTAGCTTACTGCGAAAGTAAATGACCTTTATGTTACTTTATATGAATGTATAAGCACTTGTTTATATTTTTATTTTTTTATTTTTTTTATGTTTGAATCAGTAGCACCACTTATAAGGAAAACGCCATGCAGAAATAATGAAATGAGATGAGATAATGGCAGTAGTATGGGATTGGCCATCTTAAAAGTCGTAAAAGGCGACCCTGAAACACAAACAACCGTGATGTTCCTGTTGGCTACGGCGTAAACACAACAACAAAGCAACTCTGATTTTTTCATATTACATACCTTTTACGATTTTGCATACATTAACCAACTACAAAATAATAAATTCTTAGTTAAAATTTAAATCTCCAAGGTGTATGTATCTCATCACTCTTCATCAACGTTTCGCTTATACATAGAAGTGTGTTTACATTACACGCGTCTGGCCGGTCTCTTTGACCACGCTAATCTCCGAAAGTACTGAACAGATTTCAATGAAGTTTTCTATGGTAGATTGTGTAATATTTGGGTCTCATAGGGGTAGTTTTGTAAAAATAAAAAATACAGTTTACATTATTTACGTCATAGTTTATTTAAACCGAGTTTTGAGTTAATCTAGAATCTAGAAACTTCACCAGCCTGTATCCTGTAAAAATCGATCGTCAGATAGTCGCTCCGAGCTCTGCGCTGCAAGCACTCACTGCACTTGACTTGGAGCGCATGTTCACGTCCACACGTCCACAGAGCGCTAGTCAGTGAGCAGCAACACTATATTTCCTGAGGATGCCTCGTGTAGAGGCGAAACACGTGTCGATTTGATTTTTTTCAGAGATATTTAGCGTATTTATTACTAAATTTTTTTTCTATTTTCAGATTTTATTTTGAAATATGGATTTCCGCAAAATAACGCCTGAATCAATTAGCTATCTTAGCCTTAACAAGCGAATCATCACCTATGAGCCTAGCAGCACGACGCTCAATAGAATCCAGGGCTTCGATCTGATACTTGGCTGAGTCATCCCAGAGATGAGAGCAATACTTCATACAAGATCGAACCTGAGCTTGATCTAAGTCTTCATGTTGATGTGTTGTACTTTGACTTACAAAAAAGGTTTTGAAAAAGTTAAGCTGCTTACGAAGTTTAATGCAATCGGATTTGCGTCAGACTGGCAATTTACGAGTTTTCTCCTTACCATACGCGCTCTGGGATGAGCCATTAAGTCAGGAGCTCTTTCTTATTATGGTAATAAAAATACCCACCATTCATAGGCATGCTGAGTATTTTTTCTACGCTGACGACCAACATTTTTTTCCCAAATAAAATCTGCGTCAGACTGTCTTGCTCGCCAGAAGGACCTAGATACGGCGCACGGGTGGAGCATTGGTCGAAGAAGGCACCCAATTTCATTCCACGTTTCCATGAATGACACTCTTTTAACGAAAACATCATTGAAGACTTGAGAGTAATATTCGACCAAAAACTAAATTTTATGATCACATCGATGGTTATGAAATATTTTTGCCGGCTGGGGCTTGTCTTCCGAATCTCTCAAGATTTGAAAAATGAGCTCGTCATACGGATTCTCTTTTTTACTCTTATCATGAAGATACCTTTTCATTATTAAATTTTTACTCAAAAATATACACTTTCCCGCGGTACCTACCTATATAAGCGTAATTTTGGCCCATATATATAACCCACTATGTTAATTCAGGAAAGATTTAAGTTCAACTTGCTGGAGACTTAAAAGGCAAAGGAGCACATTGTTACGATCTGCAAATTTGTGTTAAATGTTACGCGGAATGATTAACGAACCTAAACTTTCAACAATATGGCTTGATTTTTTTTAGCATCCAACACAGAATGTGGTTTATTTGAAGATGCATGGGAAGATATCCAAAGCATAAGCCATATTGCGAACGTGACTTTTAAATTATTATTTATAAGTTATATTAATTACTAGAGGGTACAAATATAAATGCTAGGTTTAATTCGAGTTATGACTTGGCTTGTTTCAAGTCCTTATGACTAGCTACCACTAATACCTTAGTGTGACGTCATAACAACAATTTTAAATTTTTGGACATAAGATAGCCAGTTTCACAGTAAGTATATTGAAGATTCTGGGTGAAGTGCGCTTTCACCTTCGGCTTTATGTGTGAGATGATGGTCAAGCGCTTCTTCGTTGCACAAAAAAAAATGTACTCATTTAAATGTCGTTATATTTAATCAAATAAACAATAGTAGATATACATCAATGTCTACTGTCAATCGGGCCTCCTCGAATACATCGAGGTTTTTACATGATCTTCACAAAAACTTCAAAGTTGCTAAATAATCTTGTATCACATTAAAATTATAATTAATTTAATAAAAAATATGTTAACATTATTTTAAAAACCAACCTTAATCCTTAACTTTAACATACTTTATATTCATACAAACAATAGATCAATAAACATAACAAATAATTGTGTACAATGAAACTAACTTTGTTCAAAAGAAGCAGTCGGATTACCTAAGAACCGTTACAAACGGCCTTTAGATAACTCAGCTTCAGTTCGAGAACGGCTGGAAAATTGACACTCACTGATAAAAGCTCGACGTATAATGTCTTTAAGGGTTGCGTGGTGCGAAATCATGCCAGCAGACCTAGTGCATGAAAGTCCGTGTATACCAAGTACTCCACACGGACCCAAAAACTTCATCTGAGATACTGGATAGTTAGACCGTAATGAGAATCTTTAACATATAATTACTGTTTTTCTTCATGAAAAACTGCTTTTAGCTATCGCAGAGTTTCTTCTATTTCAAAAATTGATTTATCTTTAGTCTCAGGTAAATATAAATAAAGTATTGTGACAAGAATTGAGCATGAAATGCCAAAGAATAGAAAAGCTACGTGTACACCGTAATATCTAATGAATATAGAAGTTAACTCAATCACAAATGCGCTAACAACTATTTCTATCGTTGACAAGATTGAAGTCGTGAAGCTCCTTGACTTCAATGGCAATAGTTCAGCAAATAAAGACGAGCTAATTAACGCGGGTCCGCATCCTATACTTAAAGAATAAATACATAAAAGCGTTACTAACACATATTCATTTTCTTCAATAACTGATAAACTTACTAAATAAACATATAATGACAAAACAAAGAGGGCTACTGTACCGACACTGGAAGAATAGAAAAACAATGTTCTCCTTTTTAAGAAATTTGATAAAATAACTCCAATATACATAGCTAAAACAGTGACTCCATCTAATACCAGCATTCCTATATACGCAGATTTTTCACTAGATGTTATTTTCTGTATAATTACTAACGAATAAAATCCACACGCAATTTTACCACTAAATAAATAAACAAATAAAGTACACATACTAATTGAAATAGCTTTGTAATACTGTCTTTGCGTTAATAATTTGAAGATATCCAACATATTATTTTGATTTCTATGACAGCAGTTTGAAAAAAGTATTTGTAATTCTTTTTCTGATTCCTTGTCGGTACCTTTAAGCCACCTGTGAACCTCAGCACTCTTGTCGAATTGACCATTGCTCGCCAGCCACAATGGAGACTCTGGACTAAAAAATACTGCAATTGCTGGATATATTGATATTAATATTAGCACCAACCCAATATTCTTCCAGTGGAAAAATGTTCCTATAGCGTTTGATACCCATACGCCCCATACGAATGATGCTGCTCCAACAGTAAAAAAGGTTCCTCTATATTTCGGTGTTGTATACTCTGTCATGATCATAGGACTGACCGTGAGGGACGCACTGACCCAAATGCTTTCAAAGGCTTGGGCTATAAGGATCTGAGTAATACTTGTACTTGTGTAGAAGATGATGGTTCCAAATAAAAATATAACGGAGGCGAGAGCGTAAGGTATCTTTCTTCCACAATAAGCTGCCATAATTGGTAAAATTATGTTTCCAATAATCCCAGTATAGCTAAAAATGGTAACTAAAAAAAAAAAAAGTATGTGAGATAGTCTCGGTATTTCAACAAATTATAATTATAAACAAACACAATGCTGATCTATTAATCTAGAATGGAAACCAGTTGAGCTCAAAATCTAAGTTGGAATAAAGATTTAGAAACGAGCGATACATTTCATCAATTGAACAATAAAAACTCACTTGTAAAAGCTTCCATTGAATAATCGATTACATCCGTAGAATTTGATTCCTTCCTGATCTGAGGAATGTATACTGTGGGCGCGCCCATGCACATGCCCAAAAGAAAAAAAGCAAACCATGAAACGCTGCAAACCAGTAACTGCAAAACAAAATAAAATAATCCATTAAAGTATGGCGCTACAAGCCAGTTAAATGTGTACATTGCAAATAACATTATAAAATGATCGAATTACTGTGTTAAAGTAACCATGTTTTCACATGCAAGTAGCCCATTAGATGCTAAGTGGAGGCATTAATATACGCAGGAGGTATATTAATGCCTGTCGGCGTAGGTCACATTCACAAATAACATAGCCCACACGGCACTACTTTGCGCCCGTCAACTTGAGGCATAAGGTGTTAAGCCTTGCGTGCCGTAATTTCACCATGTAATCTAAAATACTTTTCATAACCATTTTAACATGCTTATATGTAGGTGAGGATAATTGGGTTCTACCTCCTAGAAGTCTTTTCCAGGCAACTTTTAGTCAACGATTACAGTTGGCTAACGATCACCCGTCTACCGAAGTCCACAGTGCTTTGAAGGTGCGCGGATGACACTTACATTAGAAGGTTACGTCACATACTCTTGTAGCTCAACAGACATAGCTTTTTCGGGTTTAAACAAGGATGTGAGTTCAAATTCTATCAGAAATTGTTAAATTGGTTTCATTGTATAATTTTTACCTCGATATAACATTAATATTGAATTTGTCTGATAACACACCTGTCTGTTAAAGTATTTCCATGAATCTTTGTCGTTCATTGAATCGACAACCACTGGCACTCTTTCATAAACATAGTCTTCCATTTTGATTTTTTGTTCGAAAACAACCAGTAACGCAGCTTCGTTTGAAGGCAATGACATATTTTTGGTATAAAATAAATGTTAACTTTAGATACACATTAGCTACACTAATTTATGTTATTCCTTCATGACTAAAACAAGGAAACAATAGTTTAGTCACGATGTTCAAACAAAACAAAAAAAATCCGTTGGTAGTAGATACCTAACCGACACAACTCAGCTCATACTACAGCGACGTCACAGAGATACCTAACCGACACAACTCTGCTCATACTACAGCGACGACATAGAGATACCTAACCGACACAACTCTGCTCATACTACAGCGACGTCATAGAGATCGATGGAACAGAGACTTCTTCTTTACCTTAAAAAAAATAACTTTTTGGGGATTAAGATGATGTTGAACGCTGTTTACTTTCTAATGCCCAACTAAATCAATTGAAAAACGACCGGATGTATGAATCATTTAAGTAGAAATACGTCTGAAACTGATCTCGCGATGTCTGATTTGTGTTAGGTATATACGAAGATTATCTCACAAAATAAAGTTATTAACTCAACGGTAAAAAATGCCACCATTACACGACAGGACATTCATTTCACAAAGCGCCATCTAGTCCCAAACAAAGCAATGCTTGTAATATGGGAACTAGATTACGGAAATAGGTAATACTTAAATACTACACCCATATACAGGACAAACATATGCATTATAAAATGTTTTCATTACATTATCTCCACGCACTCTTTTACTCAACTTTTCTTTATAGTTAAATAAATGTGAACATTTATTCAATAAAAAGTACAATTCAACTAACTATGTACAAAGGAATCAGTCAGATTACCTAAGGACCGTTACAAACGGCCTATAGGTAACTCAACTGTTCCAGACCAGTACCAGACGGAAGCGTGCCCAAGACACTGGCTTCATTGCCACGCTGAATAGCTATGCTAATTCGCTGGCCTAAATAAGAGCCAGCCCTTGGGTCACGTGTCGCCTCAATCAAAAGCCCTGCAATATTTTTGAAAACCCCGAGGGCACTGGGTCCCCACGGACCCAAGGTCTCCACCCCAAAAGGCTCAAATAGGTAAGCTCTGTCGAGACCACTATATTTGCGCCTTTTGTGATCCTCGGCCGAATCAGCCGCCGCACCAGCCCTAACTGATGTCCCAGGCAGATGAGATGGCGCTAGGGTGTCGACGCAGGTAGCGTCCCACACCAAAGGCCTACCCATTTCCCAAGGGACAAGAGTCATACCGTCGGGCCGCTTACCATCATCACGTAACAGACCATTCGGTTCAAGAACGGCTGGCACATTGACACTGGTAAAAGCTCGACGGATAATGTCATTAAGAATTGCGTGGCGCGAAATCCTGCCGGCAGACCTTGTGCACGAAAGTCCGTGAAAACCAAATTGATCTACGGCCGCACCGCACCGGCACTGGTGAGAGGCGCAGCATCTTGCACCCAACCGAAGACAAGTGGCAATACGGAAAGTTACAGGATCCATAAGTGTACCGGTATTGTGAGATGGATGTGCTTGCAGCCAAAGACCTGATTCCCATTTTGAAACAGCTAAGAGACGAGCACGATCTGTGGAGGTTGAGCACGTATGTAATAGATAATTCCGTGTTAACTCGCACAGAGGCCCGTCCCACTGCAGTTGTGCCGAAAGGTGTTTTGGGGATCGGTATTAGGGCAAGCACTATGCCAAGCATTTCGAGCCTCGTCAAGATAAGAAATTTGGAGTATATTGCCAGGAACAGCCGAAATTGATGGTGTTAGAATTTTCTCAACCAAAGAATGTGTACTATAGACGGAAGACAAGAACGCTGGCAAAGCAACACTAGAAATTTTGCGTATGCCTAAGCCGCCTAATCGAATAGGCAATGAGGCCTGCGACCATGCTCTGTCATCCAACTCAATATTCAAAACCGTGGAAAGGGTGTTCTTTATGATGTTGTCTAAGCCTTTCACCAGCTCACTGTGTTTCCACAGTTGACAACATCGTAAAGCATAAGTAAATTTTGGGACAAAAAGGCAAAATTTTATAATGGTGAAAGCCATATGTGTGTTAATTTTTGAAAGTCTGTCCGAAACCTTCATAAAATTTTGAATTTTGTCGTCGACGAAACCCGGAAAAGATTCATCAAGAATTGGTGAACCTAGTAGGTGGAGTGAACTCTTATCTACAACAGTAATATTGGAAGCCAAAGTCTCAAACTTTTGAATAATTGAATTTCTATCCAAACATGTATCTGAAATGTATATTTCACATTTCAAAAAATTTAGTTCTAAGCCAATCTGCCGAAATTCATCTGTAATAATTTTTAGATCGCCAAATACTGAGTCCACATCGCCACCTAGGGTTACGTCATCTAGATACCAAACATTCAATTTAGATTTCAGGCGTTGAATAATTGTGTGAATGGCAAGGCTAAAAATGGCCGGGCCAAGAGGGTCACCTTGCTGACAGCCAACTGCAGACGAAATAGTTTGGTTCTTGTAAATTAATTTAGATGGCGAACCATAACATTGAAAAAGAAAAGGATAAATTTCGGGAATTTTGAATTTGATTTGATTTAGCAAGGCGCCTCTGTCAACTGAATTAAAAGCATTTTTGATATCTACTTTTCGCGGTTCTTAAAGAATAAACCGCGGCCTCACAACCACCTCGCTAACCAAAGCCTAGCTGCACGGGTCGGAAATAGTCGCCTAGATACGCGGCTTTTTTGCGACAGCAGACTTTGGCTGCAAGGCGGCGATAGGTGGTGCCTACGGCTATGGGTCTTATCCCGCCATCCTTTTTTTTTAAAGCACAAAGGTTAGCACCATATAAGATTTCTGTAATCTCGCTGTTGACTCGATCCGACAGCATGAGGTTGATCAATGCCGTCAGTTTTTCAAGAAGGACATCGTCCGCATGGCCTGACCCACCAGATAGCAGGTCCTTTAGATGCTGTGGAACACAGCATCCAGGCCAGCGGCTGAGCCAATCTGAAAGGACATAACGGCACTGAGTACGTCCTGACTGGTCGCCTCAACAGCGCAATCACTATCTTGAGGTGCATCGGGGAGGTGGAAACCTGGCCCCGGGGCCGGATGTTTACTTTCAAGTTAAATAAATTAAGTGTTCAAGATTGTCACTCGTTGCAAATTCTGATTGAATGAAAACCAGAATTAGAACCAAGCACCATACGAACGACATAAGCACGAACCGTACATCATATTGGGTGGAGAGAATACAACAGGTGCATCAGTCACCTCTTACGTTTTTATTTTATAAAAATATTGATATCTGATATAAGAAATGTGTTCTCAAAATCAATACCGTAGTCATGGTTTAAAAAATTACCATTCCAAAAATCTATTAAGAGAAAGTCAAAGTCAAAGTCAAATATTTTTATTCAGTTCCAAGAGATTTCACCTGAATAATATCAGCTTTTTTTACCCAACTGCCTCAAAAGGATGTTTTTCGAGTATGTTAGTGTAGTTTCTTGCTTTTCTCTTTGTGTACTGGTCGCGATTCCAAACAGGCGGTAGATTTGACGATTAAAAATGATAGATAGATAGATACAATATTTATTTGACAGAAAATAAACACATATAGATAACAATCGAGACACAGGATTTAAAGAACTTACAGCATGATATAGATTAAAACTAGAATACATGATTAAAACTATACCTAAATATAACAAAATAAATACAGTAGATACCTAAAAGTAAGCTATGTGTGTTGCAGCACGTCAAAAAGGTTAATAGCTCAGTGTGTGACAATGCTGAAAGAGCAAACACTGATTTTCAGGTACTACCTGTGATGGCAGTGAACAAGATATGCATATATATCAGAACTAACAATTATTCTGAGTAGCAAGTAGGTTGCATTGCTAAATAAATAAAAAAATCTTAATGAAGACACATATTTGACTATGACTTTGACTTTTCTAACTTCTCATCTGCCGCCCTTAATGGCTCGTTGCATTTGGCTTGTGATATGTAATTTATTGTTCATTTATTTATTGTTGTTAATTGTTTAAAATAGCTAGGTATAATAACTAGGGTAGAATATACCTTCCTAATAATAATGTTAACCATTAATAGCCTTTGTATTTAAGCAATAAATCACCTCAAGCTACATAAGCATAACTTTTGTAATGTACTAGTACTTAAGTGAAAATTGCTGTTGGTAATTATATAAACTTGAGGGTATATAAGTTGTGAGTTCTCGAGCTCCCACACTAGGAAGCCCTGTGTTGTGGGTAGCAAGCCTCTTTCGCACAATGATGCATGCAATGATGGGTGATGGATGGATATGATACAATTCTGTAGCCGCTAAAATAGGAGCCAGGTTTAATGATTGAATGTATTCTCTCAGGTCGTCATCAAGTATCTCGCTATTACAATAGAGGTTTCTAAGCCTACGTACAATACTTTCTGAGTTATCTTTTCTTATTATACTAGTCCGTGCTTGATGCACGTATGAAATCCAAAGTATTTTCTAATCTTATTATATCTAGCGATAGATCATCTGTGTTTTCATTGATGATAGCTAGTAACTGAGCATTTTGCATATTTAAGAAGACTTTAGTCAGCTCTAACGTTACTATCTAACATTAATTCTAAAGTACTATTTATCTTCTCCTGATTTTCTGCAATACTCGCAATTAACGTGGTATATCGAGTCATCCCATTCTTATTAAGGCCAACGTGGTTATTAAACTCAGATATAAGCTTGTGTTTGTTAGACTCTAAGATCTTAATAGCGTTATTATATCGTTCGGCATCTAAATGACCAAGTTACCATTAATTAGTTTAATCCTAGACCATCAATGAGAACTCGTTTAGCGCGATTGGGTTCTAGGCTTTTAAGTTGGTTATGTGTATTCTTATGTTGGCCCATCAAATAGTCAATTTGTAGTTCTGTAACGGGTATTATCACGAATCATAGATAAGTTCACGGCACGAGGAGACAAGAAGCAACGACTACACAGACTAATAGAGACAGGATTTGTATCGATGGTTCTTCAAGACAAAGGAGAGCCCTCTGTCGGTGAAGAGCTTCGGAAGTCCGTTAATGTATCGAAATATCAAACAATCTTGCCATAGCGTGGAGCGACATCTAGGAAGAAGGTAGAAAGGGCTTGTCGCAGCAGTGGCGCCACATATAGATCGTTAGGAGTTTCCAAAATTGCTCCATAGATGTCTAAATTGTTAGAGAAGATTAAATTTTTAATAAAATATAATTCGAGAACCTTCGGGTAAGGCATATTCCATATATAAAAAAATTCTTCGCGTCGGGCCTGGTGGTGAGTAGCGGAAATGATTCAGCAACAACGATCTGGAACATTCTATGTTTTCTTTGGTATAAAAAGACAATTCCGGGTCGCGGGGGTCACTCCGTATTTGTATTTCTGAAAGAAGCTTATATCATCGCTAAGTACATAGTCGTGCTGCGTCAGGGCAACGCCTAAAGTTCGAGGGAAAAATAGTTGACTGTTTGCGAGTCCCTGAAACCAGGGAAGGCCGACGTGACAAGTGGAATTCCGGGCAGCCCGCGGTCCGTTCCAGAGGAACAGCAAGGACGTCGCTCCTACCAGCCGCTCACAGAAAGCAGGAGCGCCAAGAATCCGATTCCGGGGAAAGCGGGATTGAAGCGAGTAGACGGTTACAACTCTGCGGGAGAATGCAGAAAGAAGTCCACGTTCACGCATAAGGTCTGACGATTGGAGTGTACGAAATCCACGTGGCGGCGGGGAAGGAGATCCCGTTGTACGAGACCGAGCAAATGCAGAGCCTGCGCATAGATATAGCAGCGGCAGAACGGCAGTTTGTTCCCGTCACGCGAGCAGAGTACGGATCGTCGGAAAATCAGGTGTGAACTATCCATAAAAGGGGAACGCCCCGGCAAATACGGAGTCCTATATCTTTGTGCCATTCAGTTAGCCATTTTAATAGTTTACCAATTTAATAGTCGTGTTGACAGTCCAAGCCACGTTTGTATTAGGTTAAATTTTAGATGGTGATTCTGCTGAATTAGTGTCGGTTTTATTCTAAGTCAAGTCTTGTTAGGATAGGATGAGATCAATTTAGTGAGAGTGTGGGATGGATCGGAGGGTCACACCCAGGTAGCCTATACGGCTAGGGGAATTTATTTTGTCAAGGTTCGGATTCGTTCCGTGGTTCAAACTATCCAAGTTGGCACCAACCACGTTATATCAGCCAGGAGGTCTCGAGAAAGGGTAAATACTTCTCCAGCGTCGCCCCAGCTAGGTATAGAAGCGTGCCAACGAAAGGGAAAGGCCTTGTAGTCCGAAAACTTTAGGTATACTAATTGTTCTCTCCGGAGGGTGTTGGGGAACCTTGGCCAAAGTGGGTTGGATTCATTTTGAACTACAGCAAGCGATCCTCCTAAGGTCCCCTCAGGACTGGTTAAGTTAAAAAGTAAGGTTCTGGGGAAACTGCTAAATAAACTGGTCCTTTGCTTCCCTGTTCTATGATATAAAATTCTAATATTTCATGTTTGTAAAAAGTTGCACATATTGTTACCTGCAATCCAATACCTGTATGAATAATAGGAATTGTGAATGATAAAAAAGTTTTTTTAATGCATTGAATATATTAACGGATTAGTAGGACACTTTACCCACTACCTAACTTACCTTTGCATGAAAGTGTATAAAAGACACTTTAACCTAACTTACCTTTGTATGAAAGTGTATAAAGTTGGGTAGATGTATAGGTAAGGCTAGGTAGCTACATAATTTTAATGATAAATTAATTACCAATTATGATTTATTTCTCTATTTTTAACCCAGAAAATAATGTAACTGACCGACCATTGAAATTGATTTGCCTTGCCATCTGATATTGTAAGAAAAAATATTTTTTTATGTGTTTAATTTGCTATAAAATTGATTAGTTACATTCAAATTTGTCAAGACCCTGATGATAAATATATTGAATCTACGCTTAGATACATATATTTGCAACCCAGTCAGCTTAAGTTGGTCTTTTTAAGTGTTCCCATAACAAGAAATTTAAATTAATATATACATAAATTTTCATGGACAACGATAAATAAGGTATGTTAATACTTTGTTTATACTTACCCTAGGTAAAGTAGTTTTTGATCTGAATATCGATTTAATTGTTTTTCTTTATGACTTCAGCTCGTTTCCTAAGAATTTCAAAAGAAACATTCAAGAACTTTTTTCAGAACGACGAAATGTAAAAAAATATATCATAAATTGGTTTACATTATGATCCTATATGAACCTCAAACACACATTTTGAGTTTGACTTTTGACTTCTGATGCTTCAATAGCGCGTCGCCTCAGGGGTAGTCCCTAAAATAGTCGACAATGCGATTCACCTGTGAGTGTTGCTACAGTGTTTGTATATTGTCTATATTCTTTTGTTTGTGATATATGTGTGGGTTGAGGGGATAAAGATGAATACTTATATCGCGGGAGAATTATTGTGAGTATGACACTAGCGCCTAGTACAGTCCGGTGTTGCATACCGGTAATAATTCCAGACAGAAATTCAACAAATATCTCGTTGAACCAACCTCTGGAAATATGTAAGCGATTAAATTAATCAAATATATATTTTTTTAACCTTTCAGTGATATTAAACTACCTATTTCGTACCAAAAGCACAAATTAAAGTAATGAACGTCGAAGGCGCTACTAAAAATGAAATACAGTGGAAACATTTTTTTAGACAGGTATATTCTAACCACACAGCTGTAAATTTTAATAATCAAGATCAATAAATAATATTTAATGATCTGACTTTTTTCTAGAAGTATTAATACCTCAAATACGAAGAGAAAATAACTCCACGGCGGCTATTGGAGATGATATGTCTTCCTGGCTATGTATGTATAATGCTGCACAAATTCTTAAATGCTTTTATATCCTATTTTATATTATACTGCCAGTGACCCACTGCTGGGCAAAGGTTTCCCATACTCCATCGAAATTTCTCGATCATGCGGAACATTCCTCAAATTTGTAAGAAATATTCCGAGTTAACTTATCCACTTCTTTATTTTCATTTAATTTGTCATTTATCGTGATTAGTAAGTATTAGAACTAACCCTAATAACAGTCATGACTGATTTTTTATTTGTTTATTTAATAATCCATATATTTCTGTCGTTAACCCATTCTCACAATAAATCATATCAATGGAAATTATTGTTTCAGCATCCAGCTTCACAATCAGTGGATTCCCCTTTGTCATTATAGTCGCGATTCTCTCAAAGCATCTGGGTAAAAAAAAAACCTTCATCTCCGGTAGTGTTTGCACTTTAATAGCATATATTGTCTTCAGCTGTAGCAACAGTGTCCTTCAAATCCTCATCAGCATTATTATACAAGCGTATTTCGGTGCTACTTGTGTCATTGTGAAGTATATATATTGACATATACTTCACTATAATCTACAGGATTCAGGAATATAGTATTTTTGGTAGGGATAATGACCGGCCGTCCACAAGGATTATCAGGAGTAGATATAATTGCATTAAAAACGCCGATTCGATGCTACAGATGCAAAAAAAAAAAAATTTACTTCACTCACACTTTGCGTTAGTAACAGTACTATTATTATTCATTTCTAACTTAATATTTTCCTTTAAAATTCTTGTTTTTTGTTTGTACGGTCGTTTATTATCTACATGCATTTAATTTTTTATAAATATACAGCTTATGGCAGTGAGTTCAGGGCAGCTGCTGCCCTGAACTCACTGGTAGGATATTATGAATAAATGCCCCGATTAGACATGCAAGACATACCAAATTGTTTGCCGTTTAGCACTCATCAACAAACTATGCCCAAATGTCGATAGTTAATTAGTATGAATGAATGAACACTTTATTGTACACAGAAATAAATACACATAACAAACATTTTATAACAATAGCGTCTAAGTACAATGGCCGGCCTTATCGCTGAAAGCGATTTCTTCCAGGCAACCTTGTAAGGAAAAATGAAAACAGAAAAAAATTATAATAACAGAAGTGGTGCACAACAATAAGTATAAATATAAACAGAAATTACAACAAATACTAGTTACATATATAACTAATACAAACTATGGACTAATACATACCTACAACAATAATATAAAAAACAATAAATCAAATAGTCAAATAAATAAATACATCAATATAAGTAGTTGGACAGGGTCAGATTTAAATAGAAGCGAGGTAGTGAATTTTCAGCCTCAATTTAAAAGTATACACTGACGGAGCCAGTCTTACTTCAGTGGGCAAGTCGTTCCAAAGACGGACCGCCTAAACACTGAACGAGTTACCAAAGAATATTAAGTACGTAGAGTTTATAATTAGAGATTTGACTCGACTGAACTATTTTTTCTGGAAAGGGAGCTTTAAAATATTTATAAACATGTTTCTAAATTTATAATAATTTTCATTTACATTTCATGAATATAAAAAGTTATACCAGTTTACATTCAGTAACAAAAATGTATTAGTATTTTAATGGGTAGTTTGTTGATAAATTTTTAAGTAATTGTTGGTGGTCTGATATGCTACACATATATAAAAATACACATAAAAAAAAAAGAGATAAAACTGATAAAGAAGGCGATGCGTATATCAAAAAATCGGTAAATAAAAGCGAACATAAAAATGAAATTCTAGTAAGTAGGTATACGCTAGTAAGTGGCTATTCTATGTTATTGATAATTAGAAACTTTTTTTACTCCTCTTAGAGATTCTTCGATTTCATACATTGATTTATCTTTAGTATCAGGTAAATAAAAATAAAGTATTGTGACAAAGAGTGAACATGAAATGCCAAAAAACAGAAAAGCTACATGTACACCATAATTATTAATGAGCACAGAAGTTAGCTGTATCACAGATGCCGAAACGAATATTTCTATCGATGACATTAAAGATGTCGTAAAGCTCCTTGACTTTAATGGCAAAAGTTCAGCAGACAAAGAAACCCCAAGTAATGCAGGCCCGCATCCTATACACAGCGAATAAACGCATAAAATTGTTATTAAAACATATTCGTCTTCTTGAAAAACAGATAGTATCACTAAATAAACATACAAGGACAAAGCAAAAAGAGATGCTATACCAACATACACAGGATAGAAAAAACTATTTATTTTGAAGTGCTTAGATGAAACTGCTCCAATGAACATCGCTAAAACAGTAACTCCGTCTAGTACAAGCATTCCTATATATGCCGCTGTTTCGCTGGATGTGATTTTCTGTATAATAACTAAAGCATAAAATCCACATGCTATTTTACCACTAAAAATATAAATCAAAAAGGTACACAAACTTAAAAAAACTGCTTTTTAATACTGTCTTTGTTTCAATAATTTTAAAATGTCTGACGTAGTCGTAGTATCATTATCTTGACTGCTAATTGAAAGAAGTCTCTGTAATTCTAGTTCTGATTCTTTGTCGGTTCCTCTCAGCCATCTATGAACCTTAATACATTTATCGAGTTGTCCTTTACTCGCAAGCCATAACGGAGACTCTGGACAAAAAAATACTGCAATCACTGGGTATATCGATAAAACTATTAATACTAGTCCAATGTTGCTCCAGTGATAAAATGTTCCAATTGCATTTGATAGCCAGATACCACACGACAGCGATGCAGCTCCGATTGTAAAAAAGAATCCTCTGTACTCAGGCGAGGCACACTCCGTGATTATCATAGGGGTTAGTGTAAGGCAACCACTGAGCCATATGCTTTCAAAGGATTGGCCGATAAGAATTTGAGTGATACTTGTACTTGTGTAGAAGATGATAGCTCCAATTAGGAAGGTAATGGTGGTGAGAACGTAGGGTACTTTTCGTCCAAAATAAGCTGCCATCACCGGTAAAATTATATTTCCAATAATCCCCACATAGTTGAATATGTTAACTGTAAAAAACATTTATATTATATATTATATATATGTTGGAAAATGTTATTCCAATCATTACCGATTGTACCGACCGAAGGCCGAAGGTGGAATCGCACTTCACCCGGAATCCTTAATAAACTGAGGAACTGGCTATCTTACCTCTAAATGCCGGAACAAATTTACATATACAATTTTAGAATTGTTATTATGGCGACCGAAATAAGGTGAGATGGTGGTAGCTAGCAAGGCGGACTTAAAAAAGTTCTACCACCAACCAATCCAAGCACAATATATTTTACTCCCCATGGGGATCAAACCCGGGACAGCAACAAAACACACGGCACGATGCTGCTTTACGGTAATTTTACAATAAACTTGCCATTACCCATTATTGGGTAACTAATATTTTTATTACGCTCAATGTTTGTGGCTACTTCTATCGCTCTGAATGTTGTATGAAATAGATTTTTGTTAGGATTTGTTCAAGTGATTACATCGATTTGTTTATTTGACAAGCAATAATCAAATGTTTTCGTCTCAGTAAAATTTTAAAGCATAGTTTTAAAACGTCAAATAGGAGGTAGCTCCTGCTCGGAATCGTAAGATACAAACAAGAGAAAAGGCAAAAAGCTTTAAAGTATTTTTATTTATGAACCATTAAAATAGTATTACTATTTTACTTTAAAGTTTTTATCTAAATTTACTAGGCAAAACATTTAATTCTAGATTCTCAAAAAAAATAACAAATTGAGTAATCAACTGAACAAATCCTAACAAAATTCGATTTCGTACCTTCAACATTCACAGAGATGGAGTGGTAACCACTATTCTTTTAAGATAAATATTGGTAAAGACAGTAGATGTAATAAAATACTTTGGAACACACCGAGTCATCTTTTTTTTATCAAGTTCGGATTGAAATGCTGGAAATAAAAAGAGAAATCATCTCCTTCACGTCAAAATAATCTTTATATTTTTTTATTGCATTTTGATAAATGAAATAAAAAACGTCCGCCAAAGTGTAATGATATAAATATTTCATAATTATTTGCATAAGATTTGACTAATTAAATATTTAAACTTTATTTATTTCATTATTTTTATTCAAAATAACTACATTACATTAAGACACTAAGGTTTTCTTGTGCTATCGTGAGCCACTCTTATAATTGTACTTAAAAAACAATATGTAAATTATAAGTAAGATACCTACACGAAAGAACAGCATTATATATTTTTAACCACTTCAAAAAAAGGATGTGTATGTTTTTTTGAGCGAGTTTTTTTTGTACCGGGTGAGTACGGGTCAGGGTAGTTCTTGCACTACAGTGTCGGAGTAGTAAGGGATTAACGACTATAAAGCTGTACCGAAAGACTAGGTGCCAAGGGTTGCGTTCTCCGCTGGCTGAACGCAGGTTGTAGGGGGCCCAAGTAACGTGCCAGCTACACGTGAAAGGCTGCCCCGCCGCCTTGTGAAAAATCCCGGAGTGTTCCATCGTGCCGGTTGGCAACCGGATGAAACGATGGGCACTCCCGGGGGGCTCGGGCGTCCCCGCAGTCTCCCCGCCTGGTACCCCATTGGTGTTGCCTCGCGTCGCGTCGACTCTGTAGAGTAGTACCTCGTCCTACTGCCGTACTTATCACAAACCCTTACACTCATGACAAAAAGAAACAGCAGAAACGTTAAACAGTGGAAGCACGTCCTCTCTCTTCAAGTGCACCTCGTTAATATACGAGGACTCCACTCCAATATCGACGCAGTCCATCAACACCTCGAAACTGCTAAGCCGCATCTGCTGTTTCTCACGGAGACCCAAATCAAATGTCCATTTGACGCGGCATACCTTGCTTACCCAGGCTATGTGCTAGAACATAAGTTTAAGCCAAAAGCCGGCGTTTGCTTGTATGCCCGCAAAGACATTTGCTTTCGGCGTCTCCGTTGCCTTGAAGACTTAACATTTTCAACTTTATTGTTTTTGGTCAACACCGGTATGGAGAAAATTCTCTATGTCAGTGTATATCGTGCGCACACAAAGAATCCGGTGACAACCACATTTTTCCAGCACCTTTGCGATGGTGCTGATAATGCTCTTCAAAGGTTTCCCAGTGCTCAACTGGTACTTTTAGGAGACTTTAATGCTCATCATCAGGAGAGGCTTTCCCCTTCCAAGGGCATTGACCATGCTGGGAGAGAGGCACTTAAATTTTCGCTTACTTTGTGCTTCTCTTCGGATGACCCTTCTTGTTGTGCTAAAGCGATAGTGGACGTGGTGCGTCAAGGTATAGAATATTTTATGCCTTACTCCGATAACCTCTCTTAGCTAAAGTAGACTCCTGGTTTGATGATGACTGCCGACGTCACAGCCCGCAACAACAAGTCTGCAGATGTCAGGTCGATGAAGAGAGCTTTTAACCAGGCTGCCAAGTCATGCAAGAAAGTGCTGAAGAGGGCTCGATTTAACCACATTGGCAGAAACGGAGCCAAGCATGCTTCGTATCCACCTGGAAGCAAAGCTTTTTGATCTCTCGCCAAGTCGGTTGAGTCTAACTTCTGTCGTTCACTGCCAATCCTTGATGAAACCTGATGGATCGCTGAACCACACTGCTGAAGAGAAAGCCAACTTGTTTGCTTCACTCTTCGCGGACTCTTCACGTCTAAATACTTCTGATGAGATTCCTCCGTCGCTTCCCTGGTCCGTAAAATCCATGTCAGATGCATTAAGCAAAAGGAGGTCCTTGAGCACCTCCTTTTGCTTAATACATCTGGCATGGATTGCATGGCAGCTATCACTAGACGTGAACAAAGCTAGTGGTCCAGATGGGATCCCAGCGGTAGTGTTAAAGAGGTGTGCTCCCGAACTGTCGCCGATTCTCACTCGCCTATTCCGCCTGTTTTTGGATACCGGTAAGGTACTATCATCTTGGAAGCTCGCTAATGTCCACCCTGTGTAGCCGAGCAGACCCCGCTAACTACCGGCCAATCTCTATCATCTCCATTCTTTGCAAGTCAATGGAGCGTGTTCTAAATAGTAAACTCCTGGCATACCTAGACTGTAACAATCTCCTTAGCGATCGTCAGTACGGCTTTCGCCGAAAGCGACCCACAAGGGACCTTCTAGCGTATGCTACGCACATCTGGAGTGAAGCCAACAAAAGATACGGGGAAGCTATGGCAGTTTCCCTGGACATTTCGAAGGTTTTTGATAGGGTTTGGTACAAGGTTCACATTAGCAAGCTTTCCTCCTATGGATTACCGTCCAACCTTTTACTGTGGATCACAGATTTCCTGAGGGAAAGATCGATTCGAGTAGTCATTAGTGGCTGTTTGTCTGATCGATTGGCTATCAATGCCGGGGTACTTCAAGAGTCTGTCCTATCAGCAACTCTATTCCTGCTTCATATCAATGATTTGCTAATACCCGGTATCTATGGGTACACAGATGACAGCACAGTTGTTGATAGATTTTTCCAGTCCACGTGCTAGTGCGAACGAAATGTTCAGCCTCCGTAGGGAGATGGTGGATCGTTTGAACCTCAAACTTGTCTGAATGGGGGGACGCAAATCTTGTACGGTTTAACGCTTCTAACTCAGGCGTGTGTATTCTCTGCAAAAAAAGCGGATTTCATCCCGTACCTATTTTTAACGGCACTTTGCTCCAGTTCAATGATAGTTTGACCCTTTTAGGCGTTGAACTTTCATCGAACTTGAACTTTGGGTCCCATATCGAGTCTTTGGCCAAATTTGCTGCTGTGAAGCTGGGTATTCTTGCTAAGGTTCGGCGGTACTTCACACCGGGACAGCTTTCATCTCGAAGTATCAGCTCGAAGCCCTGAATTCGATTGAGCGTCGTGCTGCTAGGCTCATAGGTGATGATTCGCTTGTTAAGGCCAATTTGCAGAGCCTATAACATTGACGGCGGGTTGCCAGGCAGTTTGTTTTCTATAAATTCCACTTCGGCGAGTGTTGCGCACGATATCTTTGACCTAATCCCTCCCTCCCCTTTCCACCATCGGACTAGCAGACGTACGGCTGGCTTCAACCCGTACCTTGTAAATGTTTCATTGTGCCGAACATATCGTTTCGCCTCTACCTTTATCATTAATACTGGTAAAGAATGGAATTCCTTGCCTTCGTCTGTTTTTCCAAACGAGTACAATCTTGGAGTCTTCAAGCCCAGAGTAAATAGGTTCCTTTTAGGCACGCGTGCTCTATCTTAGGCAACATCTTTACTTGTTTAACACGCTCGCTGCGGCAAATATTTAAGACAATATCCCCCTGGTGCGTTACAAGATCAATAGGCCTTATATCTAAACTTTCCACCGGTGCGTTTATAGGTCAATAGGCCTTAGAAGACATGGATGTCTTCAAATTCCAATATCTATGCGAAAACGTTTCAAGTTGAAAAAAAAATGTAACCAGGCTATTTTAAAAATGTGGACGTATACTATACTACAGTCGCAAACTCCTCCAATTGCTACTTTGAAAGAAAAACTGAAAAGAAAACGTGAGGCTTATCAACCCATTACCGCACCCAGTTAATGGTACAATTAAAATAATTTTAGGGATGGGAAAAATCAAAAATAGTACATAAAATCAAATCAACTTTATTATTTTTTTAACTTTTATCTGTCTTACAAGTTACAATTAATGATTGTCATAAAAACACTAAGCACAATATCCTTTGTTACATTCAGCACAATAAGATTTAATAATTTTGTTTTTTTTTTGAGCTTAAACAGCAGTAACAGCGTAACAGCATGTCCATTATCTGTAATAAAATCGACTTATTAAATAAATCACTAAAAAATACATCAGTTAAACAAAGAAGACACCGTGTTGTTTTTGTAAAAGTACAGCTAACCTTTATGAAGACGAGAAGTCTCCTCTGAGAAAAGACGAATAAAAAAATACAAAATGACTGTACCTCATTACCTATACTAATCATTGTTATATTAAAAATGTATAATTATTTTGTCTCAAAGAAGAAAGCTAAGTGTAGTGCTAAATATTGCATAAAAATATGTTACCTGTTCCTGTTGATATCGGCACCTGAGTCAAAGCTTCAACTATTGCTTCTACAAAATTCTGCTTGGTAATTTGAACTTGTTTTCCGTGATTATATAATACACAGCTGTTTACTAATACTGTGCCAAGTAATATCTTCATCATAACTTTTCTAAACCATTTCACGCCCCTTTTCAAGCTAGAATAATATTGACATTTGGTCTTTTTTATTCTCATTGTATGTTAAGACACATTGGGGTTTTTTAAGTTCCTCTCCAGTGGTTCGATACATTTCATCTATACATTTTTACGCTGATTCACTCACACTGCACATGCACCCGGAAGAGCTGTTAACACATCACTAATTTATTTTGACTCTACAATCAGTGCGATATAAGGTTCATAGGCGTGTGGCTTTGCACAAGGCCTATGGGCCTTGTATCCGCAAGGAATGATACTTTTTATCCTCCAGTGCGGTATGAGGTCTAAAGGCCTTACACAAATTTTAATATTCAAATGAGTAGTCGTTCAAGAGACTAGCTCAAATGTATATTTGTCTTTATCACTCATCAAGAAATATTTAAGTTACAGTCTTCGCACCAGAGAGAGAACGCTGTATATGCGCTCCGCACTGACTGCGAGTTCATGCATAAGGCCTATAAGCCTCATACCGCAGCGAGCGTGTTAACATGTAAGCTGGTGGTCAAACGCTTGAATATCACCAATAAAAAAAAAAGGCCTTTGTAGGTAGGCCTTTGGCTTCATCATCAGATGACGATGATCACGATGTTCACCGAAACTCCGTAAAAAAACAATATAACCTAGCATTGCTTGAGCTAAGTGGAATTGTCCTATGACGCATTCTGGCTATAAATGCTGTATACATGTAATCATCATCATCATTACAACCCATAAAAGTCAATTGCATAGGACATGGGCCACCCCTAAAGCTAAAGCAAGCAATGGAGGGTATTGCCATAATACTCACGCTTGGAGGGCGTGTTGCTGATCGTAGTAATGATACTTAAATACTTTTTTATGTAATTCGAGCCGCCGCGCCGCTATAGACGTCTAACATGAATTATTAACGACTAATAAATACTGCATTACCTTAGAATTCTGTTATTACTCAATCGATTTGAAAAATATTTCTCGTATGAAAATACGTGATTCCAGATCAATCTGGAATCATATCTTTTCATACAAAAAATAACATATTATTGCACCCTCACACGAAAAAAAATGGAACTGATTAAATATTACATGAAGAGTTATTTGTAAGTTTTAAGTGTGGAAGTAGGTTCCATTTCTTTCCAAAACAAAATATTTTTTTAAATATACTTTTAATGTTTATTGGTGACAAACTGTCCTGTAGGTCACGAGGCAAACTGTTGATCAGTCGAGGGATTATAAAAGGTATCGTTTTCTCGCAGTATACATAATATAAAATGTAAATGTTACAGAGGCCTTAGTATGAGTTTCTGACAGCTAACGGAAACTATTTTCGTTTTCGTATAGGTCGCTTATTTCCATACATTTGGTTAGCGGACATTGAAAGGAACTACAGTTGCTTTACTATTCCGCTAACCAAATGTATGGAAATAAGCGCCCTATACGAAAACGAATATATATTTAAAGAGTTCCCTCGATTTCTCCAGAATTCCATAATCAGATCCTGAACTATAGGAAAACCTGTGAATCAAGCTCATTCAAACAAAAAAATAAATTTCCAAATCGGTCCTGGCGTCTTCGAATAATCGGTGAAAAACAAAAAAATCCGACGAATTGAGAACCTCCTTCATTTTTTGAAGTCAGTTAAATAGGGAGTGTGACAGACTTTTAAAGTGATATTTTAAGGGTAAGGTTTTTAAGGTCTTTCGATCGGAATCCTAAAAATACGAGCACGCCTTTGGTTTTTAGATAAAATGATCTTACCCATTAATGGCTCCATCGAATAGTCGATTACCTCCGTAGAGTTAACTTCTTTCCTTATCTGAGGAATGTAGACTGTTGGCGCTCACATGCATATGCCAAAAAGTAGAAAACCGAACCATGATACGCTGCTAACTAGTAACTGTGAAAAAAATAGCTAGGATAATACAAAATAAGATGGCACAAAGGATACAAAATAATATGGCAAAATCATCAAATTATAATATGACTAGCCGATCCTGCGCCCTTAAACTTGCGCCAGGGGTTCTAAGTTCATCACTATTCGAACCATATAAACCCACTGCTGAACCACACATTTTATCGCAAGGCTTGCTCTATTCTTGCCCAGGCAAATCCACGTATTTAATCATAAGCTACCCCTATCCACCATCTCCACGTGACCGCCACAGGTCACAACACAGCCCCAGGTGTGGTTGCGGCTAATTTGTTTGCTAAGTGTAGTGTTTCTAGCAAACTCAGTCAAAAATATCAACCATTGCAAATGAAAACAAAATGTTGTCAAACTTCGACACTGAGTCTTAGGTTAGCCTGCAAAAATGTTGAAGAAACAATTCGGGGTATTCCCAAATTCATATTATACATTCAAGTTTACTTATTTGTAAATTAATTTAGCCGCCTCTGTGGTCTTGTGGTTCAACCCACCGCACCGTCTTCAGATCCAGAGGTCCCGGGTTCGATCCCCAGGAAGAACAATATTGTGCTTGGTTTGGTTGGTGGTAGGACTTTGTTGAAGTCCGCCTGGCTAGTTACCACCCTCTTACCTAATTCTGTCGCCATAATAACAATTCTAAAATTGTTATGTTCCGGCATTTAGAGGTAAGATAGCCAGTTCCTCAATTTGTTTAGGATTCCGGGTGAAATGCGCCTCCATCTTCACCCTTATCTCAACTTGTAACCAGGTGAGATGAAGGCCAAGCGCTTCCCCGTCGTACAAAAAAAAGTTGAATATGGTATGGAATGAGCATCCAGGTAAGACCCCTTGCGCGGAGTAAAAACTCTTTGAAAAAAGGTATATGGTTTTCTTTTCTTAGAGTCTTTAAAACGACAAATTTAGTACAATAGTACCTATTTATTATCGATGTACCTATTCAGAGACTATAATACCTAGTCTCAGAATAAGATGGAAATCCGGGATAGTAGGTACGTGTAAAAATATTTTATTTACTGTAACCCACTAATTAATTCACTGAGCGAGCGAATCATCTGTGTTTCGAGACTGGCCGAAAATGCTTTTGTCTGCTGTCCGTCGGTTTGTTCTCGCCCACAGGTCGCATTTTTCAACCGATTTTTATGAAAATTGGCACACTTGTTCCTTGATTTATTGAATTTTTAGACGATTTTTGATCGGGGTCTAAATAGGGGGGGAAAAGAAGGAAAGTTTGCGGTAGCGTTATTTATCAAAGGATTTGAATTAAATTTAAAAGACACACTAAGGATTTAATTCCACACAAGATGTTGTGAAAAAAATAACAAAATGAGGTAGAGGAAAGGGGAGAAGTTTGCTGTGAGAATGAATTAATAAATGAAAATACTTCATTGCACATCCTAAAAATAGAACTAGATAACTAAAACTAAAAAATATATAAAATGGGCGGTCTTATCGCTAAGAAGCGATTACTGAGATTATTTTTTTGTTTTTTTTTTTCAAAATTTAAAATTAACACCTTTGATACCAATCAAATTAAGCAGTCCTCTCTGCCTCTGCGAAACAAACTCAAAGACATCAGATTTGACCTCAAAGGCCCAGGGGAACACGAGTAATCACTAAAGCTTATACCTCTTGCTAAAAAGTCTAAAAGGAAAAGTGAAAGAGGAAAGCATCGGTTATTGCATGGCTATAAGGCCTCGCGAAGTCTACTGTTCTTACAGAACCACTAGTTTTATCATGTGTAGGCAATACGAAAATTTAAGACTTGAGGCGCCATCTGTTTACAGTCAGTGGAAACTAAAAGTAGTAATAAGTCCGAGCCATCCTCGCGAGAGAGAGCTACGCTTGCCGTGAATCGCTTCACGATTGATGCTAGGAATCGAAATAAAACCTAGAATTTCCTCCAGGTAGTTTAGGTACAGTCATCTGTCCATAGACATTGAAAACAAGTCTCTAAGTCACTTGTGCATCATTATTTGTCAGAAAGTTATCGTGTAGAGCAACTGTTACGTGTTTCGGTTAAGGCCAGAAAGCTGCTCAGACACGGTATGTGATTGAGATATTATAATAAATAAAAAAATAAAAATACTTATAACAGGATATTAATTTTACACAGGGCCATTGAGCCATAAACTAAGCATAGCTAATATGGAAACTAGATAACGGATAGAATACTTAAATACTTTTGTAAATACATACGTACCTACTATATGATACAACACCCAAACACAGAACAAACATATATAATACTCATCACACTAATGTTCTGGGTGGGAATCGAACCCGCAGCCTACAGCGCAGACGGCATAGTTAACATCTGAGCTATGAGTTTTTTATGACTGTATAACCTAACCCTTGCCACCAGATGGTTATATCCAGGTTTAAGATTTTTTGTGATAAACCAAAAATAAGACTTCATCTCTCCTGGTTACATGTTTAAAAATGATAAGACCCGAAGGTGGAGGCACACTTCACCCGGAATCCTCAACCAACTGGCTATCTTACCTTGTAATGTCGGAACACAACAATTTATGATTTTTTGTTAAATCGACAGAATTAGGTAAAACAACCACAATTTGAGCAAGCAAAACCACCATCAACAACAACCTAGTGCATCTCACCCCCTGTGCTGAGTTACAACAAATAAAATCCATATATATATATTATAATTATTATTTAACTTTTTAGGCTGTGATAATGATGATATTAACGCAGCTACTATACACACCTATAGTTAAGGATATGGGCAGGAGAACAACGGCTGATGATGATGAACTAACATTTTTTGTAAAGAATGCAAATATTAAATCTAATTTCAGAAGGATGTAGGTACCGTGATGCTCCGAAGCCATGACCTATAAAAAACGTTACACAGCAACTCTGCATTATTCATGTTTTATAATTTAAACCTTTTACTTACGTTTTGTAACTACACTTATCAAATAGTTTTACATCTAATCTACAAGGAGATGTTTATACAACCTCATCATCAACGCATCACTTGTCATTTAGGTTCTTACTAATGCATAGGAGCGACATAAAGAAGTTTCTAGGGATTTTACATAACACGCGTCACGCCGAAAACGTCTCATTTAACTTACTAATGCATAGGAGCGACATAAAGAAGTTTCTAGGGATTTTACATAACACGCGTCACGCCGAAAACGTCTCATTTAACTTACTAATGCATAGGAGCGACATAAAGAAGTTTCTAGGGATTTTACATAACACGCGTCACGCCGAAAACGTCTCATTTAACTTACTAATGCATAGGAGCGACATAAAGAAGTTTCTAGGGATTTTACATAACACGCGTCACGCCGAAAACGTCTCATTTAACTTACTAATGCATAGGAGCGACATAAAGAAGTTTCTAGGGATTTTACATAACACGCGTCACGCCGAAAACGTCTCATTTAACTTACTAATGCATAGGAGCGACATAAAGAAGTTTCTAGGGATTTTACATAACACGCGTCACGCCGAAAACGTCTCATTTAACTTACTAATGCATAGGAGCGACATAAAGAAGTTTCTAGGGATTTTACATAACACGCGTCACGCCGAAAACGTCTCATTTAACTTACTAATGCATAGGAGCGACATAAAGAAGTTTCTAGGGATTTTACATAACACGCGTCACGCCGAAAACGTCTCATTTAACTTACTAATGCATAGGAGCGACATAAAGAAGTTTCTAGGGATTTTACATAACACGCGTCACGCCGAAAACGTCTCATTTAACTTACTAATGCATAGGAGCGACATAAAGAAGTTTCTAGGGATTTTACATAACACGCGTCACGCCGAAAACGTCTCATTTAACTTACTAATGCATAGGAGCGACATAAAGAAGTTTCTAGGGATTTTACATAACACGCGTCACGCCGAAAACGTCTCATTTAACTTACTAATGCATAGGAGCGACATAAAGAAGTTTCTAGGGATTTTACATAACACGCGTCACGCCGAAAACGTCTCATTTAACTTACTAATGCATAGGAGCGACATAAAGAAGTTTCTAGGGATTTTACATAACACGCGTCACGCCGAAAACGTCTCATTTAACTTACTAATGCATAGGAGCGACATAAAGAAGTTTCTAGGGATTTTACATAACACGCGTCACGCCGAAAACGTCTCATTTAACTTACTAATGCATAGGAGCGACATAAAGAAGTTTCTAGGGATTTTACATAACACGCGTCACGCCGAAAACGTCTCATTTAACTTACTAATGCATAGGAGCGACATAAAGAAGTTTCTAGGGATTTTACATAACACGCGTCACGCCGAAAACGTCTCATTTAACCACGCTAATCTTTGAAGGAAAGAAACCGATATCCATGCGATTTTCAATGAATATTATGTGATATTTCGGCTAATATCTTGTATTTCATTTATTTTAAAGATTAGCATGCATCAAATCAAATCATTTAAAAACCTTGCCTAATGCATCATCGAATACTTTATGCAAATCAGTTTAACCGTTCCGGAAATACGCGTGCACAAACCAACAGACAAACAGACAAAAATACTATATAATACCTGGGTTATAAGGCTCAGCTGCGGCTTTAGTAAATCGTACAAATTATATTTGGAAATATTAAATGTATGGATATTTAGGTAGCTTTTTTACCAGTTGATTTTTAAATAAAATAAAGATAAAAAATAATTCTTAGAAAAAAATACTAACATGAATACGAATGCTTTTCAAACCTGCATCTTTTCCTCAATCCGGAAACACTCCAAACCTATTATGAAAATTGAGTTTATTATTTTGTTGTTATTTTTAGTAACAATGTAAATGTTTCGTTATTTTACATTTAATACGTTTGGCATTTCATGTATAGACCTAGCAGTGCGTCAAATCTGATATCCGTATAAAAAACCATGAGGTAAAGTTTTTTGTTTATTTTTATTTTTTAGCTTTTGGTAGGCATCAAATCACGAGTTTTTTTTTTATATAGTAAAATAAAAAGTCATGTTTTTCTCGGCCACGGGGACTTGGCTCCCCCGGTGGCTTCCTTAAGGGAGCCAAGGTGATTCTTATAGGGCCTTGGCTCCATCCATCATGACATCCATCAAAACTAAAAAAAGGTTAGTCAAAACAACAAAATAGCAGCTTTAATCTAACTTAAATTGAATAAAAATAGGTAAGTGAAGACGTCACCTTGGCTCCCCTCAGCGAGCCCCCAGGGGACCTAAGTCCCCGTAGCCCTTTTCACTCGTGTGCATATTGATGTATCGATTCTTTTGTAAAAAAAAATTTGAGATCTATTGCAGAGTATTAATTCGAATAAATGATTGTTACTTCATAGGTACCCCCTAATTTTGGAGAAAGCTATAGATATTGTCTGTCCAGCAGTTGATCCAGACTATTTAAATTATTATCTCAAAAGTCGACTGCTAGATAAACAATCTCGATAGCCGGTTTTACCTGTCGGTAAAAGTATTTCCTCGGAACTTTCCGTCCGTTTTTTGAATCGACTGCCGCTGGCACTCTTTCGTAGCTATACTCTTCCATTTTAACAAAGATATTAGGACACAACCAACCAACAGTGAGTCGGGTATACTTAACCACAATATGGCAATCACTATTCATATGACATCAGTACCTGAGCTACCGAGATTTGCCACAGAATATATAATAGTATAACAATAGAAGATTCACGACGCAAGATAATTTATATAAATACTGACTCTTGTTTCAACACAATAAAGTGCATTTCATGTCGCACAGCGCCAATAAATCAAGTGAGCGAAGTGAAAAAGATCTCCAAGTACAGATGGGAAATCTGGCACTGTAGTTACTTTATTTACTAGTTTGTTTTATTTGTATTGTGCGCCGGGGAAGCGCTTGGCCTTCATCTTACCTGGCAACAAGTTGAGATAAGGCCGAAGGTAAACGCCGGAACACAACATTTTTTTAAGAATTGTTATTATGGCGACAGAATTAGGTAAGATGGTGCTAGCTCGCCAGGTGGACTTAAATAAAGTCCTACCACCAGCCAAACCAAGCACAATGTATTGTACTCTCCATGGGGATCAAACCCAGGAAATCGGTGGGTTGAACCACACTAGAACACATAACGGTTAAAATAGGAATAAAGATTGAAGAGTGAAAACATGAAACATTATAAGAAATAGGGATTGAGAGGGCCTTAGGGAAATGCTTGACCCCGGCCTGGAGCAAGCATCATCATCATCACCGCGGTCGCGAACTCAGGCGCTCAACGAGTGTCACCAGCAACCCAAAGTCCTGCTCCGGTATTTTAAGGTGCTGGGCTGGCTGGGGTAGGGTTAGTTAAAACCACGGGGGACAATGCAATGCACAATACACCCCATAGCGGGACGTCAGTGCGGGCCTTGGTCAACCCCACTCAGAATAAGAATGGGGGTTGAGAATTCAAATTGCAAAGGTTTCAAAATTGCAGTAGTTCGCCCCGAACTGAAATCTCGTGATGCAGACATCTATTTGATCTATTTACATCTATTTGATCTATTTGAGAAATAATCTCCGTCACAAACTCTGGTTTGTGAAATAGATCGTTATTAGCAAACAACAGCAGTGTGCTTTCATTACACCTTTCTTACCTTACTTAAGCACTTTTTTCTCTAACTCTCTTTATTCGCAAGAGTCACAGATAGTAAAATCCTGAGTGTTCGAGGCTCTCTCTTGTACGTAATTTAAAATCTTTACTAACATGACACAAAGGTTGATGTCCGTATCGTACCGTATTGAGTGAATAACAATAGATAAATAGACCAGTTTTAATGAAATTTCGAATACCCTCTCTTACTCTACAAGACCTGATGATAATCCTTTGCCCCCTTCATCTTAAAAACCACGCCTAATAAGGGCAAAATAAACTTATTGAGTAATCAGTCTCAACCCCTATTTCTTATGATATTTCTCATGTTTTAACACATTTTCAAGACTTCAATCTTTAATTACCCCTTTTTCAACCTTTTCAACGGTAGACCTTTGAATATAAGGCCGAAGGTGGAGGCGCACTTCACCCGGAATCCTCATGCTTGGTACGTCTTGTAGGATCTATCCTACATCTTAGCCTACATCTGGCCTTATCTTAACTTGTTACCAGGTGAGATGAAGGACAAGCGCTTCCCCGTCGTACAATGAAAAAAAAATGAAAAAGCATTTTAACCCCTTAATGCGCCCCTGTATTACGAAAACCTCCCCTTATATACCCACAGACATACATACATACAAACATACATACATACAGTGCCGGATTTCCCAGCTTAACTTAGAGATCTCGTTTGCTACGCTCGCTCGATCAATTATCAGGTTTTGCAAGATAGTGACGTCACGTTTTTTGTTTCTGACTTAATTAAATTTAAACAGATATAATATTTGTTTTTTTTCTTTATTGCTGTTGCAGTTAACCCCGCGCTGTTATTTCTTTTTCAAGTTTTCAGCATCTCTTTTGGCCTTCATTTCACCTGTTTTCAAGTTATGATAGGGTTGGTGAACTGGCTATCATACCTCTTAGTGCTGCAATGCAACAATTAATAATTGTTGTTATTGCAACAAATTTAGTTAAGATGGAGGACAACCAAGTCAAGCACAATATTATACTCCTCTGGGAATCGAATCTAGGAATTCTGAATCTCCCATTTTAAACGAAAACAAAAATGATTTCATACCTCGTCACGAATATTTAGGTTAGCTATAAAACAAATAAATGCTATTTGTTTGAAATAAACAGCTTGTGGTATTTTTATAAGTTCAAATTTATGTAACTATTCTTAGTCATTCCTTTCGTACTTAATTGTAAAAAGTGTAAATGTGTTACCATTATATCTAATTAAATAAGATGTATGGAAAGAACATCCAGGCAAGAACTCTCACCCGTAGTAACCTCTTTGTACAAATGTTTATTTAGACAGTTGGTTTTTCAAAGCATTAAAAAGGATGAGCATCATAAATACGGTAAAGAAATGTTTAATAATTTACTTTTCTTAATATTTTTAGCAACTTTTAAGTCAACCCGTCAATACGGGTATTAATGCATTATACCTTCAACTTTGCAACCTTGTAGTACTCTTACTGAATAGATTTTTGAGATATTGATTATAAAACAATTGATAATCGTTAAACTTTTCAGTAAAAACTAGCATAAAAGACTTACACACATTATCATTGCCTTTGACATGCGATTCGCTTTACTTTATATTAAACCTGAGCCTTTAGGCCCCAACACCATATCGTCGGCGATGCTAATGTTGTTGATGAAACCTCTTAAAGAACAGCCACATTTGTTTCACCCAGTTCGTCGATAAGCCCGTTAATATACAGTATGAAATATCCGGGGAGAAATTAACCCACCTTGCCGGGCTTCACATATCAGCCCATACTCGTTACATATCCTCCAGAACACTGGTTTTAGTTTTCATCTTTTGCCACAGAACATCATCAGTAGATCGAATGCCTTGAATAGATCCAGAAAACTGGCATATACTGTTGGCGTGTAACCATACAATTACCCAACCCAACAATTAGAAGCCAAAGCCTATCATTCGATACATGAAATTATCTATGGATATTATTGAATGTATCTATTGCTAAAATTAGTGTAGGCAACATTAGAATAATATTCTAATGTTGCATATAGACTTTCGTTTGTACCAGGGAAAAGATAAGTCGATCTTTCAATACAGCAAAAAATATTAGAGATTTACTCTGTACCTAAGACTTTAATTTAATCCCAAGCAACGCATTAATCAAGGCCACCAATATAGACAGGCGTCTTCCTGGTTACTACCAGTTAGGTATTACTGTCCTGGGCCCCAGTTCTACTAAACCAATCATTTCACTATGATAATGATATCGTTATATAGGTATGTATAATGGTATTCACATAAGTGCCTTTTGATGCCATTCTGCGTTGACACCATTGTTATAGTGAAACCATTGGTGTAGTGAATCGAGGCCCAGGTCTTAAACCAACCTGGGCGGCATTTATATATACTATACGATTGAGCAAACTTTTCCGTCCGTTCACCACAGTTGTGACTAACGATTATGGTTTCTGATTTGTATAACCACCGTTTTCATACACACACTCGGCATATAGGAACATCTCACACATTATGTGTACATGGCCAAGACTCTCAGTAAATGAAGACAATGCTGTAATAGTAGTACTAAATAGCATGCTGATCTTAGGTTGGTTAGTACTGCGCACTTACGCGCAGTACCAAGACTACCATGTCCTGAGGACTTGCCTTTGTACATACATTATGATAACAGAAGAAACATCTTTTTCACTAAAATCCACTGGTTGAGAAGAGGGCAGATGGTTTCATGTATGAAACGCAGGCAGCAGCGGTAGCGTGCTAGTCCGAGGCGAAGGTTCTACCCGGAAGTGAGTGCTGAACTGAGTGGCTATGGCCGCTGGCTCTGTAACACTATTAACATAAAGAGGATTTTTTTATTTTATATAGTTAGGATTCATCTACTCGTTTTACGATTTTGTACCACTACAAAAGTTTTTATAATTCTTATTAGCATGATGTTAGGCTAGAATATCAATTTTTATTTGTCCTGTATTTTTCTGATACCATCTAAGCTTCGATTTATAAACACGAGACTCACGCATGTTTTTCTGATACCATCTAAGCTTCGATTTATAAACACGAGACTCACGCATGTTTTTCTGATACCATCTAAGCTTCGATTTATAAACACGAGACTCACGCATGTTTTTCTGATACCATCTAAGCTTCGATTTATAAACACGAGACTCACGCATGTTTTTCTGATACCATCTAAGCTTCGATTTATAAACACGAGACTCACGCATGTTTTTCTGATACCATCTAAGCTTCGATTTATAAACACGAGACTCACGCATGTTTTTCTGATACCATCTAAGCTTCGATTTATAAACACGAGACTCACGCATGTTTTTCTGATACCATCTAAGCTTCGATTTATAAACACGAGACTCACGCATGTTTTTCTGATACCATCTAAGCTTCGATTTATAAACACGAGACTCACGCATGTTTTTCTGATACCATCTAAGCTTCGATTTATAAACACGAGACTCACGCATGTTTTTCTGATACCATCTAAGCTTCGATTTATAAACACGAGACTCACGCATGTTTTTCTGATACCATCTAAGCTTCGATTTATAAACACGAGACTCACGCATGTTTTTTTACATTTGACCATCATTAGGTTTGCCACGAGGCATAAGCAAAGCCAGGCTGCCTCATGAGCACTTTGCGCATGTTCATTTAATCGATGATTACATTCATGGAGTAAGGTGAGTCAAATTACTTAACACAGCAGCTTCAAGCAAATTAGTTGTAACATTTCTATACAAATTTGTCAATAATTATTCTATGGTCTATGAATGGATAAATGGTCTTTTGAATGGAATGTCTGATTTGAATAATTTATTATGTTATATTCAGGTTTTGGAACAGCCTTGACTACGAAGTGAATTATTTGGATAAAGACTAGGTAATAAATACCATTGATAAATTAACGCGGTGTACAGGCGCTGTGTTCCGGTTAGCAGGGTATGGTTCCCGGTAAAATTTTGGGCATGCGAGGCTAACACCTTTATACCTCAAGAAGACGGGTGCAATGCAGTGCCACGTTGCTCATGTTTTTGATGGATGTGGCCTATGCGGTAGGGCTTTGTTTAAGGCAAGAGATGCACTCAACATGTGCATCTCTTGCAACAAGCAGGTGCAGGTGTGCTGCTTGCTTTTTCCGTCTCCAAGTAGTATAAAAATACGAGGGCAACAACAAGCAATCTCTTCTCAACCAAAAATATTGTCCCAAATGCTTGACTAAGAGGTGAAATGTTTTTATGCTGTCTAGTGATGCTGAAATATTTTTAGCTTTTTAACTTCATCCTTCCGTTCGACCTCATCCATAGATCCCTGATGTCCTTATCATACAAACCTAGCAGTGTATAACCCGTCAACCCGCACTTCATTCATCCTACATCCTGAAATACCTAATACACTGGTACGCCATTCAGTATACCTATGATCAATCCTAATACAAAAAAAATACAAAATGCCTTTTTTCCCAGCTTTGATCGCATATTGGTAATCTGAAACTCCGTTACAAAAACCCAAATAATATGAAGTAGAATTGCATGAACTTATTTCTTCCTTGTTCATCTTTTTTATTATTTCCCAAGATACCGTTGTATGTACATATGAGTTCATACAATTAGCATAAGTTAGTTGGTGTATACTTCATCTTTTGTTAACATTATAACTCACAATCAAACACAAAAATACCTACTGCAGCGTACCTACTACACTCCTATTGATTTTTAATAGCAACGTTTCCGAACATCTATTCGACTCGCACAGGCGCGCATATACTTAAACGTATCACTTTTTTACGTTGCTTATCTATGTCTAAATAATTATTTACACTAACCAGAAATAAACATACAACCTGCCATCTAATACATATTAAACCAACACAACCATTTGTAACATAGAACCAAGATTCATATATCTAACGCAATTCATCTTTTACAATTAAATAATAAAAGCAATTGTTGTTTGCCGATCAATTCTGGTGATGACTTCACTATGTATCTAAACCTTATTTTCGTTAATTTCTCTTTAATTTCCGTAGCCGTGTGGCCTGAAACCCCGCATCGGAATCCAGACCACCGATCTCCAATCATATTATTTCCAAGGAAACCAAAATTCGTTCCTCCGGTAGTGCAGACATCAGACCAACCGTTTGGTGAGAGACAGGCACGTCCGAGCAAAAAAAACCTATCTTCAAAATTTTATTATTATTTGTTTCACAAATTATTTAATACACAATGTATCCAAACCGATCATCTCTCGCCAAAAATATACATGACAAACATGAAAATATAATACCTACTTATATCCTGAAAATCAAAACTATATCTATTAATATCAAACACAGTTTCTAAAACCCAGTGAGTTTTAAGAACACGCCTTTCTTTTGTTGCCCGTTTTATTGGGAACAAAATGTTATATATTTAAAAGTAATAGATTACCAAAACAATAGTATACACTGCCCTAGATCTGGGTAATGGATCTACCAAATCCACTGAAAGCACTTGGAATGGACGATGACAAGCCTTTGATTTCCCCATCAAATCTGGTACCTGGTACAGCTACATAAATGTCACACTTCTCTTTATTTCCTTTTCGTCCTTAAACATTTTTGACCGATAATAAAAAAAACTAACCCTCCTATGCGTTTTAAATGTACCTAAATGTGAGGTTTTTGGATCACAGTGGTTAACGGTGATTACTGCATCCTTGCGGTCGCACTTAAGGACTTCTTTGTACTCAAACTCTTTACAAAGCGTGTACTTCACTTTAGGAAATATTAATAATTTGTCGCCATCCATAATTATGGCGCCCTGTGGGACAGCCAAGATAAAATACGATCTTCTCTCATCCTCTCTATATGGCCAAGCCAGCGAAGGCGGTGAGCTTTGGTCTCGCCGATGATGTTGGGTTCCGCTATAAGCTTTTCGATCTCCAAATTTTTCCGGACTCTCCAGCTTCCATCTTCTCTGCGTATCGGCCCCAAAATCTTACGGAAAACTTTCCTCTCAGCCAAAACAGGAAAATAAGCTCCTAGAGCTTATTTTCCTCTCTTTGGATCAGCTTCCAAGCCTCGGATCCGTACATCATGATCGGGGTCTAATGACGGTCTTATATATCCGGATCTTGGTTTTCCTGCACACACAAATGTTTTTCCTGGGTTAGAATCGAACCCACAACCTACAGCGCAGAAGGCAGAGTTACTACTAACTGGGCTATTGGCCTTGTTTAATCCAGTAAGTCAGCGACATCCTGTTTTAGCCACCGGATTCCGCAATGTTTCGAACTCTGAAAGATCGCTAACTAGAAGTTTAAGTATGAAAAATCAGAAATCAAGCAATTCCTAACACTTTTATGGGATGAAACTGGGAGATCAATAACCATAATCAGCTTCTACGTCAGATGAGGGACTTCGGATCATGAGGCAACGACTCCTGCCTTCTCCGGTGAGAGCTGTATTAGCGGTCAGCGAGGTGTCAAAGTCAAAGTCAAAGTCAAAGTCAAATATTTTTATTCATTAGGATTTTTAGGATCATTTTGAAACGTCAAATCTACCACCTGTTCGGAATCGCGACCAGCACACAAGGAGAAAGGCAAGAACCTCGGGCTGATTAATTTTTTGATGATCCATTTAACATTTAGGTACAGTGTTTATAATAATTTAATAAAATTACAAGTGTTACCTACATCATAAAATTAAAAACTTAATATTATCTTATTCATTGATTATTACATAACTATCTAATGGGCAGTTTCTTAACATTGAGAAATCACCATTTAACTGTCAACTGGTATAGCAACATCGGGCCACGCGTTCTTATCGTCGATATAGTCACTTATTTTGTAGTAGGCTCTTTTAATTAAATTATTCTTTATATACAATTTGAATTTAAGAGCAGAGAGTTTGGTGGCGCTTTGAGGAAGCTTATTATAGAATCGTACACAGTTTCCTAAGAATGATATATTTACTTTTCCTAAGCGATACCTAGGTATGTCAAGTTTATTTTTATTTCTAGTATTAACAGTGTGTACATCACTTCTTTTACTAAACTCATCAATGTTCCTGTGAGCGTGCATTAGGTTTTCATAAATATATTGGGAGCTGACTGTCATAATACCAATCTCTTTAAAACGTTCCCTGAGAGAGTCACGAGTTTTCAATTTATAAATTGCCCGTACAGCTCTCTTTTGCAGGATAAAAATGCTTTAAATATCTGCTGCATTTCCCCATAAAAATATGCAATAGGACATAACGCTGTGAAAGTAACTAAAATAAACTAACCTCGCCGTGGTTTCATCAGTAAGCCTTATGGTACGTACTGCGTAAGCTGCCGAGCTTAGCCGGCTTGTGAAGGATCTTCAGATTCTGACAGTAATCGCCGATAAGGTGATGGAAACGTGCCACCCATCACAGATAGCAGATATTAAATTACGCTTAGTACCAGCAGCGACACCGTATTTATTTTGGCTGAAGTAGCGAAATTAAGCCAAGAAGTGAGAGTTAAAGAATGTAACCAAAACCAAAATCGCTACATGGGCTTTGACCAATATCGCTCGAGATCGCGCTCATCACCTTAGAGCTATACATTGTGAAGAACTATGGGTGAAAAACTAACTTCAGTGCAATTGCAGGCCCTTCGCCATACTTTCCGCCTCCACCTATGCACTAATAAAATTGCACTATGTATAATATATGCACTAAGTAAATTACTTAGTTAATTAGGACCCCGCACTAGGGCCAGCCTGTGCTTCGGGTAACCAAGTTGCAATAAAGGTGACTAATTATACTTTTAAGAAAAAAATGGACAGGGCAGCTCTAACTAAGTTTAGTATTATAGCTCAGTTGGTAGTAACTCTGCCTTCTGCGCTATAGGCTGTGGGGTCGATTCCCACCCAGGACAAACATTGGTAAAGTAAAGTAAAGTAAAGTAATATTTATTGCGTGAATACTTGTGAAAAATAGAGATGGTAACAATGTCAGAATGTGCATCAATGTATTCTACCATATAACGGTGTACAATATTTTGTCATTTATAAAGAACAATCAAAAAATCATAGTTAGTAGAATAAAATAAATGTCAAAGATAAAATATTAGAAAAAAGAAATTTGTCAATGTCACAAGTTAATATATCAAAGAATATAAATTATGAATAAAATGTCTATCATTAATAAATTGTGCGATTTTATAATAACCTTTATTTATTAACGTGGCCTTTAACTTTTTATGAAACAGTGGGGTCGTTAGTTCCCTTAATGTTTTTGGCAGATTATTATATATGGAAGGTGCCATGCAAAAGATACTCTTGCGCATCATTTTGGTCTTCGATGAATGTACACAAATCTTACTTTGGTCTCTTCTATTACGTATTACGATATCTGCGGGTCGACGAAACAAATCAGGATTATTTTTGACAAACATCGCCGTTTCAAAAATGTACAGGCAGGTCACTGTTAGGATGTTGTGATTTCTAAAATAAGGCATACACGAGTCTGTCATTTTTCGACGAAATATGGCCCTTATGCAGCGTTTCTGGCATTTACAATTTTTTTCAATGTCAGTTGAGTTGCCCCAAAACATAATTCCATAGCGTATATTTGAAGCAATTAGTCCGTGGTATGTCGTAAGAAGAGTATCTTGGATCACACTTGGTTGGGAGAGTTTGTATAATATATAGACTAAGCTATTCATTTAAGGTGACAAGTTTTTTAAATGAGTCTTCCAATTAAGTTTTCTGTCAATATGAATCCCTAGAAATGTTGTTGTATCAATTGCTTCAATTTTAATGTCATTGTAGTGTATGTCAAGTTTAAGGGGTCTAGGTATATTGCGTTGTCTAAAGTGTATAAGCTTTGTCTTTGCTAAATTAATTTTTAAGTTATTATTGTCCAGCCATGGTATTATTGATGTCAAAGTTGAGTTAATGTCATGTTTATAAGTTTTAGAATTGTTACATGATATGGTGACTGCGCTGTCATCAGCAAATAATGACAAAGGTTGACTAGTTACTGCGGGTAAATCATTTATATATATTAAAAAAAAGCAAAGGACCAAAACAATAATAATATAAATGTAATAATATAAATGTAATAATATAAATATATAATATAAATATAATACACTCCCTTGAGGAACTCCATATTTCACTATGCGCTCTTTAGAGATGAGGTTCTCTTCGAGTTTAGTCTTATAATTAATGTTTTTTATTTCCGTCAACTGTTTTCTATTATCTAAATAAGATGTCAATAATTGATGTGATATACCTCTGATACCGTAAGCTTCTAGTTTATTCAGTAATATGTTATGTTGTATGTAATCAAATGCTTGAGTCATGTCACAGAATACTGAGCACACTGGTGGTCTTAGATCTACATTGGAAGTTACACGATAAAAGAAATCATAAATAGCCATATTTATGGTTCTGTTAGCCCTAAATCCTTTTTGTTCTTGGCACAAAATTTGATTTTTCTCAAAATACTCATTTAATTGTTTATATAAATATTTTTCGTTTTTTTTTTTATATTACGGGTATAAGGGAGATCGGCCGATAGTTTTCCATACATTCTTTATTTTGTTTTTTATATACAGGCTTTATTATAGAAATCTTTGAGGCTTCTGGATATACACCACAGCTAATGCATAAATTAAGAATGTGGCTGATTAGTCCACATATACTTCCGGCCACGGTTTTCAGTATAACAGTGGAGAGCTCGTCATATCCGACACTATTAGTATTATTTTAGTATTATTTTGTTGCACATCCCCTTGTTTAAATAATCATGTCTCCTCAAACTTCTATATTGTATTGATAATTTTAGTTTTAATATATTTTTAAGTACCAACCTACTTGTGCAAGCTTGAGTTGTTAATAAATAATTTTTCATTTTCACTTTCATTTCCATTTTCATTTTCATTTTCATTTTATTAAGGGACATTTTTATCTTGAATACATCCAAAGGAAGAGTGGTGTGATGAATATAGATGTTTGTTCTATGTTTGGGTGTTGTATCATTTAGTACGTAATGTATGTATTTACAAAAGTATTTAATTATTCTATCCGTAATCTAGTTCCCATAATACAAGCTATGCTTAGCGTTTATTCTAAATTTATGCATTTAATGGCGCTGTGTAAAATTAATGTCCTAAAATATTTATTTTTATTTATTTAGTTAGTGTTTTGCCCTGTCTTACCTAACTTAACAGTTATACAAGGACAACGTTTTATCTAAAGTTATGTATACTAAATGGGTCTGTATGGGTATGTATGTATGTAGCAATGTTAGTGACGGTATAGCTCTCGAACTGGGTATCTAATTTTTATATAATTTTAACTGTAACTATAAAAAGATAACATTGATAAAAATATATTTTTGATAAGTGGGGTTGAGATATTGGGGTGAAAAGAAATACAATATTTCAGCTATATCTTTTTACTGTTTTTTTTTATCTTTATTCAATAAAAAGTACAATTAAACTATGTACTAAGGAATCAGTCAGATTACCTAAGGACCGTTACAAACGGCCTATAGGTAACTCAACTGTGCCCAAGACACTGGCTGCATTGCCACGCTGAATAGCTATGCTAATTCGCTGGCCTAAATAAGAGCCAGCCCTTGGATCACGTGTCGCCTCAATCAAAAGCGCCGTAAGATTTTTGAAAACCTGGAGGGCACCGGCTCCCCACGGACCCAAGGTCTCCACCCCAAAAGGTTCAAATAGGTAAGCTCTGTCGAGACCACTATATTTGCGCCTTTTGTGATCCTCGGCCGAATCAGCCGACGCACCAGCCCTAACTGATGTCCCAGGCAGATGAGATGGCGCTAGGGTGTCAACGCAGGAAGCGTCCCACACCAAAGGCCTACCCATTTCCCAAGGTACAAGAGTCATACCGTCGGGCCGCTTACCATCATCACGTAACAGACCATTCGGTTCAAGAACGATGGATAATGTTATTGATAATGTATTTTAATGGTTGAACCTATCAATTCAAAATTGTAAATATGCAGATATTACACTTGTACTCATTTATCTGTAAGTATTAGGATATACTATGTGAAACTGCTTTTAACTGAAAATTCGTTCAAATCGAGAAATGCAATGCGCGAAACGCATGCGAGAAAAGGCGTATTTGCTTTTTACATTTTTATTATCACTTTTGTATTTTAAGTGATTGTCACTTGGTCACAACATTTACACAATTGTATATAATGAAACAATAAGTATAATGATAATGACATAAAAATTCAAAACCCGCGCAGTGACTTAATACTGCATCTTTTCCGAAAATTACAATGATTGTGTCAAAAGAAATACTTTTGGGTTGTCATGCAAGGGGTTTGACAGTGCATATCCATGCTCATTATTGTCATGCAAGGGGTTTGGCAGTGCACATCCATGCTCATTATTGTCAACCGCAATGTGTCAAGAATTTCCTCCAAAACGGTAAGGTTTGGCCATAATCACCACGCTTGGCAGACAAATTGGTGTGAGCCCCTTGGTTGATGATGTCAATTGATCGAGTGAGCGAAGTAAACGAGATCTCTGTGATAAGTTGTAAAGTCCGGCATTGTATATCTGTGGCAATGTTTGTAACGGCACAATTGTCGAACATTTCATCCGATTATGATAAAATTGAAACTGTAGAGAAAGAGGGGATGATTGTTGCAGGGGATTTTTGATAATTGGAATAGTTTTTAAGATATTGGGGTGAAAATGCATACAAACTTTCGTCCATATCTTTCGAATGGTTGATCCAATCAATTCAAAATTTTGAACATGCAGAGAATAATAATATTAGGTTTCAATACTTGTAAATGTTTGATACTAAGGTAGTTTTTGAGAAATAGGGGTGTTAAGTGTGCCAAGAAGATTTTGAACTTGTGGGGTGGTAATTTGAAAGAGTTTTGGGTGCATATTCAAAAAATAAATATTTTATTTTCTATTAGGTGTCGTTTTTATAACTATAGGGCGCGATTAGAAGATAAAACGCTTGTCTTGTAGGATATGTCTGTTAGAGGAGGTTGTCTTCATAATTACCTTTTTTCATATGCTGAAACCACCCATGTATTGACATTAAGGATGGCAAAAGGGGTCAAAAGGGGTAAATAAGATCAAAGCCTTGAAAATGTGTGAAAACGTATCATTTCATCATAATGAAATGGGGGTTCCAATTCGCCGTCGACGCGACCTCCATATTCTTTATTTTCTTTATTTTATTCTTTTTAACCCCATTTCTCCAGCATACCGTGAGCGATTTAATTTTGTTATTCCTCGCGGTGTGCCATGCAGGTCGATTGTCTCTTTCCTTCTTGCAACTCCTTCTCACTCTTCCACGCGTTACAGTGACTCGTTCACTGTACAAGCTGTCAGGCTGTGGAATTCAATTCCACATATTCTGATTCGCGCATCTAAACCTTGTAACGTTACTGTTTTTATAAGAGAGAAACAGTAAGGAACAACAATAAGAGATACTAAAGGACTAGAGGTGCTAAAGCGATAGGTAATAAATAAGAAATATGAAAGTAAAAGAAAATAAAAGTATATTAGAGAAAAGAAAGTCCACAAGTTCAACGCAATCGGAGTCTTCAACGTCCAACCAGTAAGAGGGTCTTCAATGTCCAACCAGTATGAGGGTCTTCAATGTCCAGCCAGTAAGAGGGTCTTCAGTACCCAGCCAGTATGAGGGTCTTCAATGTCCAGCCAGTATGAGGGTCTTCAGTATCCCGGGGTTTGGTTCATTACATACATTTTTTTTTATACCCAAAGTCCATTTCATACTTTTCCCATTTCATAAAAATGCTGTTTTAACCAAATCCTGATTCAATAAATTCCTGTTACATACAATTACTATTTCATGAAGAGTGAGTGAGACAATGTTATCAAAATTGTTTTTTACTGAGTTTCCATAGAATAATATGAATGATGCCAGGCAAGCATCATCTAACGTTCACCGTCGATGCTTTCTTATGCTTCTATACTCTTGGGCCCGTCAAGTGACCGGTCCAAGAGTATAGAAGTCAGAAAGGAAAGTCACTCGTAAGTAAGTACTTACGACGATGAATAGACGATCTGTTCCATCTATCCAAATCAGTTGGGATGAAATACATACAATTTAGCAGAGTTCTCTGTAATTTTCCTTTGGGTATGGGCTTATCTACCTTGGCGGTTAATTATTAAAATAATTGGAGACGGACTCGTGGTCACACCAGATTGTCACACTGGTATGACTAACAGGAATTTATTTTACTCTTGGTCACACTGTGTTGTAATCAATAGTAAGCTACTAAAACATAAGACTCGTAGTCACACTATAGTGTGGGGAATTGAAAAAGTTCGTAATAAAAAATAAAGTTGAGAGGTGTCAAGGGACACCCGGAAGGAACGAGTTCCTTTCGATTAAAAAAAAATCGAAAAAGTATCGTTAGAGGTATTATTGTATGTATGTAGGTACCAACAGACTCACCGAGAGTTGAATGGAACGAAATTTGTATAAAACTGAATTTGTGTGAAACGGGAACAGTATGAAAAAAAAATTGTTTGAAATGGGAATTGGATAAAAAAAATACTTTGATGTAAATAAAACTTGTATGTAATGAACCAAACCCGTATCCCGTACAGCAGTTTTTTAAAGACAGCCAGACAAATGTATTGAAGACCAGCAACTTTCCCGGGCCACTTGACCCGGGAATGGTCTTGTATTTAATTTGGAGTTCTCCGATTGGGAGCTAATAGGTGTACTTATCTCTGCTCCGTTTGGATGCTAGATTTGAAATGACTTTCCTCAGCCACCAGCTTTCGCAAGAAGACTTTGGTGGAACGCTAGGATTCTAAATTTGATTAATTCAAATATTATATATTGTCAAAGATAATCGCTAAGGTTCTAATACAAGTTCAGATAAAAATGTATGTGTAAGACAGATATAGCATATAAAATATAAAGGGAAGTTACGTCTATGAGATTTATTTGACATAAAAAAGTTAAATGACATTTGCCATAATTGACAACCTAAAATAATATAAACAATCTTTGAAAGTCTAAGGTCTATTGATTTCAGCTCAATATTATACTTGAAGAAAAAATAATAAGCTTATCGTAATAAGATAAATCCAGAGAATCTATAGATGTACTTTTGAAAGCAAAACAAGGGATAAAAATTAAAATATTAATGTACGAATTGTGAAGCAATAACACAAAAAGGTACTGTTTTAGAACTAAATTAGAACTACACGATAAAGAAGTACATGTCATTAATGTAGAAAGTATAAAATCATGCAGGGAAACACAGTTTTCCTACAACCTTCAAAAATTTTTAAGATTCAAGTATAAGAGTATTTTCTGTCTTTATAGTTTGTTATCCATAGCTTAACATAATTTATGTATTCACACATATATTAATTCATCCTTCTATGCATATTCAATTTATAAATATTCAATTTATTTAATTATTTACTATGTAAAAAATATGTTTACAGCATTGTATTTATATATAGCAATTTTGCGAAATGAAGTGATAAACATATATGTGAAGGTATACTTTTGACAAATGCTTGTTAATTTGTCCATCAATATTTTACTTTAATTCAAGTAGGTACACTTTTCTACCTTTTCAGAGTATTACCTCTCTCAAAGATTTGCTGGTAGGAAACTCTTTAAGAATTAAGCTTGCCTCTGTATATATGTTTTCCTGTGACATGTTTAATTCTGCTGATTTCAAAATTGATTCATTTACCCCTTGCTATGCTGTGGTTTTTAAAATGAAAGAGCAAAAGTTGATCATCTGGTCTTGGAAGATAAGAGGTATTCGAAATCTCATCAAAACTGGTTTGTATACTTTTTGTTATTTCACTCAATAGGGTTGCCAAATCAAGGGTGTCATTAAAAACCAAGAATTTATTTTGGGATGTCATGCAAGATGTTTGTCTGCGCATATCCCATAATACATACTCATAACATATTATTAGTCACCACAACGAGGAAAAAACTTCCTTCAAATCTGTAAGGTTTGGCCATAATCACCACGCTTGGTAGAGAGATGCTCACAGTTAAAGTTCTGTTTACGCACAGAAAAAAGCTGCTGCTTTTTTGGTTATGCCCGTTGTTTGTCTTAACGACCGTGGGCTGGAAGGGTAGATCTTTCAACTACGACCACTAAGGCAACGGTTTTAAGATCACTTGATATCTTTTTTTTTTTTTTACTACGAGGAAGCGCTTGGCCTTCATCTCACATGGTAACAAGATGAGATTAGGCCGAAGATAGAGGCGCACTTTACCCGGAATCCTCAACAAACTGAGGAACTGGCTATCCTACCTCTGAATGCCGGAACACAATTTTTTTTTTTAATGTTATTAGGGGACAGAATTAGTTAAGATGGTGGTAGCTAGCCAGGCGGACTTAAACAAAATCCTACCACCAACCAAACCAAGTACAATATATTGTACTCCCCATGGGGATCAAACCCGGGACCTCTGGATCTGAAATCGGTGGGTTGAACCACGATACCACAGAGGCGGTTCATGTCTATCAAGTTCATGTTAATTAGGGGTGACATATTATTGTATTCTGCCCACCCACTATGACGTACGGTCAGAGCATTGCTCTTATTCTGGCTTTGCATATTGTAATGAAAGTTACAAACAAGAGAAAGCCCCGAACACTCAGATGAATAAAGAAAGATTGAGCTAAAGAGTGCTAATTAGTAAGTAGTAAGGTAAGGTTTGTTAATTAAGTACGCTATTTTTGAGAAAGAACTCCGTGGTTATTTAACTAAGACCATCACAAGATTTCAGTTCGGAGTTAACTACTGGTGATAATGATGATTGAATTGAAAAATATATGTTTATGTGACTTACAATAATGGGATTAATAAGTTACAATAACAATATGTGATGATGATGTTATTTTAACTGTTTCTTGTTATTACCTAGCCGTACAAGTTCTGGTAATGGTTGGTCTTATGTTTTTGAATATTTATATATAGGCTAAGAGCTAATAGGTACTATTTATATACCATACTATCTTCTTCTTATTATAAAATCGGGGACTAAATGATACACTACACTAATATAAATAACAGACCAAGCATCTTTTAAAAGCCAAGTTTCATTTTTATATTCCAGGCGCCTGAAATTGTTACCCTTAACAATATCACACCCGCATTCTAACGCGTTCATTTCGATACCGATGATCGATGATGCCCTTCTGATCATGGGTTTTAGACCAGATACCTTAGAATCCGGGCACAGATTACTGTGTTTATCTAACATATAAATCACCAGGCCAGCTCCTTTATTATCATAATCGTTCAGGAAAATATCAACTATAGGTATTAAAGGTAGCCCGTGCTAATCATTAACCGCCAAAGTCAAAGTTATTGTCAAATATTTATTCAGTAAGATTTTTTAGGATCACTTTGAAACGTCAAATCTACCGCCTGTTCGGAATCGCGACCAGCACACAAGGAGAAAGGCAAGAACCTCGGGCTAGTTTTTTTTTTTATGATCCATTACAATAGCTTAAAATTATCGAATACTAATTACAATTTATTCACTGGAGCAAATTCATTTTTTTTAATGCCAGGCGTACATAATATTTTCATAAATATATTGGCAGGGCATAGTCTATATATTTATTTCTTGAACTTGTCTCTTAATGAATCTCTGGGACCCATTTTGTAAACAGCGCGAACAGCCCTCTTCTGCAAAACGAATATGGTGTCTATATCTGCAGCACTTCCCCACAGTATTATGCCATATGACATAATACTGTGAAAGTAACTGAAGTCAACTAGTCTTGCTGTAGCAACGTCTGTGAGAAGACGTATCTTCTTTACAGCGTATGCTGCAGAAATAAGTATCTTCGCCAGTTTATCTATGTGTGGGCCCCATTGAAGCTTATTATCTAAAGTTAAACCCAAACATAGTGGTTTTGACAAATTCTATGTTTTCCTCTTTAACTTTTACATTAGCTTCAACTTCAGTTAAATTTGGTAAAATAAATCGAATACATTTGGTCTTTTTCTGATTGAGTACTAAGTTATTTACATTAAAACAGTTAAAAGTTTTTGAGATTGCATTGTTTACGTTGTCAAAGTTAGTAATTTGTCGCTTCAATCTAAATAGAAGTGACGTATCATCTGCAAATAGTAAAATCTCATGGTCATCTTTAATTATTTGGGGCAGATCATTAATATATACTAAAAACAAGAAAGGCCCCAATATTGAACCCTGCGGCACACCCATGGTAACCAAAGATCCTGAAGAACGCTGGCCGTTCACGTCGACATGCTGTATGCGATCACTTAGGTAAGACGTGAGTAAGTCTAGTGCAACACCCTTGATACCACACCCTTGATACGCCACTGTGGTCTAGTGGTTCAATCCACCAATTTCAGATCCAGAGGTTCCGGGATCGATCCCCAAGGGAGCAATATTGTGCTTGGTTTGGTTAGTGGTAGGACTTTGTTTAAGTCCGCCTGGTTAGCTACCACCATCTTACCTAATTCTGTCGCCATAACAACAATTCTAAAATTGTTGTGTTCCGGTATTTAGAGGTAAGATAGCCAGTTCCTCAGTTTGTTGAGGATTCCGGGTGAAGTGCGCCTCCACCATCGGCCAAAGACAAAGTCAAAGTCAAAATTTCTTTATTCATTAAGATTTTTAAGTATCATTTTGAAACGTCAAATCTACCGTCTGTTCGGAATCTGTACACAAAGAGAAAGGCAAAAAACTTGGACTGGTTAATTATTTGATGATCCGTTCAAAATTTAGATATACTGTTTTTAATTATCTTAAAACATTTGTTATTACCTGTTGACCTAATGGAAAGTTAGTTAACATTGAGAAATCACCATTTTGCTGTCAACTGGTAAAGTAACATCGGGCCACGCGTTATTATCGTCGATATTGTCACTAATTTTGCAGTAGGTACTTTTAATTAAATAATTCCTCAAATGTTATTTAAATCTAAAAAACAGATAGCTGGGAAGCGCTTTGAGGAAGCTTATTATAAAATCTCACACAGTATTCTAAGATTTTTTTTTTATTGTACGACGGGTAAGCACTTGGCCTTCATCTCACCTGGTTACAGGTTGAGATAAGGCCGATGGTGGAGGCACACTTCACCCGGAATCCTCAACAAACTGAGGAACTGGCTATCTTACTTCTAAATGCCGGAACACAACAATTTTAAATTTAATGAATGATGAATTTTTCCTGAGTGATACCCAGGTATATCAAGTTTATTTTTATTTCTAGTATTAACACTGTGTACATCACTTCTTTTACTAAACTCATCAATGTTTCTGTGAGCGTGCATTAGATTTTCATAAATGTTTTGGGAGCAGACTGTAAGAATACCTTTAAAACATTCCCGAGAAAGTCACGAGTTTTCATTTTATAAATTGCCCGTACAGCTCTCTTTTTCAGAATAATAATTTAAGCTTTCGATATCAGCTGCACTTCCCCATAAAAATATGCCATAAGGCATAATACTGTGAAAGTAACTAAAGTAAACTAACCTAGCCGTAGCTTCATCAGTAAGATGCCTTATTGTACGTACAGCGTATGCAGCCGAGCTTAATCTGTTAGCTAATGACTCTATTTGAATACGCCATTGCTACTTTGCATCTATATTTAAACCTAAGAAAGAAATTGCTTCAATAAAGTTAAGTGTTTTGCATTGGCATTGCTGACTTACACATAAGGCAAGGTAAATCGGATGCATTTTGATTTCATTCAATAGGAGGCTATTTACTGTAAACCAATCAAGAACTTTAGCTAGAGAAGCATTTACACAATCAAAATTATCTTTATCATCATCACTATCGACTCTAAATATGAATGAAGTTTCGTCGGCAAACAATAAAATGTCCCCTACACACATAGGGCCTTATCATAACTTGAACAATCAGGTGAGATGAAGGCCAAGCACTAACTTGAACAATCAGGTGAGATGAAGGCCAAGCACTAACTTGAACAATCAGGTGAGATGAAGGCCAAGCACTAACTTGAACAATCAGGTGAGATGAAGGCCAAGCACTAACTTGAACAATCAGGTGAGATGAAGGCCAAGCACGTCCCCGTAGTACAATCAGTTGAGATGAAGGCCAAGCACGTCCCCGTAGTACAATCAGGTGAGATGAAGGCCAAGCACGTCCCCGTAGTACAATCAGTTGAGATGAAGGCCAAGCACGTCCCCGTAGTACAATCAGTTGAGATGAAGGCCAAGCACGTCCCCGTAGTACAATCAGTTGAGATGAAGGCCAAGCACGTCCCCGTAGTACAATCAGTTGAGATGAAGGCCAAGCACGTCCCCGTAGTACAATCAGGTGAGATGAAGGCCAAGCACGTCCCCGTAGTACAATCAGTTGAGATGAAGGCCAAGCACGTCCCCGTAGTACAATCAGGTGAGATGAAGGCCAAGCACGTCCCCGTAGTACAATCAGGTGAGATGAAGGCCAAGCACGTCCCCGTAGTACAATCAGTTGAGATGAAGGCCAAGCACGTCCCCGTAGTACAATCAGTTGAGATGAAGGCCAAGCACGTCCCCGTAGTACAATCAGGTGAGATGAAGGCCAAGCACGTCCCCGTAGTACAATCAGGTGAGATGAAGGCCAAGCACGTCCCCGTAGTACAATCAGGTGAGATGAAGGCCAAGCACGTCCCCGTAGTACAATCAGTTGAGATGAAGGCCAAGCACGTCCCCGTAGTACAATCAGTTGAGATGAAGGCCAAGCACGTCCCCGTAGTACAATCAGTTGAGATGAAGGCCAAGCACGTCCCCGTAGTACAATCAGGTGAGATGAAGGCCAAGCACGTCCCCGTAGTACAATCAGTTGAGATGAAGGCCAAGCACGTCCCCGTAGTACAATCAGGTGAGATGAAGGCCAAGCACGTCCCCGTAGTACAATCAGGTGAGATGAAGGCCAAGCACGTCCCCGTAGTACAATCAGTTGAGATGAAGGCCAAGCACGTCCCCGTAGTACAATCAGTTGAGATGAAGGCCAAGCACGTCCCCGTAGTACAATCAGGTGAGATGAAGGCCAAGCACGTCCCCGTAGTACAATCAGGTGAGATGAAGGCCAAGCACGTCCCCGTAGTACAATCAGGTGAGATGAAGGCCAAGCACGTCCCCGTAGTACAATCAGTTGAGATGAAGGCCAAGCACGTCCCCGTAGTACAATCAGGTGAGATGAAGGCCAAGCACGTCCCCGTACAATAAAAACATTATATATAATTTTTAGATGTTGGCTCCTGGACTATCTTGTCCGCGTCGCATGTCATTCCAGATAGATACCTACACCTACAAATTAGTTTATAGTTTTATATTACTTAACTTATCTCCGAATTAAGTAGGTATGTATGTATGTATGTATGTGGCATTGTTTGTGGCATTACGCGTTATCTATAAAATTTAAACTATAAAGAGATAATGTGAATATAAATTGTTTAATACAGGGGATTTTTATAACTGTACAAATACAATAATTCACCCATGTATGGTTAATCCGAACGACATTTCAATTTTTCAACATTTTTAATTTGCAGAGATAACACAGATACTCATAAAAGGGGGGTAGTTATTGTAACGTGGGAGTTTGTTAAGAGAGTAAAACGTATGATCTCTCTTGAACATCATTCACTATTTGCTGAAACCACCCCTGTATTGAAATAAAGGGTGGCGAAGATTGAAATTATGGTAAATATATCATTACGATAGCTTAAAGAACAAATTTGAAATATATTATTTAATTTTTTTTTATTTTTGTGCTTAGTAGTGGTGGTCCTGCAAGACAGTGACGAGGCAGTTTTAAAAATAAGCTCACACTTTTTATTAAAACTGGTCTATTGTTGGATTTTGAGTTAGGAACAAACCAAGAGTGTCGATAACGATCAAGAATAACTTTTGGGATGTCATTCAAGGGGTTTCACTGCACTCATGCTACATCAATAGCACAACGTCCACCACGATGTGGAAATAACATCTTTCTAAAATGTAAGGTTTGGCCATTATCAGCACGCTTGTCAGACAGATAGGTATTCACAGTTTAAATAACGTCTTTCTAAAATGTAAGGTTTGGCCATTATCAGCACGCTTGTCAGACAGATAGGTATTCACAGTTTAAATAACGTCTTTCTAAAATGTAAGGTTTGGCCATTATCAGCACGCTTGTCAGACAGATAGGTATTCACAGTTTAAATAACGTCTTTCTAAAATGTAAGGTTTGGCCATTATCAGCACGCTTGTCAGACAGATAGGTATTCACAGTTTAAATAACGTCTTTCTAAAATGTAAGGTTTGGCCATTATCAGCACGCTTGTCAGACAGATAGGTATTCACAGTTTAAATAACGTCTTTCTAAAATGTAAGGTTTGGCCATTATCAGCACGCTTGTCAGACAGATAGGTATTCACAGTTTAAATAACGTCTTTCTAAAATGTAAGGTTTGGCCATTATCAGCACGCTTGTCAGACAGATAGGTATTCACAGTTTAAATAACGTCTTTCTAAAATGTAAGGTTTGGCCATTATCAGCTCGCTTGTCAGACAGATAGGTATTCACAGTTTAAATAACGTCTTTCTAAAATGTAAGGTTTGGCCATTATCAGCACGCTTGTCAGACAGATAGGTATTCACAGTTTAAATAACGTCTTTCTAAAATGTAAGGTTTGGCCATTATCAGCTCGCTTGTCAGACAGATAGGTATTCACAGTTTAAATAACGTCTTTCTAAAATGTAAGGTTTGGCCATTATCAGCACGCTTGTCAGACATATAGGTATTCACAGTTTAAATAACGTCTTTCTAAAATGTAAGGTTTGGCCATTATCAGCACGCTTGTCAGACAGATAGGTATTCACAGTTTAAATAACGTCTTTCTAAAATGTAAGGTTTGGCCATTATCAGCACGCTTGTCAGACAGATAGATATTCACAGTTTAAATAACGTCTTTCTAAAATGTAAGGTTTGGCCATTATCAGCACGCTTGTCAGACAGATAGGTATTCACAGTTTAAATAACGTCTTTCTAAAATGTAAGGTTTGGCCATTATCAGCACGCTTATCAGACAGATAGGTATTCACAGTTTAAATAACGTCTTTCTAAAATGTAAGGTTTGGCCATTATCAGCACGCTTGTCAGACAGATAGGTATTCACAGTTTAAATTTTGTTTAAACACAACAGAAAACTGCCTTTTTATTAAACCTCTTGGTTGACTTTTACGACACCCGTGGGCTGGCTCGAGGCGTTGTTTTTAAACCAAGATTTCAAAGGCAAAGGTTTGAGAGCACTCTAAAAACAAATACATCTAGCTTTTCATGTAAATAAGGGGTGGGGTGACTTATTCACCCACACTTCACCTAGTGTATTCAGCCCACCCACGCTAACGTACGATCGGTGCTTTAGTGCTTCACTCTCATCTCATTTTGGCTTTGCATAGAATGAGAGTTAGTAACGAGAAAGAGCCTCAAACACTCAGTGTGTCTGTGCTACCAGATTTTTTCTTTATTGTGTAGTAAGAGTCGCTATTTATTTAAATGATTTTGGGAGTGAATTTTCCGGTCATATTCTGTTCTGTATTCTGTGGCAAAGTTCGGTCGTCCTCGTGCTTAACTAATCATATGAACATTGATTGTGATATTGCGGTTAAATATACACGCATCACTGGTTGTTTCCAAATATATTTGTTGAAATGGAAGAGTATCATTATGAGAGAGTGCCGGCGGCAGTGGATTCAAGGAACGGAAGAAACAAATCGAGGAAATTCTTTTACCGACAGGTGCGTTTCTAAACAATCTTACTAGCCTATTATCAGTGGACTTTTAAGATATTCATTACAAAAGTCAACTGCTGGATTGATAATCTCAATAGCCCGTTAGAGCCTGCTCTGAAATTGGAGGGTGTAAAGTAACAATTCCATTAATTTCATTTATCTGCAATCACAACTTAATATATGTATCAAATGTATATGTAAATAATATAATATTTTTAACCGCCTCTGTGGTCTAGTGGCTCAACCCACCGATTTCAGATCCAGAGGACCCGGGTTCGATCCCCATGGGGAGCACAATATTGTGCTCAGTTTGGTTGATGATTTCGGATGAAGCTCACCTCCACCTTCGGCCTTATCTCATAACTTGTAACCGGCGAGGTGAAGGCCAATCGCTAAATCGTCGTACTATAAAAAAGTATATAAGAGAGAGAGTTCTATACTCTCTCTCTTATATACTTCTCCATCAGAAGTCATCGTAAATATGTTTTAATACATTTCACCGTTCACAATTAAGAGTAGGCCTCACAGCTCAGTAGGCTTTTTGCACTGCGGTTGTGGGTTTGATTCCAGAGGAATCGTACTGTTATAATTATTAAAGAACAAACATCCTATCAAGTAACAAGTAAGTACACGTATAAAGCTTTACTTCTCACAATCTGACTTAAGAAAGTCAAAGTTAAATAAAACATCACCACATAACATGTAATGTTGGCTTACGTTTTTTCTTAGTTTGCGGCTCGATAGCGCTGGTGAAATTGATGTCCTGTTATATGTATTTATTATATTATTATTATTATTTCGTATGTTTTTTATCTAAACTATTATTTCCTACATCTGGGCAAAGGTCTCCCCTATTCCTACATTATATGATTTTAAATTATACTAAAGTATATTTGTTTTAAGGGTACATAACAAGTATATAATAGTTGGACATTCTCTTGATCCGATCGATTAGTTTTTTTTATTTGCAGAGATTAAAATTATAGGTACTCAATTGGCTTACGGATTTTATGCAAACTAGGGTTGTAAATAGAAAAAGGTGTGTTAAGTGCGAGCATAAGCTCTAAGGAGAGGATAAGGTCTTGTGGGGTTTTTTTAAAAAGTGCCAATTGATTTCAAAAAAGTTATTTAACTTTAAAAACAACAGAGTTCATTTTTTGTCCAATTTCAAAAAAAGGAGAAGGTTCTAAATTCGGTTGTATGATTTTTTTTCATGTTTGTTACCTCAAAATTTCGTTATTTCTTAACCGATTTGAAAAATATTTTTTTGTTTGAGAGGATATTGATTTCAGATAAGTCCGATGGAAATTTTATTAAAATCGGTCCAGTATTTTGGCTTTAAAATAAAAAAACAGGATAATGAGAACAAAAAATCGTTCCCATTATCCTAACATAGTGCACCAGGAGTGCACTGCATCGTAGTATTGAACCGATTCTTAACATTTGTTTACGTCATCTATATTTATATTAGTTCCCACCATCATAATCATCATCATAACAGCCCGTAACCATCATCTGTCGGACATGAGCCTCCTCCAAGACTGAAGGGTTTTGCCATAATTACCACGTTTGGCAGGTGGATCGGTGATCGCAGTATTGGTGTTACGTTTAACGCCTCTGTGGCGTAGTGGTCCAACCCACCGATTTCAGATCCAGAGGTCCCGGGTTCGATTCCCGTGGGGAGTACAATATATTGTGCTTGGTTTGGTTGGTGGTAGGACTTTGTTTAAGTCCGCCTGGCTAGCTACCACCATCTTACCTAATTATGTCGCCATAATAAGAATTCTAAAATTGTTGTGTTCCGGCATTTAGAGGTAAGATAGCCAGATCCTCAGTTTGTTGAGGATTCCGGGTGAAGTGCGTCTCCACCTTCGGCCTTATCTCAACTTGTGTAATCAGTTGAAATGAAGTCCAAGTGTTTACCCGTCGTACAACAAAAAACGTACTCAGGCGGATGCTGCTGCCCATCCCCTGGTGTATTTTATTCCCTTAGGCGACTAAAGGAATAAAATACACCGGTGGATGTCGCAAAAGTTGGTGTATTTTAATCTTCAGGAGGAAATGGAGAGTCGTCCTATACGTTAGCTGGAACTAAGGCACTAAGTTCCCATTTATATGGCACCGCCTTCAAATTATATGAACTTACCCTTTGAGTTATTTTTAGGTTTTTAGTGGTGAAGTCAGTTGCTTTTTTTTTTCACAGATAACATTTGTTTTTGGTAGAGGTGGTTTTCAAGATAAAAGGTTATCAAGATATTGTGAATGTATTCTATTACTTATTTTAATAAAAATAGGTACATATTTACTTTTTTTTATCACTCAAGTCAAGGGTGCCAATAAGATCCAAGACTTACTTTTGGGATGTCAGGTTCGACTGCGCATATCCCACATCAACAGCCCATTATTGTTCACCACAATATAGAAAGAACTTTCTCCAAAACTGAAATTGCCATTATCACCACGCTTGGCAGACATATTGCTGAATTGACTTGAATTGAATAACGCTTACACAATATGTCATTGAATAATATCACAAACATAAGGTAACACGCGTGTGTATAATTACAATATGACATTGAATAATATCACAAACATAAGGGAACACGCGTGTGTATAAGTACAATATGACATTGAATAATATCACAAACATAAGGGAACACGCGTGTGTATAAGTACAATATGACATTGAATAATATCACAAACATAAGGGAACACGCGTGTGTATAAGTACAATGGACGGCCTTATTGCTAAAAACGTAAGGAAAAGTAGGATAAACAGAATGTTGTGGAAGTTTTGATGATCGAAGACTTCGAAGTTAAAGTTTTGTTTATTTACACAAAAGGAAGATGTTGCCTTTTTTTTACCCCCTTGGTCGACTTTTACGACATCTGTGGGCAACTACATGCTGTGTTATAATATAAATTATAACACAACGCTGGACTTCCGTCGAAACCAGTTGAATGCATCACAAACGAGAACACACGTACTAAAATAACACATCATGTAAACTAGATAGATAAATAGGTACACAACATGATTAAAATTTTTAACCAGATTCTATCCATTTTATAGTAAGGGGTGATTTTTATGCACTTAATATATGCTGCCACCGTCTATGACGTACGGTCAGTGCTTTGCTCTCGTTCTGGTTTTTTAAGAAATGAGAATTAGTTACGAGGCATAAGCCTTGAACCCTGGTGAATAAAGGGAGATTGAGAAAAAGTGTGCTCAGAGTAAGGTGTAATAAAAACCATTTTTAGCGTAGTGTTGATATTTTTTATAGATATATGATAAATAATTTCCGTGGTCAAATACCTTACACAAACCAGATATCACGAGATCTCAGTGTGGAGCGATTTAGTAGTACAGCTTGCTCGAAAAAATCTGCCCATGATAAGCTCTCATTACAGCTCAATAATAACAAGCCTTATAGCTCAGTTGGTAGTAACTCTGCCTTGTGCGCTGTAGGCTGTGGGTTCGATTCCCACCCAGGACAAACATTTGTGTGATGAATAAAGATGTTTGTTCTGTGTTTGGGTGTTGTATCATATCGCACGTAAATATTTACAAAAAGTAATTTAAGTATTGTATCCGTAATCTAGTTCCCATATTACAAGCTATGCTTAGTTTGGGGCTAGATGGCGCTGTGTAAAATTAATGTCCTGTAATATTTATTTATTTATTTATTTATTTATTTGTTTATTTATTTATTTATTTATTTATTTATTTATTTATTTATTTATTTATTTATTTATTTATTTATTTATTTATTTATTTATTTATTTATTTATTTATTTATTTATTTATTTATTTATTTATTTATTTATTTATTTATTTATTTATTTATTTATTTATTTATTTATTTATTTATTTATTTATTTATTTATTTATTTATGTATTTATGTATTTATTTATTTATTTATTTATTTATTTATTTATTTATTTATTTATTTATTTATTTATTTATTTATTTATTTATTTATATTATAATTGTATTATTGTTTCAAAGAGGCTGCGAGCCGTCAATCTCTTTTTCTAATGACTTTGTTTTTTATTGCAGTTACTAGTTAGCAGCATCTCATGGTTTGGTTGCCTTAGTGTTGGCATATGTGTGGGAGCACCTACAGTCTACATTCCTCAGATAAGGAAAGAAGCTAACTCCACGGAGGTCATCGACTATTCGATGGAGCCATTCATGGGTAAGATAATTTTATGTTAAAACCAAAGGCGTGTACATTTTTTCAGGAGCCTTCAAAAAATGTGTAAGAATACTGCTTGTAAGAAAGGTGTATTATACTATTAATGATTATATTTTTGACCCCAAGGCATGGACTGACTAGTTCTAAGATTAGTTTATAGAATGACAAAGCCCCTGTACTGCTGCAAACAACCTTTTTAATGTTTTTTATATATTTTATGTTATGACATTCGATTGGCCAATTTACAGCCGTCTATGAACACTTATTTTTATTATTTTCGAATAGTTTTGTGTGTATTTTAGTGTTATTTAACCAAAATGATTATTAGTATTACTTTATCCACTTGTGGAACCTATCAATGGAACAAACAGTCCGCAACAAATGTTGAAGAATTATTATTTTGGATCGAATTTATAGCGGGTTCTTTTAGTGAGAAAAATATTAACATTATAATAGGTCTTCATCTATGATGTTGCCGTTTTGTAGTACTGGTCATTTCGAATAAAAACTATTTCTGAATGTCTATGATTTCTAATTTCAAATAAATATTATTTTTAAAACATGACATTCTATTTTCAAAATCAGTCTTCTTCATCCCATTTGGGTCTTTTTCATTATCATGGATACGTGAAAAATTCGAGTAATTATGGAATACAAGTACCGACGGGGTTCAGCACCTTAAAAATGCCCTGAACGAAAAATTACACCTAAAAAAAGTGATGGTCACTGTTTGGTGGTATAGCGCCGGTGTGATTCATCACAGCTTCTTACCTACATACCTACCTTATAGATATGTACTGTGAAGAACTGAATACAATGATGGAGAAACTCGCACAATGCGAACCTGCTATGGTGAATCAATCATCCCCGTTACTACTGCACGACAACGCGCGACCTCACACCGCACAACAGACTGTCTCCACGCTACAAGAGCTGGGGCTGGAAGCTATCCGTCATCCGCTGTACCCACCATGGAGAAGTTGAACTCCTACTTTTTCCAGAATTTGAACAACTTCTTAACGGAAAATATATTCAATACCCGGAAGGCATTACAAAATGCCATCGAAGAGTTTGTTGTCCTGGTAGCCCCCGTCAAGCAGACTTTTTCAAGAAAGGCATCGATAAATTGCCACTGCGCTGGCAAATATGCGTTGACAGCATGGGCAATGACTTTGATTGACGGAAATAAATAAGGTCAAAAAAAATGACTTGCATTGATTTTATACAAAACGGAAATTTCATAGGTTAAGACCTATTTATGTTATGATCTTAATGGCGATTTGAGAAGGTTTATTGTAGAAACGAAAACAGTTTTCTATCAATGAATGAAGTTCTATATTTATGTGCCCCATGAAGTTCTATTTTATGAATGATTATAGTCACAATCAAGATGTCAGTGAATATTCGAAACATCGTTACCTACGTAATCATACATTTTTTATTTTCTTACAGTTACCATATTCTACTACGTGGGGATTATTGGAAATATCATTTTACCAGTGATGGCAGCTTATTGTGGACGAAAAGTACCTTACGTTTTCACCACTATTACCTTTCTTATTGGAGCTATCATCTTCTACACAAGTACAAGTATCACTCAAATTCTTATCGGCCAATCCTTCGAAAGCATATGGTTCAGTGGTTGCATCACACTAACTCCTATGATTATCACAGAGTGCGCCTCGCCTGTATACAGAGGATTCTTTTTTACAATCGGAACAGCATCGCTTGCATGTGGTATCTGGATATGAAACGCGATTGGAACATTTTGTCACTGGAGTAACATTGGACTAGTACTAATCGTTTTATCAATTTACCCAGTAATTGCAGTATTTTTTTGTCCAGAGTCTCCGTTATGGCTTGCGAGTAAAGGACAGCTAGATAAATGTATTGAGGTTCATAGATGGCTGAAAGGAACCGACAAAGAATCAGAACTAGAATTACAGAGACTTATTTCCAATATTAGTCAAGAAAATAGTACTACGACTACGTCAGATATTTTAAAATTATTCAAACAAAGACAGTATTATAAAGGAGTTCTTTTAGGTATGTGTAACTTTTGTATTTATATTTTTAGTGGTAAAATAGCGTGCGGATTTTATGCTTTAGTTATTATACAGAATATCACATCCAGCGAAAAAGATGCGTATATAGGAATGCTTGTACTAGATGGAGTCACTGTTTTAGCGATGTATATTGGAGCGGTTTTATCTAAATACTTAAAAAGAAATGTATTTTTCTATTCTGTGTATTTTGGTATAGCAACTCTTTTTGTTTTGTCATTGTATGCTTATTTAGTAAAACTATCTGTTTTACAAGACGATAGATATGTTTCAATAACACTTTTATGCGTTTATTCGCTGTGTATAGGGTGCGGGCCCGCATTACTGGGAGCATCTTTGACTGCTGAACTATTGCCATTAAAGTCAAGGAGCTTTACGATATCCATAATTTCATCAATAGAAATATTAGTTTCAGCAATTGTAATACAGTTAACTTCTGTGTTGATTATAAATTATGGTGTACACGTAGCCTTTCTGTTTTTTGGCATTTCATGTTCATTTTTTGTCACGATACTTTATTTTTATTTACCCGAGACTAAAGATAAATCAATGTTTGAAATTGAAGAATCTCTAAAAGTTAGTAAAAAGGTTCTAGATAAACAATAAAGAATAAAATAATCTTACAGTAAGCATTGGTTACATCTAACCTAAGATCAATATTCATTTTTTCAAAATTTTAAATAACAACACCACTTGATCAATTGCTTAATATGTCAACAGTTCATTAGATCAACAAATTATGATTAATTAATCTTTTTACTTCAGCGTATGGCTCATATAGATTATCATTAACCGTCAATATGGAAACACTTTTAATTGCCTAGTAGAATCGATTATTAGATACGGCATTATTTTTTAGGGAAATTCTACAGATAAAGAAAATAGCTGCTAACCACAATTTTTGAAACACAAAATTCTAACACCTCCGTCCCTACATGTAACAGAAGTAGCATTAGTTGTTAGAAATTATCTCCACCTATTTCCACTATTGTCCGATATTGCGCTACGTAACAGACGCGAAGATAGACTGTCGATTTGGATCAAAAACTGCATTATTACGCAAAATTATTGTATGTATGGATGGCATCAAAAAATAAAATACCTACCAGAAACTTTACAATGATCATTTAAATATATATTTTTTAATTGAAAAATGCTACTACAACATTGACAATCCTGAATAATACATTTTCTACTGTTTGATTAATATCTTAGTATTATTAATAATTTTTTTATTTGTCATTTTTTCGGACATCTAATTGTATTAATTCTACTTACCTACTTATGTTGTTAACTGAAAAGCATACCGTTCTCTCAGTTTGCACACTGAAATTAGTAAAACATGTTGTGACCTTAATAACATTACCTATCATCTAATCTTACACATGTTTATGCAAATAAATATTATTTATCTTTTTATCTTTTATCTTTAGACAGTCCTATGATATAATACTCTATACGCCATATAATACTCTATAAGGTAAAAATAAAAATATATGTAAATATAATACGCAAGGTAAATTTACTAATATTAAAACAATAATTACAATGTAAACTAACTTTTGTTGAAAAAAATGCAATACAAATGCACCACAGTACTCAGTAGTGTAGCTCAGGGTGATCAACAACCGTTAATTAGTAAACAAATTTACTGTTTTACAAATTTATCCAAATTAACACTAAATGTATGCATTTGACTATACATTTCTACCAACAGCTATTACTAAGTTGTTTGATTCTTTATATTTTTTGACACTATACAAACTTTCAGCTATTTCTTGTATTGTTTTATCCTTCGTTTCAGGCAAATATTTGTACAATAAAGCAGTAATAATAGAACAACTGATTCCAAATAGAAAGAACGTACCATGAAGTCCAACTGATTTAAATATGAATGGTGCTAATTTCACTACAGTACCCATTATAGCTTTACCAGTAATAGCTAACAGGCATAAGGAAAAAATCCTTGACCTCAGAGGAATCAACTCTCCTAGAACTGATAGTGACAATGTCATTGGTCCACAGCTCACAGCTATCGAGAAACATATCAGTAGACACACAGAAACATACGTATTTTCTTCAATTAAAGATTTTAGAATGAGATATAAGTACAATGATAGCAAAAATAAAAATAAAATTCCAATACAGGAAGACGATAGCAACAAAGTTCTGCGTTTCATAAATTTAGTTAAAATACAACCGACATACATACTGACCACTGTGATGCCATCCAGTATTAGCATTGCTGTGTACGCAGTAGATTCGCTGTCTGTGATTTTCTTTATAATATCGATAGCATACACTGTACAAACTAGTTTTCCAGAAAATGCACATAAAAGTCCAGCTAAGCTGGCTATGAGTGTTGGTTTGTAAAACTCCTTCGAGATAAAAATCCTGTAAACATCTTTAAAAATATTTTTTTCTGATGATTTTCTTAGGTTACATTTGACTAACTCCTTGTGATAGCTTATTAAATTGTCTAATTCTTTTATAGCCTCATCATCACAGCCCTTCAGCCATCTAAGACTAGAGGCGCATTCTTGATATCTGCCTTTACTAGCTAACCAATACGGAGATTCTGGCCATAAGAGAACTGATGTTGTCGTATACAATGAACATAAAATTCCCAATAAACCAATATGTTTCCAGTGAAAGAACGTACCTATCGCATTAGACATCCAAATTCCCCAATACATTGACGCTGACTTCAAAGTCAGAAATAGTCCTCTATACTTCGGTGAAGTATATTCCGATAAAACCGCCATAGTTATTGCTGTTTGGGTAGCGCTGAACAACCCTTGCATGAATTCACTGATTAGAATTTGAAGAACGCTTCTGCTGCAGAAGAAGATGATGAAGGCCACGCAGGAGTTCGCGAAGGCAATGAACATGCATATTTTTCTTCCTTTTAGCTTGGTGATGATTGATACCACAATCACCCAGGGTATTGCACTGAATTGAATCACAGATGCTAAAAACAAGAAAATAGTTGATTACCATACATTTTGATAAAACTTAGTTATTTTACACGATAAACAACTATCAAATTCAACGAAGATGAGAAGGAAGAGGCAACATTTGATTGAATCGATTTTATTCACAAGTTGCCTACCAACTTGTGAGGTTTAACTAGAAATTGGACACAAACGGAATTATATTCGAACTTTAATGAAATCTTTTAAATCAAATTTTGCCTCTTTTAGGGTAGTATAATATTGTTAAATAAACATTTGAAAATATAAAGGTAGATACACTGATGAACATACTCAGCCAAGATGCCATTTCATCTCCAATAGGTTCAGAAGGGTTTTCTTTTCTTATTTGAGGTATAAAGACTGTAGGAGCTCCTATGCACAGTCCAAGCATGAAGAAAGATACCCAAACTCCGCTACATACAAAGAGCTAAAACAAACAACGTTAAAATAAATGATGTAAACATATTCATTTCTAATAAATGTTGTTCACATAAATGAGGTTTTAATTTAGTACATAGGTACCTAAAACAATAAAAAATGTTTGACATAATATTATCTGAAAATACAACCTTTAAAAATTTCGAATGATTGTGTTAAACCATTTAAAATAAATTTCGTTGAAAACTTATACTTTCAGTACTCGTACTTTTTAATACCAAATCCCATAATCACTTGGGTAATCTCCTTTGTAGGACATACGACAGTAGAGTGTACAGGATGTAACGAAACGGTGTACTAGTAGTTCGCCCCGAACTGAGATCTCGTGAGGTCTGGTTTTTGATGGAGATTATTTTTCTCAAATAGAACGTAATTAACAAACGATAAAAGTGTGCTTTCATTACACCTAACTTACCATAAGTACGTTAGTGCCTATTTTATTAACTGTGCCTTAAGTGTTCGAGGTTCTCTCTTGTTGCTAACATATTATAATATCCTTACTAACATGAAACAAAGGTTGATCGTGGTTTAAAAATCTACCCCTCCAGCCTACGGATGTCTTAAAGTCAACCAAAGGGCAGCAGCTTTTTTCTGTGAGCTTCAATCTGTTTGCCAAGCGTGGTGATTATGGCCAAGCCTTAGTTTTAGAAAAAGTTCTTTCAACATTGCAATGGACATGGACAATCTACTGTTGATGTGGAATATGCGCAGTCAAAATTCTTACATGACACCCCAAAAGTTATTTTTGGATTTTATCGGCACCCTTCCCTGTTGAGTGAATAACAAAAAATAAATAGACCTAGTTTTAATACAGTACAATACAATAATTTATTAATAACACTAAGTTACAGGTCAGATTTTTAGCTATATTCAAAATACAGCAGCTACAATAAAATTATATTATAAGATAAGCATTTCAGAAATTGTTGACATATTTATTAATTAATTTATATTTCGGGCAATTTATAGAATTCTTCTAATGTGTAGAAAGTGTTGTCTATGAGCCATTTACGTAATCTAAATTTAAAGCTCGTGATGGAATTTGCATGTTTAATCGTGTCCGGCAGCCTGTTATATACAGCCTACACGGACCTCTCCGATTTACAACGTTTATGTTATATACAGCCTACACGGACCTCTCCGATTTACAACGTTTATGTTATATACAGCCTACACGGACCTCTCCGATTTACAACGTTTATGTTATATACAGCCTACACGGACCTCTCCGATTTACAACGTTTATGTTATATACAGCCTACACGGACCTCTCCGATTTACAACGTTTATGTTATATACAGCCTACACGGACCTCTCCGATTTACAACGTTTATGTTATATACAGCCTACACGGACCTCTCCGATTTACAACGTTTATGTTATATACAGCCTACACGGACCTCTCCGATTTACAACGTTTATGCGCGGGCGTTACGAGGAGGTGGGCAAGCTTGTTGCTACGCAGGGCGCGGGATGTGTTTATGCCTCTTTGCTGGAATGAACTAATGTTGTGGCGAGTAAAAAGAGCTACTTGGTATATGAGTTTACAGGAAAGAGGCTTAATATTCAGCTGTTTAAAAAGGGCCCTGCACGACTCATCGTCAGCGATACCTACGATGGCGCGCACCGCTCGCTTTTGCATGACGAAGACTCGCTCGACGTCCGCGGTTCGCGCCCACAACTCGACCCCGTAGGTGAGGACACTGTGGACCGTTGCATGGTAGCACGAGATTACCACGCTGCGGGCCGCGGTGCCAGCGAGCCGCCGTAATGTAAAGCAGGTGCGGCCCAACTTGGCGCAGAGGGCTTCGATGTGGGCTTCCCAGGTAAGTCCGCTATCAATCTGGAAGCCCAGTTTGGTTGATCTGACCATCTGCAAAAGCGTGTCTCCAGCGGACACCAAATAGGGGGGCGGTGTTGAGCCGTTAAGGAGGAATGTCATATAACATGTTTTTTCCCTATTTAGTGCCAGCCCGTTCGACCGGAACCACTGTTCGAGTCTATGGACCACCTCGTTCAGCCTTTGCTCCAGTTGCAGTGACGTCGGCGGCCACATTATCCGCATACATGTATACCTCCGCGCCACCGACGGTGCTAGGGAGGTCGTTCAGCAATAGACTGAACAAAGTGTTCGAGAGACACGACCCTTGTGGAACCCCTATGTTGTTTCCAAGCTCGGTTGATTTCATCCGTTCACGTTCCCCAACCACGGTTTGCGTTCGATCCACAACGAATGAGGTTAGCAAGGACAGAGCCGAGCCGCTTATGCCGTAATGGTTAAGTTTCTTTGCGACAAGGTGGTGGTCCGCCGTGTCAAACGCGCGCAAGAGGTCGCAGCACAGCAATGCCACGCTAAGGCCTTCCTCGCGCGCGCTCAGCACGCGCCACACCACCTCCCGCACTAGGTCCGTGGTAGCGCGCCCGGCTCTGTACGCGTATTGCCTGTCCGACATAATGCCACACTCCCCTATAAAGTATAAAAGTCTTTTGTTTAGTCCCACTTCAAAGATCTTACTAATGGCGGGGACTAATGCAATCGGTCGGTAGGATTTCATGTCTGTCTTTTTACCTTTTCCTTTATAAAGTGGGGCTATTTTTACCCTTTTGAAGGATGAGGGATACACACCTTCCTGCACACAGATGTTTAATAGGTGGGCTATTACCTGAGCAAGTGTTTTCGCGATGGTTCGGAGCATGTTTGCGGATATTCCGTATAATTCGGTACTATTTTTTGGGGCAATGTATTTGTTAACAATTAGGTGTATTTCATCCGCGAAGAACAGTGTGAGCTCAAGCGCAGCCTCGTTCGCGGCAGAGTCTGTGCTAGAGTTTTTAAAGTTGAGTTCATTAGCCGCGGTGAAGGAACGTCTCGCGATGGACTGCGGCGGCGGCGCGACCCGGTTCGTCTTGACGCCGGTGATGCCCGTGACGCGCTCCTCGGGGAGGTTCGTGTATACGTGGTCCAGCAGAGTCGCAGTGTCTCCGTCTATCCTGGTCGCCGATGTTACTAATTGGCGAAAATTATACTGAGACAGCATATTATCTACTAACTCCTTTTTAGCTTTAGTATTGAATAATAGATTTATATTAATGTCACCCATTATAATCGCATCTCTGCCTTCGTCGATGATCTTTGTTAGAAGATTATCAAATAATTCTAAGTACTTACTATCATCGGTTTGGTTCGAATGGTATATTCCAATGATGATTATGTTTTCGATGACAAGCTGCACGGCACACACGTCAAATAGCTGCTCCTGTGATAGATCACAGTAGTCCTGTTTATTAATTACCTTAATATCGGTAGGAACGTATATGCACGTATTTTTAACCGCCTCTGTGGTCTAGTGGTTCAACCCACCGATTTCAGATCCAGAGGTCCCGGGTTCAATTCCCATGGGGAGTACAATATATTGTGCTTGGTTTGGTTGGTGGTAGGACTTTGTTGAAGTCCGCCTGGCTAGCTACCACCATCTTACCTAATTCTGTCGCCATAATAACAATACTAAAAAATTGTTGTGTTCCGGCATTCAGAGGTTAAGAAGAGCCAGATCCTCAGTTTGTTGAGGATTCCGGGTGAAGTGCGCCTCCACCTTCGGCCTTATCTTAACTTGTTACCAGGTGAGATGAAGGCCAAGCGCTTCCCCGTCGTACAATAAAAAAAAAAAAAAATGCAACTTCCAGCACGGGCGATCGTTGGTCTACAGTAATGGGATATCAAATCAAAATTATTAAGCGTAACTGACAATAGTTTGTGAGATTTAAGCCAATGTTCTGTAATAATAATCACGTCACATAGTAATTCTTTAGTCAGGAGTACTTCAAGTGTTTTTGTTTTGCTAGTCAGGCACCTGATGTTCTGGTGGCAAACGGTAAGGTTTTTAGTGCGCGCGGGTTGCGGGGGCAGTGGTGTTGCCGCGGGGCCGGCGTATGACGTCGTCGCTGGGCCTGCGCCTCCGCCTGTGCGCCTGGGTGGGCGCGGTGGGTGCTGTTGACGTGCCTTTCGCGCGTCCGCCGCTATGCCGAAACCACTCGCTGATTTCGGTTCCGATGGGCCAGTTTTCAGCTGACATAAAGAAGTTATATTGGCTGCACGGGACTGTGATTAAAAATGACGCGTAGTAGTTATGGGCTAATATAAGTTTATCTACGTGGCACACTGCGCCGCCACCGGGCTGCTTTTTGTTTAAATATGTTGATATTATCCCCGGCGTTGTGTCGGGCTTAAAAAAGCAAGCGTGTATTTTTCGCACTCGCTTTACAGTTTGTAGGTCTTTATCAGTATGCCCTTTACCGGTGATAACAGCACGTTGCCTGGGCGGGCGCCTTGCCTTGGGTTGAACGACATGCCATTTGTCAGTCTCATTGGTTACGTCATCGCTCGCAATTTGTGTTTTTCGCGCTGTCTTATTACGCGAGTTGGAGGATGCAAAAGGTTGCGTCGGTGGGGGCCGGCTCAGCGGTGTGACCACTGGCGTGGCCGGCCGCCGACTGTTGCTCGCTCCCGAGGCGAGTGCCGCGTAGCTCGGAGAAGGCGCAGGAGCGTGCGCGGGCGCGGGTGCAGGAGGTGGTGGCGATGCGGCTACAGCGCAAGTAGTGGGAGTTGTCGATGTGTGCGGGAGACTAGTAGCTTCGTGCATCCGTTTTTGAGATTTTCCTGTGGCTGTGTGTGTTGCGGGCTCAGAGACCGTTATTGCCGGAGCGCTGCAGTTATTGCTACCCGCATTTTTAGGCGCTGGCATTTTTTGATTCTGGAGTCCTGGGGTAAGACGTTCTCCTCAGACTGTATTTGTCACCAGTTTTGGGACTGGTATACCCCGAAAACTGCAACTACTGCATCCCGTTCCCGTTGTATCCATGGACGGGAGCTGTGTCTGGTGGCTGTTTCTCTGTATTTCTTTGAATTTCTCTTCGAGCTTCTTTATTTCCTTCATCACAATTGTGAATTTGTGGTCAATAGGGGTAATGTACTTTATAAGTAATTTGTCAAGTGCGTCTAAAGTCGATTTTGCCATCATACTAAAGGATCACCGAAATCACTGTCGGAGTGCGTGCGATTTTGACCGACCGCCGACCGGTGCGAGTGCGCGCACGATACTGTAATATGAGACTACTACTGTATAATGAGATTCCGAATACCCTCTCTTATCTTACATGACTTGATGATTATCCTTTGCCCCCTTCATCTTAAAAACCACCCCTAATAAGGGCAAAAATAAACTTATTTTGAAACCAGCAGTCTCCACCCCTGTTACGCATGATATTTCATGTTTTCACACATTTTCAAGACTTCAATCTTATTTAGCCCTTTTGCAACACTTAATTTAAATAAAGGGTGGTTTCTGCAAATCAAAAGAAAGTTAATTATGAAGTCAACCCCCTATAACAGTCTATTCTACAAGATTTACTAAGCGCTAAACGCCTCAACGCGCCCCATAGTTACGAAAACCATCCCTATTAAAAAGTGAAACTATATTTTATGAATGTGCAGCCTATATTCTTTCAAATGACACCTCACAAGCCAAAAATCTTCTTGTCACACTTAACACCCATAATTTTTCATAAACTACCCTAGTGTCAAAAAATCCTCATATCGAGTATTAATATATTCTCTACATATTAAAAATGTCTAATTGATCGGATCAGCCATTTAAAAGATATGGGTGAAAAATTAGTCATCCCAAAATCTCAAAAATTAACTTACTTACCAAAAATTCCCCACGACCATCAAATTGTAAATACGTTATCCTTTTACAGCTTAGTTGTGGGTTCACGGCTCACGGCTTAGTTGCGTGTTCATTGCCCACCCTGGACAATTATCGATCTTTGTTCTGAGTGTATGTGTTGTATTTGTATGATATTGATGTAAAAAATACCAATCTAAGAATTCTATAAATCGTTACCCGTTAGCTATGTATATTTTTATTTAAATCAAACCAAATCTATATATTTAGATTATAATGTTTTTCATATGATGTACTCTGTGTATACCTATGTATGTTTTTGCCCTCGTTTAGTGACGTCAGCTGGCTAGGTTCAGACTGAAGAACAGCGTCTCTACTGTTCTCCTGTCCGGGCTGAACCCACTTGGCCACGCATGCAGGGAAATACTCAATTTGCTTTGATATAGGTTACATAAGCTAGAATAGGGGCTTGTTTTACTACGACCAAGTAAGGTTTTTGGATGAACTCGAGACTCTGCTTGGACTCAGCTTTATTTTGTTTGTATTCTAGCTATTCTTTAATTTTATGTGTTTTTGTATTTATTTATAAAGTCTGAATTTCCTTGAGTTGCGTGTGCTAAGATTTTTTTTTTATTCTTACAGTTTGAATTTCATGAAAATTGGATAATCCATTCGAGAGTTATGCCGTCACAAACATTGCCACATACATACATACAGCCAGATTGCCAGATTTCATTACTTATCTCGGGGATCTCGTTCGCTTGGCTCACTCGATCAAGATGCCAAAGAGGTTTTAGTCAGCAAACACAAAAAATATAAACAATAATGTACATTCAAGTGTTTCTGGGTCGATAAAAATACTTTAAATACTACTGACATAGGTACATAAGATAATTTGAGATTTGTTCACTGAAGTATTAATAGGTTAACATATGTACATACCTACCTGTTTAAACAACGGTTTCCATTTATTTTGATCCATATTTTCATAATATTCAGTATCGTTGGTTCTAACAGTCTCGTATACGTTAGTCATTATATTTTGATTTTCCATAACTTTTTATTGTCAAAGCACGTCTTTTACACCGAGTCACTAGTATATCACTGGTAATCTATATACCTTTTGATATTTACGAACCTTACTTTATCGCATTTGAATGCACTAAAACAGGTATTTTTTTATTACAAAATTGTATAATTCGTCAATAGTTCACGTATTCGTAAGCTGGGGACGTAAAGGTCTAAAGATAACACAATATGCAGCGAAATGTTTGTTTGTATTCATTTGTATTTCTTTAATTTTGGGTGAAGGTGTTACCTTAATTGTATAAACTTATGCTTAACGTTTTGTCATGACTTTCGGTCCCAAACTACAACCCAATTCAATTTCAGTACAAGCTGGACTCTGTTCTCATGGTTAGATTTGAAAGAAAGAAAACTGTAACTCAAAGCTCATTCACCAATACCACCTAGCATTGGAAAGGGTCGCCACTAAGAGAACAGGGTGACGCTACAATGGATGAAGGGACACAGCGGGTCACTGGGTAATGACGCCGCCGATGAACTGGCTAGGAGAGAGTCAAAATGGTACGGAAGGTGATCATGTGCGAGTTAAACCTACACCTAAAACTACACAATCTACAATTATATTGAATGTAATTTTTATTCAATAAAAAGTACAATTAAACTAACTATGTACAAAGGTATCAGTCAGATTACCTAAGGACCGTTACAAACGGCCTATAGGTAACTCAACTGTTCCAGACCAGTACCAGACGGAAGCGTGGCCAAGACACTGGCTGCATTGCCACGCTGAATAGCTATGCTAATTCGCTGGCCTAAATAAGAGCCAGGTCTTGGGTCACATGTCGCCTCAATCAAAAGCCCCGCAAGATTTTTGAAAACCCGGAGGGAACATACATATAAAAATAACATTCCGTGGGGAGCACCGGCTCCCCACGGAATGTTATTTTTATATGTATGTTATTAATATAGTAAGTGGCTCTGGCCGTTCTAGGTATTGATAAATAAATTAAAAATACGTCTGTTGAAAAGCTATGGGCCATCGATGAGTCAAGCATGTTTTTTGTTATTTTTAAGCATTCATTTCAAACATACGTAGAACAGGTGGGAGTAAACGATAAAATGGTGGTATCTAGAAGATAGGCAGACTTCAACAAAGTCCTAGTCTTAGGAAATACGCCAACTTTCTTGGCATGACCTGTAGCGGTGCATGACCTTTCTTATAGATCTCGTTTTATTTTTGGTATCTGGTATAAATAGTGGTTGTGTCTCTAGCTGATTTAAATTTCATACGATAGGTGTTGCACATTTTTACGAAATATAACAACCAGCATTAAATACTTGATTTAATACCTGAATTCGATGTCGATAAACGAGTTGAGTGACAAAACAATAAGATTTTTATGTCTCTAACGCAATATTTGCTTAAATTTGAATGTTTACGAGAAATTGATCTATCATGTTTAATTACTACTGCGAGTTTGATTTAGGTTGCCGAGTCGGTTCGTAGTGGTTGACGATATTTCCATCTTCATAACGTGTGATAGAGTGATCGCATTCTCTGAGTCTGTATTTCTCGATTAGGTAATTACAAACTATACCAGTGCAGTATCACTTGCACGTAACATATGACACCGAAAAACCAATGATCACTCTCTATCAAAAGCCATGTTTAAGCACAGAATACCTAAAAGTACAGAAGGATTACTCTCTACCTACTCTTACCACTTGCACACGACATTGAATCTTATCGTTTGGCACTAGCTTTCATATTCCGTTTGGCACTTGGAACCGGTTTCGCGGTTAGAGCATAGGGATCCCATTCGCCGTCAAGTTCTACAAACAGTTGATCCGCGAGGTTTGAAACAGAGGTCAATGGAACGGTGATAGGTGTAGGTAGGTACTTCAATCTATCCAATTATCAATCGAATTATATTTGTGATCGAACTATAGATGAATATCTACATAAATCAAAGTCAAAGTCAAATATATTTATTCAGTAAGATTTTTAGGATCACTTTGAAACGTCAAATCTACCGCCTGTTCGGAATCGCGACCAGCACACAAGGAGAAAAGCAAGAACCTCGGGCTAGTTTTTTTTTTTTTCATGATCCATTACAATAGTTTAAAATTATCGAATACTAATTACAATTTATTCACTGGAGCAAATTCATTTTTTTTATGCCATGCTTTCTTATCTTCTAGGTAATCTGAAATTTTATTATAAGCTTTCCCAGATAGCTTTTGTTTCACAACATTTTTGAATTTGTTATTTGACAAGCTTAGCATATCACTTGGTAATTTATTATAAAAAAGTACAGTTTGCCCTATGAACAATTTATTAACTTTATAAGCTTTTAAGCCTAGTTGTGGGAACAGCGAGTTTATTCTTATTTCTAGTATTATAATTATGTTTATCATAGTTTTTGTCAAATAAGCTTATGTTTTTACGCGCGTATTTTCATAAATATATTGGCAGGGCATATGCAATAAATTTATTTCTTTAAACTTGTCTCTTAATGAATCTCTGGGACCCATTTTGTAAACAGCGCGAACAACCCTCTTCTACAATACGAATATGGTGTCTATATCTGCAGCACTTCCCCACAATATTATGCCATATGACATAATACTGTGAAAGTAACTGAAGTAAACTAGTCTTGCTGTAGCAACATCTGTGAGAAGACGTATCTTCTTTACAGCATATTCTGCAGAACTAAGTCTCTTGTCACCATTTATCTATGTGTGGGCCCCATTGAAGTTTATTATCGAGGGTTAATCCCAAAAATACAGTGGTATTGACTAATTATCTGTGTTCCTCTTCAACTTTTGCATTAGCTTCAATTTCAGGTACATTTGGTAAAATAAATTGATTAAATTTGGTCTTTTTCTGATTGAGTACTAAGTTATTTACATTAAACCAGTTAACAATTTTTGAGATTGCATTGTTTAAGTTTTCAAAGTTAGGAATTAGTCGCTTCAATCTAAATAGAAATGACGTATCATCTGCACGCAGTACAATTTCATGGTCATCCTTAACTATTTGGGGCAGTTCATAAATATATACAAAGAATAATAGAGGCCCTAACCCTGCGGCACGCCCATGATTACCAAAGATCCTGTTGAACGCTGGCCGTACAACACGTCGACTCACTGTATGCGATCACATAAGTAAGACGTGAGTAAGTCTAGTGCAACACCCTTAATACCATAGTGGACTGATTTTATAATCAGTGTTTCGTGGTGCACGCAGTCAAAAGCCTTCGACAAATCACAAAAGACTCCTAACGCATCATGTGATTTCTCCCAGACCTCGAAAATATGTGATACTAAACTAATACCGGCATCAGCAGTTGAGCGACCTCTAAATAAGAACCTAGGTAGGTAAAAACTATTAGCTCAGTAGAAAAGCAACTAAAATATATGATTTCACGCAACTATTCATTCCTTTAGACATCCTAAAATGTCTACCCTCAACTGCAACCTACAAGGTTGCAGATTAAATTGAATGAGATATATTTATTACCGTATTTATCAGCAGTGAAGCCGAAAAAACTCGGCTCCTCGAGTAAACACTCAAGCACACGCGCATGCATAAAAACCATTCTCATTTTTGCGAATTTGTCTCGGAGCGTCGTTACGCTAGTACTATTAGGTATTCTGTGGTGTCGTGCAGCAAACCTGCCAAAAAATGCCATCTCGCGTAGTAAAATGGTGCAGAAATAACAGTTAACATGAAACATACCGTTTAATGGTATATCGTTTCATTAGTAAGTAATAATACAGGACATAGGTCTCCCCCATATCTATCCAAGACTTGCGGTCATCCGCCGTTATATACATATATATTTTACTGTACGACGGGAAAACGTTTGGCCTTCGTCACTTTCGTAGCTGTCTATATAACGAATAGTTTTTTCAGTAGGCTACTTTTTAACTGTCTTCAAAAATGAAGGAGGTTCTCAATTCGTCAGAATCTTTTTTTTTTAATGTAGATATAGGGTAGTATGTGTTCCCCGATACTCGACGACGACTGGTACGATTTGGTAAATTATTTTGTTATTAGAAAGGGTTTTTCACAGGTGGTTCCATCGTCATCAGGTCAGGATCTGACGATGAGATCCTGGACAAATCGAGGGAACTCTTAAAATATTATGGGCACACTTGAAGCGATTTGGATATGTTTAGGGTGTATTCCTCAAAAGAAATGAAAAAAACTGACCCCTTGTTATTTTTTTGTTTAACTCCGTCATTTATCACCAATTGTAAATATGTTTTATTTGAAAGAATATAATCATGTGCCTACTTTTAAATTTCTATAGAAATTTCATCAAAATTGGTTCAGTAGTTTGGTTTTCAAATCAAAATACTTGGAAAAAATACGTCATCCTAAATTGTATCATATTCTTAATGAATGTCGGTTTTCTTTCAAGTTTTTAAAACATTATTATTATTAAGCCTCTTAGCCTTATCCCGTTTGCAGATAGCATTTTAATATGCTGAGTCAACAAGGGAGCAAGGTTTCGGACAGACTTTCAAAAATGAACTCACATTTGGCTTTCGCCATTACGAAATTTGGTTTATTTGTCTCAAAATTTACATATATTATGCTTTAAGATGTTGTCAACTGAGGAAACACGGTGAGCTGGTGGAAGGCTTAGACGACATAATAAAGAACACCCTTTCCACGGTTTTGAATATTGAGTTGGATGACAGAGCATGGTCGCAGGCCTCATTGCCTGTTTGATTAGGCGGCCTAGGTATACGAAACATTTCTAGTGTTGCTTTGCCAGCGTTCTTGTCTTCCGTTTAAAGTACACATTCTTTGGTTTAAAAAATTCTAACACCATCAATTTCGGCTGTTCCTGGCAATGTACTCCAAATTTTTTATCTTGACGAGGCTCGAAATACTTGGCATAGTGCTTGTCCTAATACCGATTCCCCAAAACACCTTTCGAGTTTTGAGTTGACACGAAATTATCTATTACATACGTGCTCAACCTCTACAAATCGTGCTCGTCTTTTAGCTGATCCAAAATGGGAATCAGGTCTTTGGCTGCAAGCATAACCATCTTGCAATACCGATACAATTATGGATCCTGTAACTTTCCGTATTGCCATTGCCACTTGACTTCGGCTAGGTGCAAGATGCTACGCCTCTCACCAGTGCCGGTGCGGTGCGGCTGTAGGTCAACTTGGTTTTCACGGACTTTCATGTACAAAGTCTGCCGGCAGGATTTTGCGCCACGCAAGCCTTAATGACATTCGTCGATCTTTTACCAGTGTAAATGATCCAGCCGTTCTTGAACCGAATGGTCTTTTACGTGATGATGGTAAGCGGCCCGACGGTATGACTCTTGTCCCTTGGGAAATGGGTAGGCCTTTGGTGTGGGACGCTACCTGCATCGACACCCTAGCGCCATCTTATCTGCCTGGGACATCAGTTAAGGCTGGTGCGGCGGCTGATTCAGCCGAGGATCACAAAAGGCGCAAATATAGCGGTCTCTACAGAGCTTACCTATTTGAGCCTTTTGGGGTGGAGACCTTGATGTCCGTGGGGAGCCGGTGCCCTCCGGGCTTTTATAAATCTTGCGGGGTTTTCGATTGAGGCGACACGTAACCCAAGGGCTGGCTCTTATTTAAACCAGCGAATTAGCATAGCTATATTCAGCGTGGCAATGCAGCCAGTTTCTTGGGCACGCTTCCAACTGGTACTGGTCTGGAACAGTTAACTTACCTATAGGCCGTTTGTAACGGTCCTTAGGTAATCTGACTGATTCGTTTGTACATAGTTAATTAGTTTAATTGTACATTTTTTTGAATAAAGCTATATTGAGCATACATTTTTTATACATAAATATATACATACTTTATACTGTTATTTCAATGAGAAGGGTGTATTCGTTTACTATTTTTGTTATACCTACAGTCTTAGCATCGATTTGAATGCTAGGATACTTTTAGTAGCAGAGTTTGATACATTCAAAATTTCGATATTTCGTTTTAATGCTAGATTAGATAAGTCCAAAAATCCGGCCTCACAAAGGTTAAAGGCGCTGAATGGTAGTGTGTCCACAAAACGTTTGAGAACTCTTGCACCGACACTGCGATTGCCACACATAGCCCGCGTACCGTCTGTGTATACCGACACAGTTCTTCCATTGTAACCATTGTAAACCTTTCTCTTTTATATAGACATCAATTGTATTGAACATTTCCTTTTTTTTTTCTACGAATAATTGCAAAACAAGATATCTAAGCATGCAAAACAAAATATCTTCATCACCTTAAAACTTAAGTTTAAAATTCATTCGTGAATAGGTACATTGTTTATTCAATTAGGTTAACCTTAGTTTTTTCATGCGAGAACTTATTAATGGTTATGAGTTATGTCAGTTTCTTATGTATTTAGCTATATAAAACTGTTTTTTTTTTCGAATAAAGTAAGATATACTTAAAAATCATTATTATATTTTATGCTAATTTTCATTTGAGGTCCAAGATTTATGTGGAATCATAGAATAAACATATATTTAAGGGTATAAAGATCCATTTATTCATTCAAAAACCATAATATGTAAAATGTATACTACCTATTTACAAAAACAGCAGTCGACGGACAACAACAATTATTACTTGTATGAGTAACATACATTTGTAGTCACTCAGTGCTTAAAATTAAACAGTAATACATAACTATACATGTAAATGATAAATTGCTCTATACCTTCTACATAAAAGCTTTTGACTATACATTTTCATCAACAGATATTACCAACCTGTTTGCTTCTTTAACTGTATTATTTTTAACTTTAAATAAACTTTCAGCTATTTCTTGTAATGTTTTGTCCTTAGTTTCAGGCAAATATATATACAATAAAGCAATAACAATAGAACAACTGACTCCAAATAGAAGAAATGTTCCGTGAAGTCCAAGTGATTTAAAAACGAATGGTGCCAGTTTAATTTCGATACCCATTATAATTTTACCGAATATAGCTAACAGACACAAGGCAAAATTCCTTGACCTAATAGGAATCAACTCGCCAATAACTGTTAAAGACAATGTCTCAGGTCCACAACTCACAGCTATCGAAAAACACATTAGTAAACATACAGAAACATACACATTTTCCTCCATAAAATAAATATGAATAAGATATAGGTACAATGATAGCACAAATAAAATTGAAATTCCAATACAGGACGATGACAGTAACAAAGTTCTGCGTTTCAGAATTTTTGTTAAAATACAGCCGACATACATACTGACCACTGTGATACCGTCTAGTATCAGCATCGCTGTATACGCAGTTGACTCGTTATCTGTTATTTTCTTAAGAATATCGATTACATAGACAGTACACACTAGTTTTCCAGAAAAAACACCGGATAGTCCAACCAATATTGCAATTAGAGTTGGTTTGTAAAATTCTTTGGACCTAACAGTCATGTACAGATCTTTAAATATATTTTTTTTAATTGCTTTTCTTTTTTTACATTTCATTAAATCCTTGTGATAGTTTATTAAATTATCTAGTTCTTTTTTAGCGTCATTGTTACAGCCCTTCAGCCATTTATGACTAGTCTCGCATTCTTGATATCTGCCTTTACTAGCTAACCAATACGGAGATTCTGGCCATAAGAGAACTGATAAAGTCGTATACAGTGAACATATTATTCCCAATAAACCAATCTTTTTCCAGTGAAAGAACGTACCTATCGCATTAGACATCCAAATTCCCCAAAACATTGACGCTGACTTCAAAGCCAGAAACATTCCTCTATACTTTGGCGAAGTATATTCCGATAAAATTACCACAGCTATTGCTAATTGAGTAGCGCTAAACAACCCTTGCATGATTTCACTGATAAGAATTTGAAGAACGCTTCTGCTGCAGAAGAAGATGATGAAGGCCACGCAGGAGTTTGCGAAGGCAATGAACATGCATATTTTCCTTCCTTTTAGCTTGGTGTAGAGTGATACCACAATCACCCAAGGAATTGCACTGAAGTCAAAAACAGATGCTAAAAACATAAAAAAAAAATAAAACAAATTAGTTCAATAACACTATGAATTCCTTGAACGGAAATATTAAAACTAGCTGTTGAGTCTCATATTTATTGAAACATATTAGAAACTGTGATGGACGTACTTAGCCAAGATGCCATTTCGTCTCCAATAGGTTCTGAAGGGTTTTCTCTTCTTAATTGAGGGATAAATACTGTAGGAGCTCCCACGCAAAGTCCCAACATAAAGAAAGAGACCCATACTCCGCTACTTATATAGAGCTGAAACAATAAAAAAATGCCTTACCACACATGTTTTTAATGATTACATTTTGATTACATTACAACTAAGAAAAATAATGATTTTGTTGCAAAATAATCACCACTAATTCTGATTATTGATCGGGTGAGCGAAATTAACAAGATCTCCGAGTTAAGTTGGGAAATCTGGCACTGTATGTATGACAATTAGTAACTCTCGAATGAGGTATCCAAATTCTATTAAACTACAATTTACTTTTTGTTCATTTATTTACTGAAACCACGCCTACATTAACATCAAGAGTTGTGAAATTTCAAATTTTTTAAATGTAGTTAAAAAAATCATAGGGTCTTGCAAGAAAGTGACGTGAGGGTATATGGCGTCTTATGGACATTGTAAATGGTCTATTCATATATATACGTTTTGCTCAAAAGGGTTGCCATGTCAATGTTATTAATAGTATTTGGAAATACATGCAAGAGGTTTGTGGCAGCGCACAACTAATATTAACTCCATACAACCTTAATAAACTCGGAAAAAAAGGATACACCTTTTCTCAAAAAAAGGTGTGCTCAGAAAAAGTTGTAACGAAACCATTATTTGATTGTAGTGTTACTAGAATTATTTTATGTGTTAATCTCCGTGGTTTAATACCTAAGACAAACCAGACTTCACGAGATCGGATCGGGGAGGACCCCTCATACCTAATTCGAATAGAAAATAACTTAGTAGGTAGCTCCATTCTAGCCTAGTGAACTTCCTTATTTATTTATTTTTTTCTTATTAACTCAGTAAGTACCTAAACAAGTAGGTAACCGCAAAAAAATGACAAAACATTTTGTTGGGATACTCGTTAGTACAAGGGGCAGTGGCATGCAAAATTGGTATTCATATTAATGTGTACTTACTGAACTTGAAATGTATCATTCCAATCTACCTTTAATACTTTAAGACTGACCGGCGCGAAAATGAAAAAAAAATCAATAGAGAGCTATGAAAGTATTCATACCTGTCTAAATAACGGTTTCCAATCATTAGCGTCAGCAGCTAATGCATCATTTCCATTGTCACTTACTTTGTCGTAATCGTTAAGGTCATTCATCATTATAATTTTCTATAAAATTCTTTGATTTGTATTCAACACGTCTTTTACATTCAGTTGTAACCATAACTTTGTGAGCATAACCTTAGGTGATAAAATATTTAAATCTATTCAAATTTTATCTGCCAGGACAATTTAAGAACAAGTTTTTATAGTGTATAATTTGTTAATAATATTCCTATTTGTAAGCTGGACAACCCGTTAGTAGCCGTACTTTTTACCGACTTCAAAAAAAGGAGGAGGTTCTCAATTCGACGGAATCTTTTTCTTTATGTATGTTCCCTAAAAATACATAAATCACTTCAAGTGTGCATATCATTTTTGAAAAGTTCTCTCGATTTCTCCACGATTCCATCATCAGATCCTGACCTGATGACAATGGAACCACCTGTGAAGTATACCCTTTCAAACTAAAAGAGTTTTTTTAAATCGGTCCAGTCGTCTTCGAGTAATCGGGGAATATACATAATAAGATTCCGACGAATTGAGAACCTCCTCCTTTTCTTTGAAGTAGGTTAAAAATAAGCTTTCCTGGAAAGTCAAAGTCAAAGTTCTTTATTTTTTTTTGAACATCACTTGGTAATCGTCATAGGGCAAACTGTACGCTTTTATTCATGTTTTTTCTTATCATAAATAAAAGCGTACAGTTTGCCCTATGAACGATTTATTAACTTTATGGAGCCTAGTTGTGGGAACAGCGAGTTTATTCTTATTTCTTGTAGTATAACTGTGTTTATCTCAGTTTTTATCAAATAAGCTTATGTTTTTACGCGCTCGACGTCTACGACACCTTGCTTTAGAATCGTGTACGGGTAATAATACGGGATTCTGGGTAATATCAACGCAATGATGGGAATGAAGATAAATACAGATGACCTACACAAATGTTAAGAATCGGTTCCTACTAAGGTGCAGTGTTGGGGTGCGCTAACCCCAGATCGGTCAGGATCATACTGGATATAGGACACTAAACCGATTTTGTTAAAAAATATTTGGGAATACTCGTAATCTAGAGTCATATCTTTCCAACAAAAAATATTTCTTCAAACCGGTTGAGATATGACGGAGTTCCGAGGTATTCATTAAAAAAACTTTTAATGAAAGTTCTTTTTTAAGTTTCTAAAAAAGAACTTTCATTAAAAGTTTTTTTGAGGTTAAAAAAAGTCAGCATGTTCCGTTATATCATGACAATCTTTCATGTAATGCAAATGAACGCACAGCTCAAGCGCACATTAGTCCAAGAACAAACCACCTCTGTGGTCTAGTGGTTTAACCCACCGATTTCAGATCCAGAGGTCCGAGACCTCTGTTCGATCTCCAGGGGGAGTATAATATATTGTGCTTGGTTTGGTTGGTGGTAGGACTTTATTTAATTCCGCCTGGCTAGCTACCACCATCTTACCTAATTTTGTTGCCATAATAACAATTCTAAAATTGTTGTGTTCCGGCATGCAGAGGTAAGATAGCCATATCCTTTGTTTGTTGAGGATTCCGGGTGAAGTGCGCTACCACCTTCACCCTTATCTCAACTAGTAACCAGGTGAGATGACGGCCAAGTGCTTACCCGAAGTACAACAAAAAAAAAAACATTAAATTATCAAACTTCCTTTCATTGTGTAAGGAAATGATAATGGAATCTTCCCACGGAATCACAGGAAATAAGTCTAGAACATTTCATGAAGTTGATATAGCCTGACCGGTGGGCAGATCCAACAGATTCGGCCTTGAACCCAAACCAGCGCATCGATCGTCTGAAGGAACCAACCTTGAACCTACAAACTGGGTTAAGCTCACTGTTTTGACGGTAACTATGCCACTGTATGCCAGGCAGCCCTGCAGTGATCACATATATATGTGCAGTGATCACATATATACACACAGTCATCATCACTAGCCCCATTACACAGCCCACTGGATGGACCTCTTCTTATCTTAACTTGAGAAAATATATATATATTTTTTGTATAGTTCCACGGGGAAGTGCTTGGCCTTCATCTCATCTGATTTTTTCAAGTGGAAGCGCACTTCACCCGGAATCCTCAACAATCTTTGGAACTGGCTTTCTAACCTGTAAATGCCGGAACACAACCATTTTAGATTTATTTTTTTTATACAACTAGGAGACGGAACAAGCAAGTAGCCCACCTGATGTTAATTGCACTCTTGCCTATAACAATGCCGTACTGCGTAGGACAAATCCACAAGGAACATAGCCTACACGGCACTGCATTGCGCCCGTCAACTTGAGGCATAAAGGTGTTAAGCCACGCGTGCCCGTAACTTCAAACCGGAACATAGCAATGCTGCTTGGTGGCTGAAATAGGTATGGTGGTAGTACTTCTCCGGACTAGCCCTTTGACATGGGGCTCTACTACTCTTTTGTCTAATTGCTGTTATGGCGACAGTTTTAGGTAAGATGGTGGTAGCCAGGTGGACTTCAACAAAGTTCTACCACCAAGCACAATATTATACTCCCCATGGGATCGAACACGGGACCTCTGGATCTGAAATCAGTGGGTTGAACCACTAGACCACAGAGGCGGTCTCTACTTGAGTAGCTGAGTGACTAACACATAAGAACACATAATCCTGGAGACTTGACATTTACAGGGAAGCTTCTTAGTTTAGTGTTGGGGTGCACTAAGGAAGGGTTTTGGGGAAAAAAATCGGAATTTTGTGAGTAAGTTTGGTAAACGGAACCCATATAAGATAACTCGCGAGTCTGTCTGTCTGTCTGTCACACCCTATTTTCTCCGAAACTACCAGACTGAAATTAACTTTGATACGTATAAGCGTAGAGTTCGCTGACTTTATTAAGAGCGCGCCCAATGCCAAAATTACGCAACAGGAGCATTTTCAAACACACTCTTTAATAGTAACAAAAGTAGTTATTCCAATAAAAAAAATACTGAAAGCTGGGAAAAATCTTGTTGAAGTACAATCGAATAGAATTTTGAAAAAAAATCTGAGTTCTTTTAAAAAAAAAATAGATACTACCCTAAAAAAACGATTTTAATTCAATTGCTCGAAATTATCAGCGACAACCCCAATTTTTATTTATGAATGAAATAGCTAGACTAGTGTTTTAGTCGAATGATCGGCTAGTTTTTTAATTTCACGTTTACATTTTAAATAATTAAATGAAATTCTAACAAAAATTATATTCTGGACCTAAAAGCCATTTCATTATCAACTGAACCATGCAATTTTCGACTTTATGTTATGCCGTTTTGATACAAAATAGATCATGGGTTCTTGGTCAGTAGTCGGGCGGCGCTCGACGTGGAAGGTTGTTCCCGGCCGCTTTGTTTCGTAATCCAGCGCGTAATTTGAATTATGTTATGAATATCAACTGGTACTTTTTTTTTAGTAATTAGGTACCTACCTATGCATAATAAAATTAATTGAAGACGGATTTCTAATATGATATTTTCAAATCAACGCAAAGAGTTGATAATGGTAGCACCCTATTCTCATACAAATTGAGTCTAAATTTGATGGTTCAAACCCGGCCGGGCCGCGCGTTTGCCGCTGCACTGATCATTTCTACGTAATCTTGACAGTATAGGCAAGATTTTCAGACAAATATCCTCATAGCCTCATAGCTCAGTTGGTAGTAACTCTGCCTTCTGCGTTGTAGGCTGTGGGTTCGATTCCCATACAGGACAAATATTTGTGTGATGAATATAGATGTTTGTTCTGTGTTTGGGTGTTTGTATTGTATGATAAGTATGTATTTACAAAAAAAAAAAAAGGATTTAAGTATTCTATCCGTAATCTAGTTCCCATATCTTGTAAAATGGGAACTACATTACGGATAGAATACTATGCTTAAATTGGGGCTAGATGGCGCTGTGTGAAATTAATAACCTGTAATATTTATATATGTATACTCGGCATACTTGTACTACCTACATAAATGAATGTTGATTATTATAATTAGTAATTATGTAGCCAAATCCAGTACTTATGTAGAAAACTTCTTCAGACGGGTTGCGTACGAATAAAAATCATGGAACTCACGTCATCATCACCGAACGCTTTCCATGAGCTATATGTATACTTTGTATATATGTACATAATGTACTTTTTGGGTGAACAAAAAGCGAGTAGCTCGCGTCATCATCACCGCACGCTCTTGTGAAATGTATCGTCGAGCTATTAGATTATTATGCGCGACACTGTTACGCTAACCGACACCACTTTTGACTTTAAACACATCAGGATTCAAGTACCAACAATCTCAGCTGTTTCCTTTGATTTCATGATTTGACTTTCTAGAATTATTAGATTATGATACCGTGTAGATGTGATACTTTTAATGTTGTTGTAACGTTTCGCAGATTTCCATATCTCGAAAACCGCTGGATGCTCCAATTTAAAAATAATACCATGAATAGACCTTAATTTGTGTGTTATTTAGTATTTTAATTTAATTGGCGGATACATAGTAATTAATAAGTTTTTAAAATGATTAAAAATCGGATTTACAAGCATCGTAACAATTTGATTAATGTAAAATGCGTCAAAAGTTTTTTGGTACGATTAGTATAATCTCCTATGTGTAGATAGCCGTTTTTATTTTTTAGATATTTGGAGTAACAGTTTCCGCCAGAAGAACGTCCTACCAGCGGATTTTCTTAGATGAATTTGTAAGAAAAAAATAAACACCAATAATTTGAGTATGACGCCGTGTAAATGTTGGTCATAAAATTAAATTCGTGTATGGTTCTGGAGATATTGCAATTGTTAATAAAATACTACCTACTGACTACTAATTTTCTTGGGTTATGTCGGTATAGGTAATAGGTACATACTTCAAGTACCTATTACCAGTACGACGGCTGTCGTATAAATCTACATTCCAAATTACATTAAAATCTGTTCGCAGTAATATTTCTCTAATAAATAATCGTGAACCCAATCGTAAAGTAATAGTACCTATATATGATTTATATGAGTGTAACGCATTTAATGTGCTCAACGTCACAACCTCGAGCGATCGTGGCGCGCTGTGGTAGCTTTATGCACTAGAGCGGGCGGTGCAAGACGCACGGGTGAAATTTTTTTTTTCCTGGCATTGGGCGCGCTCTTAACTAGTAGATAGCTTAAATAAGTGAATTCAGGTTTTGAAGGTTGCTATTGGAGGGTAAAGTACAAAATAAAAAAAATATCCAATAGCATCGTGAAGCATTACAAATTAAAAGTCTTGTCACAGATAATAAAATACAAACGTATGTCTTGTTATGATATGATCAAATCTATTTTTACTCGACTACCTCAGAAGGAGGGTCATGTTTTTAGAGAGTTTATATGGGATTTCTAAATTCCATTCTGCAGCCTTAACGGTTTGATAAAATTTGGCTTGTGATTTGTCATTTGATACGTATGAATTGTGGGAGTGACAGTCATAGGTTTTATTCATTAATATGGGGATGAGATCAAAAGTTAGAGGGAGGGGGGCGTTCGTTTCTCTATCAGCGGGTTCAATTTCACTAACCGAAATAAATAGACAATTGAAATTGACACAGAGTGTGTTGTATTGCCACTATAACTACAAATAGTTATTTATATAATTCATTGAAGAAGCGCATTTTGTCTCGCTCTAGGGCAGAGCAAAGATAATACTCGTATATACTAAGACGAAGGAGCGAGTTTTCACAGAAAGCATAAAATAACAGATCCAAAACTAATTTTGTATCTTGTACATAGTCATATAGCATATAATGAAACATACTCCTCAGGCGTATACAGTCGCAAGACAAGAGAATAGATACCACATTTGAATAGCCAGAACGCAAGGCCTGGAAATGTGACCCGATCCCTGACCTAAAATCGTCAGTTCAAGGCCACTGTCCCAGTGCAGCATGGACTTGCAGTTCTTCGTAAACCTTATCTCCATAGGGTAAAGCTCATATTCCGTGTGGACTGGATGGATATTGATTTTGAAGCATTTGTTTTGCCAGTTGTTACAGATGCTATCAACCAATTAAGTTTGAGCTTGGTGTGAATTGGTTTTGTGTGTATGGAATGGAACACGTTTTGCGGGTTGATTATCTTTGTAGGTTTCGTATTTTAGTTATGCATTTACTATCAATGACTGTTTTTTTTAATTATTGTACGACTTCCTTTTGTCCGCTGTCGGTCGGCGGCTGTCGGCGGCTGTCGGTCGGTTTGTTCTCACCATTATTCAACCAATTTTGATGGGTATTGCACACATGTTCCTTGATTTATTAAACTTTTTTAGGCGATCTTGATTTTTGATAGGGGCGAAAAGGGTGAAGTTTGCTGTAGCATTGTTTATCAACGGATTTCAATAAAATTTGAAAGACACGCTAAGGATTTAATTCTACACAAAGTTGTTATGGAAAAAAACGGGAGTGGAGGGGGAAAAGGGGAGAAGTAGTTATAGGATTCAATTTTTTTTTTTAATTTATACCTACCTTTACCAATCAGATTATGCAGTCCTCTCCGCCAGTATTACTAGTATCAGTATTATTAGACTCGTAGACACCTTACTTCACCTCCAAGGACCAGGGTAACACGAGTAATCACTAAAACTTATAGCTATTTTTTCTCAAAAGTCTAAAGGAAAAGTGAAAGTGGAAAGCATCGGCTATTGCATGGTTATACGGGCTCGCGAGGTCTTTTGTTCTTACAGAACTCTACTAGGCAGGTGTTTTCAAGACTGGCGAGCTACATCGCAGGCTTAAAACTATCCACTTCTAATTAATTATTAATTTGGTAATATACAAATATGGCTTGAGCCACTCACACCTATTACCTGTTACACACATCAACTGCCCATTTGGGTCCACTGCTGGACAGAGCCTCTTCTATATCTCCAAAGCAAAGAAGGGTTTGGCCCCAATCACGCTTGGCAGACGGATTGGTGATGGCGGTTAAGGTGTAGGTACGAGTAGATAAAACACGGAAGGAAGCTGTTGCAATTCTTCTGGTTAGAACCGTTTCGCCACTGCAAATACCTATTACACATAAGTTCAAATAAATGAAAAAAATGGAATAACATTAATAAGCATAATAAATACATTGCGTTCTATGACATAATTTATGTGAACTACTAATATACCTCATTTATTAGTCTCACACAACCAGAAACATACATATGTATGTAAAAATTAACAATCATATTGGAACCAGTTTATCGCCGGCCAGCGGGTGACTTTGCATTCAAAGAGCCAAGCTACTTTACTCTGTTCATACGACGCTTATTGTAAGAACTAACCAGGGAACATGATTTGACATGAAATAGGTAAGCTCTGCACCACAAAACTTGTACAGGCAAGGCCTGCTAAGGCATGGACCCTATGATAGAGTGAGCTTACCCAGAAGGCACTGGTTTTTCCGCCTACAAATATAACACAGCATATTGCTGGGCGCTGAACTTCGGAGGGTGGTTGTTAACCGGACCTTTGCAAGACCTAGACTAGAGTGATCATTTAGCTGTAACGGCTGTAAAGGCCAGCGAATTCGTTGCACGGATATACCAGAAGTAAGATGTCCAACGCCCCTACTCAAATCGCCTTCCAACTCCAGGTAGAGTTGCAAGGGCCTTGTTCTTTTGACAGAACCATGCCTCGAGACGAGTTCCATTGTATAAATGTCCTTGATATTTTTTTCTTTTGTTCAGAATGTTTTGAGTTCTAAGCACAGATCGTATAGTAGCTTTTCAGTTAGCATTAAGGATGTTTTGATGTATTAGTTCAGTTTTGTATTATGTTTGCAAGGTATAGAGTTAGCCGATCCAAGTTTAATGAATAATAATTTAAATAATATTTAAGCAGGCGATCTCACCGGTTTTTCAGGTAGAATAGCTTAGTTCCTAAATTATAATGTTTTATGGGTATACATTTTAAATTAATTGTTTAAAGAACGTTAAAAATACAAACTGCTTATCTCGTTTACAAAATTTGATAAATATTTATATATCTTTATAATATTACTATATTTTCGAGGTGTATGTTGCCGGCTTCACCTCTTTGGGGCTCTTGATCGAAAACTTCGTCCTTGCCCACATTGCCCAGGCAAGTCAAATTCAAGTTGGCCTTTTTTATTTTTATGTTAGACATGATCAACAAAGAAAGAACCTTCAATGCGTGGAGTTTTACCACCTCGAAATCAAAAGGTTGTACAAACGGTCTGTATACCTATACAGACCGTTTGTTGTCTTGTAACTCAATAGTGACAGACCAGTACCAGACGGAAGTGAGTCCAAGACTGCATTGCCACGCTGAATACCTATCTTAACTCGCTAGCCTTAATACCACGGACCCAAGGTCTCGACCCCAAAAGGCTCAAATACGATCTGTTGAGACCATTGTATTTTGGGCTTTTAGAGATCCTCGGTTGAATCAGCCGCTCCACCGTCTGATGTCCGAGGCAGTGTAAAAGCACCATAGGTGCACACCAAAGGCCTATCTATTTCAAAGGGACAGGGTCATACAATTTCACAGATCAGCATAGAAATAAATATTTGCAAGATAGCACTCTAGCAGTTTTAAACTAGCAAAACAAGCTGAATTGAGACAGGTCAGGTAGATCGATTGCCTAGGTACTGGATATCCTCGGTGAAAACTGCGCGGAGCCTACAACCTTGCACCACTGACCCAAATACACAGTTCAAGATCGTGAGGATGCTCAAATGCAGTATGCACGTATTTAGTTCCAGACACCCAGCGCTGAGACTAAACGCATAGACGAATAAACGCGTGACCCTTTTCTTCTATTGTAAATATTAGATTCATTTTAAATCTTATTGTAATACGAGCTGACCCTGCGCAAATTACGTGCCCAAAGTTTTCTAAAGCTAATCATATGCCCAGACAGTGTGGTAAAATAATTGAATGTGAAGAATATGGTGCGAATATAGATTTTGTACTTCATTTCAATAAATTTAAATTTGGTATTCATTATGAACAGAAAATTTATAACGACAAAAACAAATACCATTGGTATTACTTTTTGGTATAAATAATATAAAGTAATAGATCGACGGTACAAAGCCAATGAGCTATGTGTGAAGTCCAGATGCCACCCAAGAATGTCAAATGTTGTTGCAAAATCAATGGTGTAACATTGATATGCACTGCACGCTACTCTATTCAAGATATACTTTTAAATTTAAGTTATATGTTCTGTGTTTGGGTGTTATATCATAAAGTACGTTATTTAAAAAAAGTATTGAAGTATTCTATCCATAATCTTGTTCCCTTATTACAGCTATTTACATTTTTTATTTTTATTGTACGATAGGGAAGTACTTGGCCTTATCTCATCTAATTTTTCAAGTTATGATAAGGCTGATGGTGGAAGCGAGTGAAGTGACCCGGAGTCCTCAACAATCTGATGAATATATAACCTTGAGATGCCGGAAACATTTTTCTTATGTTGTTAAGGTGACAGAAATAGGTGTGATATTGATAGTGATAGTGGTAGCTAGCCAGATGGACTTAAACAAAGTCCTACCACCAACCAACAAATGCGCAGTTATGCTTAGTTTGGGGCTAGATGCCGCTGTATGAAATTAATGTCTTGTAATGTTTATTATTATTTATACAGTTCCGTTGGCACCCTTTGGGCACAGAACCATAAAAGGAATAATATTACTGGCATAAGCCTCATTGCACAAGCTGCCCTCAGTTGGTAGAAACCCTGCCTTCTGCGCTGCAGATTATGGAATCGATTCCCACCCAGGACAAACATTTGTATGATGATGGGTATCACAAGGTATTAAAAAGAAACAAATATAAGTATTCTATCCAAAATCTAGTTCCAATATTACAAGGTATCCTTAGTTTGGGGCTAAATGGAGCTGTGTGAAATTAATGTCCATTTGTTCATAACAAGAACGACCTTAGCCACATCACGCTTCGTTTGTCTATGGTTTAGGCAGGAGAGATCCAAGTTTATATAAAATAACATGTATTTACGGTTCCCGTGAGTTCCGTCGCGGGTTATGAATGTTTGTCTCATCATAAATAACATACATTTGTTTCCAATGATTTTCAAAAGGCTTTCCATTCCATTATAGTCCAGTGTAACTAGCCACTTTCTAATTCAATTAATTTAATTTTCTGCAGGGCACTCAGTGCAATCAGGGAGCGCGGAACGAGAGACTGAGTATGATCAACATTACGCATGTCCATGTATGTCCAATGTCCAATATATAAACGTTTCTCTTGAATCGTTACTCGTTTGAGCCCTCTAAACCCTTAACAAAATTGGGGTTCGTCGAACTACGTGTCTAAAGTCCGTCACAGGATTGAACCTTGATTGATGAGTTTCCGTCAGACATCTGACGCGCGAACGAATGATGTCTGAAGTACAAAGAAGTTAGCGAAGGTTTTGCTCAATTGTTGAAACGCGATTAAATTAAGGCTTAGGTAGGTGTTATCCACACCTTACCATAATAATTTGCTTTAAAAACTAACCACTCGACCGTGTGACGTGTGATTGTGACGTAGACAACATACGCGAACCAAAGTTTTCATTAAAAGTATGCCCTAACTCTGAAACCGTTGTAACAACTCCTATATTATTTACCTACCTAAAGTTGTATGAGTTAGTTTCTATTTTTATAAATTTTAATTACTAAAAATAATTTAATTTACTAAGAATTTTAAGATTATTATATTTTACCTACAGACTCTGAACATTGACGCTTAAATTGACGTAGTAGTCCTACCTTACTATCCTACCCTATTACTGTCCTACCCTAGTCCTACCTACCTATTTGTTGGTTAGTCCGTCATGATCTACATTGGCACGTAAAACATCTAGTGATATAAGGACTCTACGTTGTGTATGTAGATGCTGATTCTTTGAAGGTATTACGAGATTTCTGGTGAATCTAACATCTACCTAAGCATTGAATAAACGAAACGATAATACCTATTTCATCTTCATCATCAACATCAACCTATCACAGTCAACTGCGTACGTACGACTCTTCCATGGTGCACCACTCAGCCCGATCTTTGGCCTTTCTCATCCACTCTCTGTCCGCCACTGTACGAAGGTCGACGCTCCATCTAGCCGAAGGACTACCTATTTATTTACCTATATCTGTAAAAATGACAAAATATTTAATAAAATAACAATATCCCAAATTGTACTAATTACAATAATAATGTGCGTGCGCAGCGAAGGTAAAAGGCTCCACCTACGCCTCCTACAGTGAATTGTCCACCAGAGACTTGGATAATTCCCCTCTGCGTCTTATGGCTAAGTGTGAGATAAACCGCTGAACTCTCACACTCAGGAGAGAACTCCCCCCATTACTTATTCTAGATAATGTAAGTAGTATGTCTGTTCATGTCATGCAAGAGAATTAGAGGGAATCAAAACCTATGTTTGTCTGTACGTACGTTTTAACCACATCCATAAAATTTACTTAAGAATTAATGACCTAAGCACAAAAATAAGAAAATATTCATACTTCGTTCTTTCAATAGTCATCTAATTGGGATACCTGCGGAACTAAAGGCTAAACCACTAGGTTTAGCCTAGTAAACTAAAGAGTCCCTATTCTATACTACAACATGGAATCCAATAAAACTATTTTCGAAGTTTCAAAGGTTTCCTCTCTATCCCCAAGTAGAAGATCCTGTTCCTATGGTACCTAACAAGTACCTAATCCTAGGAACATACAAAAAACCTAAAAAGTCATGTACAAATCCAGCGTAATTTGTCCTAAAATACATTACTTGCTTAAAAATCCCAGATCACGATCTGGTAATACCTATGTACAGTAAGTACATACCTTTTACGAGTAAGTGTACTCCTACTCGAGATTCAATGGAAATAATTCTCGAAGATACTAGACTGAAATAGATTATACTGTCTAACCGCCTCCAGGGAGTCTGTCCTAAAGGTTTCCACGATGTACTTCCTTTCGTTTCTCACTTCTTTGAGATTCCAAATTGTAGATGTAGATTAGACATGGAACCTAGAAATCTTCACGAACACAACTCCTTTAAGTACTCCTTTTACAGATGCTTCCCAGACACCAATACCCGAATTCCAAGAGGAATATTGGTAAAATTGTGATTTAAATATGAATTTCCTCAAAACATGACTTTCTACCAGGAAATCCAAAACTATCCTCTTTTTCATACTATTCTTTCTGACGTCTCTCGTCTATTCCAATTCCGTTTTCAAAACTCACTTTGTTTTATTTATCGAGAATAAGGATTTACTATTCCTTGACCAAACTTTGCTCAGTTTGATTACGTTAATATCTACTTGCTACTTGTATGTGTGATACTCTTCTACGAACCATGTAAACCAGGGTCTTACGACGATGCCAGCGGATCTCCTGAATAATGCATGGTATAATAGTCGTGCTTATACTTTTTGAAATCGGTATTAAGAGGCATTTAACAACATTTTTTTTAATTTACTTGGCTGTAGCATACGCGGCCTAAGAATCGACCCCCTCCAACTCAACCCGCGGATGTTGTAAAAGCCGATTTAAGGGATCTCACTAGAGGAAGCGGCAGCTTCTTGCTATATGTTACATAACACCTTTACTGTGATCACCAACCCGCTTGCCAAATGTGGTGATTATGGCAAAATCCGTTTTTGGAGGAGGCTGTCCAATATCTAACTAACCACTACATAAATGGGCTGTTGACGTGACTGTATTTACGACCCTTGACTTGACTTAAATTGACTACTTGATACACAGTAATCTTCTAATGCATAAAAGGACAAGTCCTGAGTGACTAACTGACTGAATGAACTAGCTACAACGCACAGCCTAAGCCGCTGGTCGCACAGACATTAAATTTCAAGGGCATGCTTGTCTCGGTGTGTTAACGCCAGCTAAGAAAGGAATTTTGAAAATTCGCAGCCTGAGCGTTCAAAATGGGGTTCAAAGTTCGGAGTAAAATGTTGCATATCCCTGAAACCTCAAATTATAGGCACTTGAAAATTTGTATGTTGAATGATGAGGAATTAGTTATGGTATATTTTTGGTTTTTAATATTTTTCAGAAATAAAGGGTGAGGTGTCCAATATTTAGACCAGACTAATAATAAACAAAAAAAAATAGGAGGTTCACATACATGAAACGCTTTTATAAATTGCTATTTTTGACCTGTATAATAACATACATAGTAAATGGATAGTAAAATCTGGCCAAACCGGAGTCGGACTGGCACTAAGACTTCAAAAAGCCTGCATTTTTTGCCTGGGAATGTGGGTCAGAACGTGTCTGCACACCATGTAGGAACTAATCGGTCAAATTTATTCAGATAATACATATATTTATAATATAATACTATCACCTATATCAAAAAACCAATACGCGGACGAAGTTCGAGTAAAAGCTAGTACTCTATAAACATTATACATTGTAACTTAGTTTTATGTGTTTTGGACTGTTCTGTCGGTTGAGTTTTGGTTGTTAGGTATAAATGATTTAAAATATTTGTGTTAAAATATAACTAAGTACTCTTTATGTAAATATGGACCATTTGATGAATATTATTAGTGCTTGCTATCCTAATGTTTGTATACCAACATCTGGTGGAATAATTGTGAGACTTAAACTATCTGTAAGAACTTATTATGTACCATGATTCAACAGACCAATAAATAATTTATCAATTATTATAAATATCGTGGTAAAACCTGTTATAGGCCACAGTTAGTAGCCACATTTCTTCGGGCATGCAGTTTCCCGTGCTACATCGGAATATAGTGTGTTTGCAAGAGACGAGATAGAAGGGTTCAAGAGCAAGAAAGATAGGAGTAAGAACTTAAAATAGAATTATATTATTTTAATTTAAATGGTTTTAAATTTTATCTTTTGTCGGCAGTCCCCATGACTGCCTTTTTTTACATAAATTATGATTCTTCTCTTGACCTCTAGGCTTGCCTAGCTCGAGACAAAAATGAGGTCAAGATTACGAGTTTCCCCAGGCTCTGGACTGACTTGCTCTTCTGTCAATTGACGGAACACAGCAATCCGTTGGCGCCGGACTTTGAAACCTAGCTCGCGTTCACCCGTAAGCCTGGTGGTGGTGGACTATCCCAGATCCACCAGTATTTTGATTCTGTTATAATAACACAATCAAAATTCTGGTGGAGATATTTCACGCGTGCCGGGTCCATTGTCCTCTTGGCAGAAACGTGATCCACCCTCCACAGTAATGGCGCCTGAGTATTTGCTTGCGGCAATGGTCGCTGAGTGCTCGCTGTCTAAATTCTGAACTCCGATACCTTCTAAGATTAAATCATGAAGGCAGCGAAGAATTTGATATAAATTAGATCTATTGATAAAGGGTATGATAGGGCCGATCCAGAATACTCAACAGGCTGAGGAACAGGTGGCTATCATACCTATAAATGGAAAAAAGAAAACAGAATTTTTGTTATTGCATTATACTTAGGTAATATGGGGTTGCTCAAACCGAGCACAATTTTGTACTCTCCTGAGGTACCCCTTCCAATCGACAAACGTCACTGCCAATGTTAATTATAATCATAACCTACAAAAAAAAAGCTGCTACACATGATAAGATTGATTAAACTCTTATTTATATTTATCCCACAACCTATATAACCATGATAAATCGATACAAAAAAACTAACCCAGTCTTTGTAAGGACACATTCGTAACGCTAAGAGATGGGCAGTACCTGTACTTTATTAATTTACCTACTCGTACCTTCTTAGATCAGATGAAACAAACAACAATGGTATTATTTTTAAATTTATTTATTTCTCAAATACGTACAACGCTCGTGACCACATGGTCCGAGTGCACAAAATTACCTTTTGACAGGTGAAATGTCAAGTTATCATGTCAACGTAGATTAGATTTGAGATACAACATTCAAAGTAATAATTTTGTGTATCGAAACATGTTTAATTAGCTAAGGCTGTTCAAAGCAGCAACTGTAAAAACAACTAAGTATTTCATCTACATTTCATCCTAACTTATTCCTTACTTATTTTCGATACAAAACTGTGAAAACGTGGTATCTTGGAAAACCTAATTTAAATGTGTTTGATTCCTTGCCTTAGAAATTAAAACAAAATAAAATAAAAGCAGTTCAACGAGTAAGGCGGTTCCCAAGTTTTTGATTATCACCATTTTATTGTAATTAAATAATTAATTAAATTAAATTCATGTATTCGAAAAAAAAAACAGATTGAATTTACTTTTAATATCAAACAAAGAGGGTCAATAATATGAATGTTTATTTTTAGCTGGAGCATTTATTCTCTCAAGTAAGTATATATTGGTTATTTCATATAGGGTTCTATATTAAAATGAAGTAATGATGAATCTGTTTGGTAAAACACGAAGAGGTTTTCAAATGATAAATGAAAAATTATATCTATTAATAAAAAAAAACACAACCATTTTATCTAATCTCATTTTTCTAAGAACATTAAGTAGGTAATTGCAAAAAACCATTTCCGATTACATTATAAATCTTTTGCATCTGAAAAATACAATTTTAGTAATAAGGATTTGTTTTCAATATTCGCACAAAGATGGCCAAAGCCACCGTAGCTGCCACTAGTTAGTGCCAAGCCGAAACGTGAGGTTATAAAATTTTAAACATAGTTAAAAAAAACATAATTCTATTATTGACATATTTTTTTGTAATTTAAGTACTTATAATTAATTAAATAATGATTAAATCGGCGTAAAACACTGACTCACAGAAAAATAGATACATATCTAAATTATTGAATTGCTACGCGCTTGTGGAGATAGATCATTGCTTTTATCTGAATTATATTCTATAATACTAGTAAAAATGCTTGCAATTGATTCTCCCTATTAAAAAAAATGCTATAAATTTGTTAGTTATAAGTCACCACCACATATAATTTGGATATAAACAAGAGTTTATTTTTAATAGTGATATGTTAAACAATTGAAGGATCCTGAAATTGAGGTAATAAAATTTTTATGTTTTAATTATTGTAACTGGCTATATTATGATAAACCAATCCGTAATTATTATATTAAAAGTATCAATAAAATAATAAATAAATATTTTGATATAAATGATGTCAATTTTACCAAGAGGCAGTTTACCATAATATAAACCAGTTAATATTATAATAAGCTTACTAAATAGTTTTCTAAAAATCTTCTAACATTGCTTTTAACATGGAACTACATAAACAATATGGTTATTATGTTTGTATACATTATGTTTACCAATATAACTTACATGTTATGCTACAACCCCATATTTGATATAATATGTAGTAATGTAGGTTACAAATTATGCTTCATTAACAGTATTAAGATTATATAACTTTAAATCTCAACACTAAACAACACAAGTTTTCATATTTTTTTATCATTATTATATTTTATTATAATCAATGACGTTAAATATTTATTTCATCTATAAATAAATTATTAATACGTTACTATTATGTCTTTTTAAAAATCAGGTCTCAGAATATAGTAATTAGTTATCTACAACAATTACTTACCTAACACCAAACACAGCAAAATAAAAATAGCTTTATAATACAGATCAGATGCCACTATTCAACATAATGAATAAGATAATTATGTTATACGATACACTTATTTAGTTTAAATTTATGACTATAATATACATATTTACAATTATATTCACTTTATTTGACTACACTATTAAACATATATATTATTTTATTTACCACCATAAGTTAGTGCAACCTCGTGAAAAGTTGTTCCACAGCAGTCAACCGGTTAGCTTTTATCATTGTCCGCTATCAGAGGCTGTTATTAGACTTAATAAATGAAATTTTGTTTCTTATTTGGAATCCATAAAAAAATACTTTAAAATGATAACATGAAACATTTAAAATAATTTTAAATGTTTCTGATTGCAGACACGTACTCCAAACGCGTTGACCCACAATTCAAGACAAAAAGTACTAAAAGTACATGCACAGTACTCTTTTAATTTCTTTCCACCCAAAAACCTCGATTATTTTTCCTTTGGCAACCTCTAGTCATAAATTGAGAGATGTAAGTAGCAATACATACCAAGCGAATATATATTTTTTTGCGAATCTGACTTTTTGACTACAGTCCATCAAATCTAAGAAGTACACTTTGACGTTTCGCATTTCTTATTATGCTATAACTTTGTTCAAACGTAGACACAAAATATTACAAACAGTAATTGTTTTAATGTCGAAAAATTATTTACTCAGATAAATAACTATATTTATTAAACATTCCTGTACATTAATCTATACTTGAATCTCGTAAAACTAGTTTAAAACATAAACAATCAGTAAAATTTTAAATGAGGTTCACGTTCATACAATGTTATGTCATTATGTTGTTTACAGTAGTGCTGCGACAGTTTAAAATTCTTGAGTTTCCAAATAATCGGTAAAAATATTGAAATATTTTAATTAATCGAAGCGACTTTTTGCGGAAATTCAGTGAGATAGTGTTGTGTAGTGCGCGAGCGACCGAAAGAGCGCTCCCACGGAATAACTACGCCAGCTAGTTCCATGCGCGATCGGTCCGAAGTTTAGTTCAGTAGTTCTCGAAATTCGAATTACTTGTCTTGAATAAATATAGGTACTTAAATAAATAAAAAATATAATCGTATTCTAGTAGTTTTCCCCGAACTGAGATCTCGTGATGTCTGGTTTGTAACGGAGATTAATTCTCGACTAGAAAGTAATTAACAAACGATAAAAGTGTGTTATCAATATACCTTTTTCACTTTACTTAAGCACTTTTTCTCGAACTCTCTTTATTCACCTGTTAGAGGTTCTCTTGTTGCTAACATAATGTAATATCCTTTCTAACAAAATACAAAGGTTGATGTCGATTTGAAAAAGGAAAAATTGTATCTATTTTTATTGAATATCTCTAAAACTACCCCTCTTTGCAAAAATCCCCCACCATAATCAAAATCTATTTACGTTGTCTCTATTCAGTTTAAATTTCATGAAAATCGGTTAATCTGTTCGAGAGTCATGCCGTCACAAACATACACACAGTGCCGGATTTCCCAATTATCTTTGTCGCATTTGCATTTGTCTTACGAAATCAATCGCTTTTACGGAGTCTCTCTCGATATTTTTTTTTCTCATAAGCTTGACACTTGCAATACGTCACTTGGCAGAATCGGTGAAATGGTTGCAAACCAAAATAAAGAAGTTGAAGTTGAAGTTCACTCCGTAGACACAAGTAGGTACAATACAACCTCCAAACTTCTATCTGAGTTTATAGTTTGATCAAAAAAGAAAGCGATTGTTTCCTACCTATAAAGTATCAATATCGATTTTTCAATTTCTCATTAATATCGGAAATTTTCGATGGCGATTATTTGGTTCACATCCCTAGACAAGTTGATCTGACAGCTGTCATAGTGTACTTCTTAGATTTGATGGACTATAGTATGATTATTATTTGTTATCAGTATTTGTTAATATACAATTATAGAAGGGTAATTTAATCACACCGAGCTTGAACTTTGTAAGTATTATATGAAGTCTGGAAATCTTCTGATTCTTTCAAATGCTATCTTACTCGTTACGGTTCAAAATATACAGCCATATTCCGATAGGACAGACAGACAGACGGACGGATGGACAATGATATATCATGTTTTAAGAACCTTAAAAACATTATTCAAACTGTACATGTACGTTGTATGTTAAAAAATAATAAAAGAAAAGTCTAATGAATATAAAAATAAATTACCTTCCCAAAAGTAGAAAACCTGCTCAATATGTTTTGTCAATTGTAAAAATATGCTATAATTTAGTCTAAGGTGACTTTTCCTAGCATAAGACAATCATATCTAGTAAAACTCTTATCCTTAACATAACTCTTAGCTGCCAGCAGCATTGCGTAACGTACATAAACTAGCTATCCTATTTTATTTATAGCTACGTTGAAACTATTTACCTAGTATTATCTATTTATAAATATCATTATATATCTAGGCTATCCATATAATGTTTAATTAGTACACATGCTATGCATAATGTTAATCCATCAAGTTCTTATTGCCTTTTCGTTCCAAATTATATTAAAATGTTTTAATTTTATTACATAAATAAAAATAAGTAAGACAGTATAATCATTTTTAGATGAGAGTGTTCAAAAATAATTAATCAAATGTATGATATTATGCTGCACAGCTATAAAAATAGATGAATTCTAAATCCTTTGACTATCACAAAAAAGATCCTTTAGAAGGAATATTAGCATTCTTGTCAGTCTTGCAAGCTTTGAAGTATTTAATGATATAGATATTATATTTTATAAAAAAAACATCAATTAAAGGCAAATTAAATAGCCCTCGATTCCCACACGCCCTACTAATTACTTTTAAGTTATTACAAAATATTTTAATTATTTAAGTACAAAAATATGTTGATTCGATACAAAAGTTTCCTAATGAATGATTGTAGATTACTTTTGCACTTAATAAGTTTCAATTATATTAGTATGTCATAATCAGTTATCCTTGAATGCCACAATTTAGCTATATGCGTGATTTTGTCATTCCAAAAACCATCACATAACAATATCATAGATACATTAGAAAGTAAATTATTGTATTTTATGTAGATACATATATTATAAAACATTCTGCAAACAATAGTAATCAATTTTGGTTTAGATCAAGAATTGTGTTATAGTCATAAAACAAATATTTAGAAATAGATATTAAAATACGAATAACAAACAAATAAAAATGTTTAATTTAGCTCTAAAATACCATGAAAAGAAATACAAGCTAATATTTTAATAAGTAATGCACCATTATGAAAAAATATTCCGTAAAAGTAGGTGTTATATTACTAAATTTACTTGAAATTAAGCAAGAAAATGACTAGGCTACTCAGAGTTGATTACAAAATAATGAAACCAAACCTATAACTCGATAGTCAAAATCATAAAATCGAAATACATTTATTTGCAACTCTTACACAAAAATCAACATAGAAATAATAATAAATAGAGACAAAAATAAAATATAAATTAAATAAGTAGTTAAACTCGCATAGAATTGAAAAAAGTTAAAGATAGTTATTAGTTTGATTATAATATTGTAGACTAATTGAAGGATATTTACTTACTATTAATAGTTACATCTATATTTTTGTGCTTCAAAGCGGCCTTGCCACCTGTTTTTCACAGGTGAACAATATTATAGGATCACTACTATTAATATTTTACCTTGAAAATGCTTATTTATAATGATCCCATTATTAATAACTTGTAAAATTAGCATTGTACGTTTCTTCTTTAAGCCTAATACGACATATCATATCAAAATAAGGTAATAATGTGCTAATCAAATATTGTAAAAAGAAAACTCAATATTATGACAAAAAAAATGAAAATTGATATGATGTAATTTAATAATGGGTACGTATATAAATTGCTCCGACTCCTATTTTGCAATAATTCATTTACTCGTTAAACGAAAACGTTTACTAAACGTTTAAAACAAAATTGTGAATAGTCATCAGAAAATCTAAAAGTAGTTTATAATTGAAAAAATTTATGAGACGGAAAGTAATTACAATAACAAAGGTTAAAGTAGGTGGTCATTAAACTCATGAAGCAGTAAATAACAACTTTTTAATAATTATTATTTAAGACTACGATTTTAGTTGTTTATTTTGTATGTAAGTTTTTGTACTGTAGTAGTTATTTTGTGTAATTTACTTATATTTTTATTTTTGTAAAAAACATCAATATTTTAAATAAAATATATCAAAAAGAGATATGGAACCATTCAAAAAACGAAAACTGTGAGAAATAAAAAAAAAAGTTATTAACACTATCACAAATAAATTCATACATGATAATTATCATATCATTATTTTTTTGTGCTCATCGTGTGCGTCTACCATCGATCGCGTCTAATAATTACAATCAGTGTAAAAATAAAATCTTTACAACACGTTAACCCCACTTACGTATAAAAGTTATAATTCTATTAGTAAAAACGTACACGTATTGATAATGTCCATCGTATAGTAAGTATCTAAGTTTCAAAAACTTGCACAAGACAACATCAAACTGTAAAACGAAAAACGTACGAAGTCGTATGCCTGGATATGGTTAGTCGCGCTGGAACTACTCTGCAGCGGGATTGTCCAACGCTTCGCCATTCACGGCTCGAGAGGTACAATACAACCGACGGGCTCTTTGTGGGGATCTACACTCCTGTGTGGTTGTATATAAACGACACGTTGTTCTTGTCGACGGGCGGCGAGCGACGCGTGATCGACGGGTGGTTGTTATTGTTGTAGTGCCACGACTTTCTCGTTGACGTGCTCGACGACTGCAGAGCGATCGTCTCGTAGTACCGCAACCTGCCACAGCACTTTCTACTCTTGACGATAGCAACAAAGCCCTTTCTGTATTTTTTGTTGAAAAACGCATAAAGGATCGGATTTATGCAAGAGTTTGACGCTCCCAGCCACTGCGCTAGTGGCGTTACGTATGGGAATATTTCTTCTTCCCACTTTTTGACTGGGCCGCCAAGCTTCAATCGAGCGAATATAGAGTACAGAGGTAGCCATGATACGACGAATAGTATGACGACCGCAACCAGCATTTTGACAACTTTCACTTTAGACTTTTGCTGCATGCGTTCCATTTGGGCGTCTTGAGTATCAGTGGGGATGGATCGCCTCGAGACTTTAATCCAGATGAGGATGTAGCACATGGAGATGAGGAACATTGGGAGTATGTAGCAGAAAATGAGATTCCCGATGACAAAGTAGAGGACCTCGCTTAAAGGGTTCGGCCAAATGTCGAGACAGAGGCGAATGTGTGGGCTGTCCTCAAAAACTACGACGAGATCAAAGAAGAAGACCCAAGGAGTGGTGACGACGATTGCAAAGACCCAGATGAAGAAGATCATTAGCCTGGCGCGGCGCTTTGTGATCTGGCACTTTAGTGGCCACCAGATCGCCAGAAATCTGAAACAATAAAAAAACAATGTTTTAGATTTCAAAACAATATTATTTAGATAATTTTGAATGTTTTTGTAACCTTTTTGTGGAACAACAAGAAACAAACTTTCGTTTACTAAAATTGTTAAACAGTAATAAGCTTTCGTTACAATAATAATGAATCCATACTTGTAAGGTCTCTATAAATTAAATAAACATTACAAGACATTAATTTCACACAGTGCCATCTAGCTACAAGCATGTTTTTTTTATTTGCAGCTACTGATCTAGATAATTGCAGGTAGAAAAGCCGGTTGTCCAAAAAACATTCCATTTGTAAATGAATGTAAATAAGAGACTTGGATCCCGTGATCGTGAAGATAATGACTGCTAGACTTGCCAAGACATGCTCGTAAATTCCAGTGAAGGAGAACGTATCATCCAGTCTAGTGAGTTGATTGGCCTGGCTTCAAAACAAGGATATAATAGAGCCAACGTTGTTTACATTCTTTTTCTTTCTTTTTGGTTAGGACAGACCTAACAAAAGCCAACGAAAAACAATGTAAACAGGGTACTGTAATTTTATTTGCAAATATATAAGAACTAATAAAAATCACGACAAGCTTATTGAAATATCAACGAAATTTTTATGAGTTTGTATTTAGAAAAAACTAAAATCTCGTTTTCTCGTGTTTATTCAAAATGTTTATACTAAATATTTAATTCTGTAAATACGTAAATGGTATCTTGGATTAAGCGGTCAACGATCGTTATAATTAACGCACTAATTAACTTGGCATAATTGAGACACATAGCCAACGCTAAATTGAACAACTGAACAGAAGATTTATGTTTTATTAACTGCCATTTTATGATTTTAATTGATAAATACCTATGTTTGGAAAACTGATGTGCTTGCATCTTGATATTGTTCCATCTACAATATATTTCTATTCAATTATACAGAACATTATCTATAATGTATTTATGTACATATATCATAAAACTTTCGGGAATATTCGGAGCAACTTTTTTCTGTGGGTATTATTGCTTACCTACTAATTTAATTTGACTTACTTATTTTTAACTAATTTGGACCCAAATACAAACTAACTGTAGAATTTTGAAAAATACGTATAAATTAGAGACCAGTCGAATTTGTAGAAGAGTCCAGAAGAATTGTAGCTTTTTGTAGTTTTTATGGCATTCGATGCATCGTATCTGTCTTGGAAGTTTCAAAGAGTAGTGTCCAACTGTACTCGCGCTCAATGGAATAATAATAATCATCGTAGCCTAGTTATAGTAATGGGCCATTTTCACTGCCTGAACTGCTTTAAAACGATACAGCAGTATGATAACTAACATTGGTTAGATGTATAATGAAATCGATGATGGCGATCTACCACATTGTGAGTTCCCTTGATCCGTCAGTCACATGGTTATAAGCAGTCAATAAAGAATTTGATTTAATATTAACGTAGGTAGGTCCAACGTGTTTTTTATTGGACAAGGTTGTTTCATTTTTGTAGACATACGATTATAACTAGTGGTTCTGTAAGAACACTAGACCTCGCGAGCACTCATAACTATGCAATAACCGATACTTTCCTGTTTCACTTTTCCTTTTAGACTTTTGAGCAAATAGGGGCATACATTGGTCTGAACAGATCGAACCTGATGTGTACGGAAAGATTGTGTGACGGATTGTGTTGCAAAAGCCGAGAGGACTGCGTAGTCTGATTAGTTAACGTAGGTAAACATTTTCAGAAAAAAAAATCTAAAATTTAAATCCTACAGACAATTTCTCCCCTTTTCCCCCTCCCCGCGCTCCTCTTTTTTTTAACAACATCTTGTGTAGAATTAAATTCTTGGTATGTATTTCAAATTTAATTGAAATCCGTTGATAAATATCGCTACATATAACTTCCCCTCTTTGCCCCCCAATTTTCACCCCGATCAAAAATTGCAATCGGTAAAAAAAATTAAGATATCAAGGAATATGTGTGCCATTCTTGGCCAATCTCGAAACTAAGACGAATTTAACCTTTTGGAATGCCCCTACTGATGTTTGAGATTGCCCTGATTCATTAGGATTTTGAGATAGGATAGCAATAGCTTATTATACTAGTAAGCTAGTTACGCTGGCTGTGTTTGGTGGATATTAAAGGTAATATAAACTAAGCAATGCAGTACCGCAGTGAGTAACTATGTAATGGTTGCAGATAACACCAGGTGTGCCAAAATCTGGCAAGCGATAAGAAATAATTGGATTATGTTTAAGTGTGATGATTCGTTAAAATCTGACAAATATACATTCATATTCATGAATCTGCATTTCCATTCATTGGCATTTCGTCCTTAATTTGGTTAATTCAGTGATTCCTCATTATTTTGCCCTTTTAAGAAATACCGTGGATTGCGTCATTGCAATGTAGATACGAACCTTGTGAAGACATCTTGATTGTCATTGTACCTACATGAACACCTTGTGGCGGATTCTCTCCTAATTATTTACTTATTTTTTTTTTCTCAGTACAATTTACAGTTTTGAACAGTCGCATAAATAATTATTGGTCTCAACGTTTAACAAACTATGCGCCACAAATTACATCCTTGGGTTGGGTATTACGACTATTATTCATTGTTTTGAAAATTGATAGTGTAGGTAGGTACTAGATAATACGATATAATACTTACCAATTTTAAATAAAAATAAAAAGAGACGAAAAAAAATAATTGCAGACATTACTAGTATCTATCATATATATGTACAGTGGGGAAGCTTTCAACTCACTTGGCTTCAAGTTATGATAAGGCTGTAGGCGGAAGCGCACTTCACCCGAAATACTCAACAGTTTTAAGGAACTGGCTATCTTACGTCTAAATGCCGGAACACAAAAATTTAGAATTGCTGTTATGGAGACTGACTTAGTCATATGGTGTTATCTGGTCAGGTGGACTTAAACAAAGTCCTACCAAACCAAGAACAAAATTGTACTCCCCTAGGAATCGAACCCGGGACCTCTGATTCTGACACCGGTAGGTAAACCACTAGAGGTTAAATTAATATAACAATAAATTTCAAATAAAGTCATCTAGTTCATAAATAAGCAAATATTGTGATATGGAAACTAAATAACGGAGATCATGATTACTTAAATGATACATATTTATATATTAAACTACATTTCTTGTTTTTCTCACGTACACGATAGTTATTATTTTTAAAAACGTATAACCATTCCCCACTCTAAAGTAGCCCTTGCTCTGGTCAAGAGTAAGGACCCATAATTTAAATTAAAAAACATGGCAAGACTAGTCTTTGCTTCAATAGAGTAAGCTTTCTTTATTTAAGCAACAGCAAACAGGTCAATATGAGTATAATATCAGTACGTAAGCTTTAAAAAAAAAGGTGGAAGTCAACAAAAAAAAAACTATCATACTATAACTATATATTTTCATCCATTTTCTCGTATAGTTGTATTTTTAGACAAACGTTCCAACGAAGCTGTCCCAGATATCAAGAAAACAATTTGTTAATGGTCAGATATGTTTCCGCATTTCCTTTCTTTCCGGGTATTTAGGCTATTTTTGGGATCTCACATGATTATCTCACAAGCAATGCTTTTGAAAAATTCATCTTCTAGATAACATAAATAAATATAAAGTAAATTATTCTCCAGGACCCTTACTCAATGTATATTGATCACGGTGTATTTTTCATAGGGAGTAGCCAACGAGCATAAAATCCGTTGGTAAATTTGTCAGCAAGTAAAGTTAGTAAAAATACGTATGTATTCTGTTATCGGTGCTAAATTTACGCAAGGACTGGGTATTTTAATCTTTCTCTAATTCACATAATATACTTCTTCTTATCATTTTCATCAACGGCTCATTAATGTCCTTAGTCTTTTGGATAGGGCCTCCTCCAAATAAATTGGAATGTTAAAATAAATGATTGTCAGACGAATTGGTGATCCCAATATAGGTGTTAGATACTCTTTGGTTACTTTTGGTTCAACCTACCGATTTCAGATCCAGAGGTTCCGGGTTCGATCCCCAGGGGGAGTACAATATTGTGCTTGGTTTGGTTGGTGGTAGGACATTGTCCGCATGGCTAGCTGTCACCATACCATCATGTCATCTTACCTAATTTTGTTGCCATAATAACAATTCTAAATTTGTTGTGTTCCGGCATTTAGAGGTAAGATAGCCAGTTCCTCAGTTTGTTGAGCCTCCGGGTGAAGTGCGCCTCCACCTTCGTCCTTATCTTAACTTGTAACCAGGTCAGATGAAGGCCGAGCGCTTTCCCGTCGTAAAGCCATATAGCCAAATAAACCTTAATTGTTCAGTATTGCTTTCGCTACCGATAATTCAAATTTCTTATAGGATAGTTGTAAATATAAAAGTGTAAAAGGGAAATTCTTGACAGTGCGGAGCTTTTGCAGTGATGTTAAATTACTGTAACATAATCATTTACTTTTACAAATGTTATAATGACACAAACATTAACAACCCGGACTCGAAAACGCATCTTTTCTTAAAGCCGGAAACTCTCCAACTAGTTGAGCAACGAGGGTCCTGACGCAGACTCCTATTTTTTGTCATATCCATACTCAGCTTGAGCGCTGATCAATATTCAGTTTTGTGATTTTTTATAAAAATAAGAATAAATTACTTTATGACCACAATTACAAGTAGGTATTGCCTACCAACGTAGTTTAACGCCTTTACTGCCTCAGATTAGCAACTCAAGCAACATCACTCTAGTTTTGAACAAAGATAATAGTTATAATAAAGGTGACATAGCTGTGCGTTCTACCACGGCGCTTATGACTACCAGATAAAAGAATACGCGCGAATCTTTACGTTTTAACTGTTTAAGGTAAAACAAACATTAATTTTGAAAATCTAAAACACAGACCGTCTGCTGTATACTGTGTTCATTTACTGCACAAAGTGTCAAGCCTAATTGGGTATTTTTATTGAATGGCGAACATTTTTGGTACAAATTAGAGTCAACTTTGTTTTTCTTTTTCTTTTGAGAAAATTTGATGCCATCTTATTTTCAAAACACTAGAGTTCTAGTATTAATCCTGAACTATAACATATACGTGCTACAGTATTGTGGAAGATATGATCGCTGAAGTTAAGCCATTTCACGTATCATAAACTTATAAATGTTGGTAGGTTAAATACCTACTTAGTTTCAGGGATTTGTGTCTTGATCACAGGTATCCCTTTCCATTTCCATATAACAAATGAAGGGATACTCAAACATAATAATTACCGCTCGAGCATGCTGATTTAAAACACATTTAAGGGCATTAACTCTCGTATCTTGATCAAGTTCATAATGATCATGTTCTACAGTAGGTATCGAGTATAATTTAAATTACATATCTAGCAAATCAATCGTTATTGCATATTTGGGATAATTTACCAGCGTTTTGAGGTAAAAATGTGTTTTCGGCTCATTAATCTTTCAGCGTGGCGCTACTTTACTTTCGAACTGTCATGGTGACATTGACATCAAATCGCGGTTACGTCAAAATTATGACATTGACAATGTTTGATTCGCAACTGGAATAAATCTTTACACCCTTGTTGCTATGAGATTAAGCCTAAATTGAAGTGTTTTGTACGCGTTGAGTTTGTGCAAGCTTGTCAATAACAAAGCTTATTTTTAGTGACGTGTGACCACATTTGGCTAAACGGCCGTAAGGTTGACCTGCGATAAATAATAACTGCCTATTTATTTTTATTGCTGAAATGTTTGCAAGCACATTCGGATTGAGACATATTTCTGAGAAAATAAAGATATTACAAGTACCCTACATACCTATATCGTTATTTAATTTTATTTTCGTCATTATTATGTATGCAACTCACAACATTGCTTTACAAATGATTAATTTAACCGAATCGTCTAGTGACATCGGTAACAGACCCGGAAGTCCTGGGTACAATATCTAGAGGTATATATAAATGTGTACTTGTTAAGTTTGGTGGTAGGACATGTCTTAAGTCCGCGTGGCTAGTGCTATAATACCTTACCAAAGTCTGTCGCCATAACAACAATACTAACATTTCCGGCATTTAGCTGTAAGGTTAGCCGATTCCTCAGACTATTGAGGATTCCGGGTGAAGCGTGCTTCCACCTTCGGACTTATCATAACTGGACACCAGATGAGAAGACCAAGGTGCTTCTACGTTGTAAAAAAATCATATATTTGATATCCACCGATACAAAAGACCACTTCCTATTTACAACCTATTTAGAGGCTTACGTAGAATAAATAACAATAACAACAAAGATTATGGCACTTCAATGGATAAATACGGTGACTACGTATTATATTTTATTCATTATCAGCATAATTTCGACTTACATACGTCCACTGCTGAACATAGGCTTACGAATAATTATTTATTTTACTATTCTATTTTTTATTTGTAGTGTTCTGTAGTGTTCATAGTTCATAGTTCTAGATCATAGTTCTTGACATTGATATTTATATTGTCTAGTCGTTTAGCTATTTTCAATGTTACCTAAAATAAAATCATTTTTATGACGAGATTAACTAGGATGATAAACCATTTCACTAGTAGTATTTAAACATTAATATACATAAACAATAAGTATTGTTTTTATTTAAAATAAAAACAATACGTGCGGTAAACCTGTGTTTGCGATGTAGATTCTGTAGTAATAAAAGTCGATAATAAGTAACCTATCATCAGCTATTAACTGATTTAAGCGAAACCGCCTTCGTATCAAAAAATAATTTACCCATTACCACACGACCCCACATCATGCATAAAGCTACCATCACTTGACATTTTGACCGAACGATCATTTTTCATTTATTTTTATTTAATTTTAATGATTCGCGATATCTCAAATCTGGGGCTTTTAATTGTAGGATACAGAGTGTTGAATTAATTAAAGTGTCAGATTTTTACCAGCAAAAGCGATTTCCAATCAAGTTAAACACAACCTCAATACCTTTGAAATAAAGGCTTTCAAGACTTTATCGTATGTTTGCAAACAATTATGCTGATTGGTATCATTATGAAATTTGATCGCTGCGGTAGGTAATATTGATTCGATTGTGGGTAATTGATATTGTTTGCTTGGCTGTCAATTTGTGTTACGGATCTCTAACAAGGCGTTACACCTAAATACAGACCGTCTAGAATCCTTATAGGTTAGAAAAAAAAAGACACATTTATTTAGCTACAAAAGAGGTTAACAATATTTTTTTAATTTTGTACCTATATATAAAACCCATATGATTGTTAATTTTGTTGCTGACTAATGACTGACAATTAAAGAATTGCTAAATTTTATTACGCCTTGGAACATTTTTCCAGATGCAAATATTTAAAAAGGCTCCTCGCCTACCTAAACTATTCAGGTGTGACTATGATCAAAGAGATAACTTTTTTATTACTAAAAATATACCTGAGTAAAACCAGCAGGCGTAACGAGTCAATAAAAATTAAAGGATGTGATAACACAGCGAAAGTTAATGTCATCAGTCCCAATGTGTGAAAATAATATTTATCGATATCATAAATCAAAGGTTGTGAAATATATGAGTCATATTAATATATCTCTTCTCGAGAGATGCCGGTGAAACCTCAATTTAAATACGATATCGAAAAATGTAACGCGGTTCAATTATCATTTTGCAAAAGTGAGTCAAAAAAAGAAGCGTACTTTTATGCTTCGGGCGTAGTCAGAGGCACGTCTAGTTATTAATTTAGAATTGCATATCCAACTTATTCGCAATATGCATAAGGCATGCATTATACAGATATCGTATCGCCATTTAGCGGGAATCTAAGCCAATGGAGTTTGGAGGTTCAGATTTTTTGTCTAACGGATTAGTTTTAATTCAAGATTTTGAATACTCTTATTAGAGCTTTCTGAATTAAAATTCAATTGATATTATATTAACAATCTCATCATATTCTGATGAGATAGATTATCTACGCATTCAAGGCCACTCTATTGTGCTATAATGGTTCAATTTCAGTGTTGTAATTTTTTTAACTTGATCTCACCATATCATTGAGTTTTGCAAGCGCTAACAATCAACTATTTTGTCGGCGGCTTTTGCCATGGTCCAGCCTTTTATCAAAGCTGTCGAGAGGCTGATACGATCAATTAGGTCGTCAGTTCAAATTTCGAGTGCGCAATAGAATTTTCACAACATGGTAGTATACAAATATATTTTTATTAGATACCACCGCATAAAAACGTTAAGATTAAGTAGGTAGGTATAGTTTTCAAGCATTGTTTTTTCTTATTTTTAAATTAAGATCGAACTACGTTTGACCACAATCTCCACAATGTGGCCTATAATATAGCACGCATGTCTAAAAGACACCTATATTCACTTTGGCCTTGAAGAGGCCAGATTGTAATTTTCAGAGAACAGACGAAAGCAACGTATTCCACTCCTAAATCGATGAAAGTGGAACCAAAGCGCTTAGTACGGATAGGCGGGACACTAACGAAGCAGGGGGCAAAATCTTCACCAACTAAGTCTGAACGCTCTACGTTCAACCGATTTTACTTATTTAAAAAGCTACAGAAAACGGCAGACAGCGGCTGGTGCAACCCCGCCAAAACGTCGTTTTTTCTTATCAAAATAATGTACTCAAGTTCAAAAGACTAAATTGGTATAGCTTATTAGGGTTTCGCGTCCAAAGAGTGCCAACGGGCTATTATACTAAACTTCCGCTGTTCTTCCATTCGTCCGTCCGTCTGTCTGTCAGTCAGCAGGCATATAACTCGCTGGTGAACCGTCATAATAAGACATTAGAAATTTTAACGAGTATGAGAGTTTTAAATGCCGCTATAACAACAAATAATAAGAAATCTATTAAAGAGGTGGGGGTGTACACGCCTAAGAAACATTAGAAGATATTTTTTCGTGGAATCCTATGCGTGTCTGCACTTAAACAGCTGTCTAACGTTGATGCTGCGCGTCCCGCTCTCTATGAACAGCCAACCGTGAGAGTTTTACAGCCCCAACGAGTGATCTATCTCGCCCCGCGGTATTTTGATCCTGAGGTATTTTTTATTATTACTATTTTACTAGAAAATATTGCAATAGCATAGCACGATCTTGGATTGTTTTCTCAAAATAAACTTAGTAACATACTATTTGAAACTCCATACCCTTGAGCACCCTAGTGAACACCACAAATATCTTCTTCCTACATTCTCTCTATCATACGACATAGGATCCCTCACATAACCTACCCATCATCATGGAGAATTATAATTTACATTTAATAATACACCGACAACGAGCAACTGTGACGAAGTGAGTGGTTTTTATTCAAGCGAAGTGCCAAATCAGTATCGCAAAATGAAATCGCAATAATTATGCTAATTGGTAAATTATGATCGTAATCAAAACATTCGTTCTGACGTGGCCGATGTCATTGCTGTTACACAATTTCATACAAAAATCCTATAACGTACCTGTGTAGATGTAGTACCTATGTAAGTATAGGTATATACCGATCTGGGGCGGTAATTTCCAAGCTGATATAAAAAGTATTCGACACAGCCAGAAACCATCAGTTGGGATTGAGCGGCCAAAGAAAAACACAATGCATTCAATTGTAAGCCAGGAAGTTTTATTTAGACCAAAATAAATAAGTGACAAAGCCTGGCTTTTATAATTCATAAGGTTCACAGCTCAGTTGGTAGTTCTGCTTTCTACGCTGTAGGATGTGGGTTCGACTCCCACCCAGAACAAACATTTTTGTGATTAATATAGAGGTTTGTTCTGGGTTTGGGTGTTGAATGATAGGAATGAATTTTCAATAAAATATTATTTATGTGTTCTATCTGTAATGTTGTCCCCGTGTTAAGCCCGTGTTAAGCTTTACTTATATTAGAGCCAGATGACGCTTTGTGATAATATATCCTTTGTTTAATTTGCATAATTTTGGGTTGTTTGTTTGCGTCAACTAACTTTGTAATTGAAAACAAACCCTGACAAACAAATTATTTGAATGCTTGACGATATTTTGATCTCTCCAATTGTATCCAACGCTATAGCAATGTGTTTTTTTAACATAAACTAATCAAAAACCTAGATTTTTTGTTTACCTACTGAAATTTGAATTAGTCAAAGAAAAGCAATATCTGATCTAGAAGATGCTCCAACTTGAACGACTTTCAGGAATACGTATCATATATTGAAAACTAAAACTTTTGCCATATTTTTTTTGTCAACTTTAATATTTTCCAGATCCTAGTCAGCGCCATTCTGGCAGTAACTGCAGCCACTCCGGTTTACTACGAGGACCATGGCTACCTCCACGCTCCTGTCTACCCGGTAGTCCACGAGCTATCTTCAGCCAAATCCACACTAACCAAGTCCAGCCAAGTTGTCAACCACGGTGGAACTACCGTAGTCCACGCACCAGTTTACCATGTCCCAGTGATTAATGAGTTGGGATCCGCAAAGTCTACCGTCAAAAGCAGCCAAGTTGTCAACCACGGCGGTACCGCGGTCTTGCACGCTCCTGTTCATCATGTTCCCGTGGTTCACGAGATTGGATCAGCCAAGTCCACGGTAACTAAAAGCAGCCAAGTCGTCAATCATGGCGGAACTGCCTTAGTCCACGCTCCAGTATACACTTACCACCCAACCCACCACGTCTACGAGCCCCATGTGTATGAGCCCCATGTTTCCTACTCTCCAGCTGTGTACTCCTCAGTGAAGACTGGAGACTCTGCGATATCTCACCACAGCTCCTCCGTCCATGAAACCGAACCCGTGGTGAATCACTATCCATTGTTTTCCTACCATCACTGAATTTGTTACTGAATATTATTGTTATCTGAATTTTATGTCTTGTTTTATTCATTTGTTAATATTTTAATTTTGGAAAATAGGAATTAAAAAATGTAATCGGTCATCATTTTTAATGATAGATCCTCTTTCTCTCAGACAAAAATACATCAAATCAATTAAAAATTTACTGTTTTGAGCTACGCAAATAAGTGGTAATAGGTGCAATGAGATTGTTTTTCTCGATACAGTCTCAATTTAGCCATTGGAAGTTAAAAACCAAAGTATTTCGGGATGCAAAGATAAAAAAACCTAGTAACCTTCAGTAGGAACTACGAACTCCATCATAAGATCCTTATCATGAGGCTGTGCGTTACTTAGAGACCAATATATAAAAAAGGATATCAAATATTAATTAAGATATAGTTTATTTAAAAAGTGCACATTTACAATAGATCAATTAGATTCTTGAGGATCAAACTATGTTGTCCCATATTTTAAGCGTTGACGGTCAACGTCATATGATCACTTAAAGGCAAGTTAATGTGATCTTAAATAAAGCTCCCTGATCACTTGAGAACTCGAAGCTGTACCTCTATTACGTAATGGCATTCCGCATCAGAAGTTTCAGATTGGAGTTTCAGAGTGATTGGTATATAACGGCGTTTAGCTAGTGGTAGTTGAGGTCTGGAATCCTAAATTAAAACAACAATTTACTAACGGAGATAACGAATTGAAGAGATAACGGAGGTAATTCATTATGATTTTTTGTGATCATTTTGAAACGTCAAATCTATCTCCTGTTCGGAATCGCGACCAACACACAAGGAAAAGGGCAATAGTTTATTTTTTGTTTGGAAATATGTGCCTGCTTTCTTACGATGAAGGCAAATGCAAAAACACAATATAAATTGAATTAATTTAATTCACAGGTAAAACTAAATAAAACTGTAAATAAACTTATACTACAGAACATTAATTTTCACCCAGCGCCATCTAGCCCCCAAACTAAGCATAGCTTGTAATATGGGAACTAGATTACGGATAAAATACATTTGTATATGTATACATACTATATGATACAACACCCAAACACAGAATAAACATCTAACTATTGCCATTTGATATTGTTTATGTTGTTAAAAATTCGCTAACTACATATTAATTAAGGCAATATTCATGGTATATTGAAGGTTAAATCTATCAATACACCTTGACAATTATTTGGCCGTTTAGGTCATATTAGATGAAACAAAAATAAATCAACGAATTTTCATATTTTAAGTAGCCCGCTCATTTTCACATTTTGCTATGTATCCAAATGTAGTCTCTATCAACATGTTTTCAATAAAGTAAATAATTTTCAAAAATAAGCTTGAATATCAATTTACGTGGAAAGCAATTAATATTCTGAAACGCAGTCTTAAAATCTCTTAGTATCTGATTAAATTAAAATTGCAATTACATTAATGTAGTAGGTAGCAAGGTAATTAGGAATTAAGAAGCGTGCACTGCAGGTTGCAATTTAAGTAGTTAACTTTGACAGTGAGTTTAATTTGTTAATTTTGGAATCAGACTATTTATTATTGGTAAAGTCGAAATAGCGGCTAGTTTATAACTGGTCACATGGGCACTTGGGCACGTGGGCACTTGGGCACGTGGGAACGTGGGCACTTGGGCACGTGGGAAAGTGGGCACGTGGGCACGTGGGCACGTGGGCACGTGGGAACGTGGGCACTTGGGCACGTGGGCACGTGGGCATAGACTTGTACAAACCCCTCCATCTTATGGTAGTTAGGAAAATAAATTTAGATTACAAAATATTCTAAGAGCTGTGTGGCCAAGGGGGTAAGGGTCCGACTTCAGATCCGGAGGTTGTGGGTTCAAATCCAGTCTTGCACCAATGGACTTTTCGTTTTTTTTTTTCGAAAGTTTGTGTGCATTTGACATAAGCTCATGCTCTGACGGTGAAGGTCACATCGTGAGTAAACCGACAAGTCCCTAGGACCAAATTTTTTGGGTTTAGTGGAATTGTCTTATGATGCATTCTGGCTATAAATGGTGTATACTTGTATCATCATCATCATCATTATTATAGCCCATAAAAGTCCACTGAATAGGACACGGGCCTCCACCATTACTAAAAAAAGCAATAGAGGGTTTTTTGCCATAATCACCAGATTATGATTGATTTTGACACTCTATTGATTTTGTACCTATCATTACTGCGATCACCAACACGCCTGCCAAGCGTGGTCGCTTGGCAGGCGTGTTGGTGATGGCAGTAATGATAGGTACTTGTACATATTTTCTTTCTTTCTTTCTTCGTGTGAACTGTGTAACAGTTATGGTATCAGACTTTACGAGCCGCCGCTATAGGCGTCTAACATAAATCATTAACGACCTCAGAACTCTGAAAATATAAAAACTCTTAAACAGGGTGTCGGAGACATCGTGTTGTCGTAGGTTTTACAACAAAAAATAGCTAAAAATAAACTTTTTTTGGAAAAAATGGAACCGACTTCACCACAAAAAAATTGTATGGCACCGCCTTCAAATTATATGAACTTACCCTAAGGTGTACTTGTACTGTGGTGCAGTTGGTTCCATTTTTTTCAAAAAAAGTTTATGAGGTAATAGAATTCCGACGAATTGAGAATCTCCTCCTTTTTATTGTTTGTTAAAAAATCGAGTCAAGCTGCTGTTCGTTGGAAGGACCTATGAAGGTCAGCCTGACTTGCAACCACTCTACTGCCTTAACCGGCTCCATCCAGTGAGCTGTGTTTTGACTACCAGCGCCTATAATAGACAGTTGCTGAAATATCTCTTTCTATTGAAGACAACATCTTCGCCAGGCCAACCTTGAGGTCAAGAACTAATCAACTAAAAAATCCTTTAACCGATAAAGTAATAAGATAGATAAGTCTTAACTCACGGCTCACAGAATCATTAATTAGTAAGTTCAACTATCAACTGTTGGAATTCCATGAAGGTATAAGAATTTAAGTTTTAAGTCGTATGCTGAAATAGATGTATTAGTTATTTAAAATTTCTGATCACAGACTTGTCAAAATCTCAAGGGGTGAGTCAACGGGATTCCCGATTCCCGGGCAACGGAATTATTGCTTTTTAGACAATGGTCACGGATGAATGGTCTCTACGCCTGGCTCACGACCAACCTCTTGCTGGAGTCAGGAAGTTTGCTCTGCCAGGTGTTGGGAAGGCAGCTTTTGAAAAAGCTCGCTCTTACAGCCTCATCCTCAGCCAGGAGATGACCAGACAAGCCTCGAGATCAAGAGTTTATTAATAATTTCACTTTAAAAAAAACATTGCTAAGCTCGAAATAATATACACTGAAGTTATGACTAATTTGGGGTACTTTTACAAATAATTATCACAAATATTTAAATAAATATAGCAGAAAATTAATTTTATACAGCGCCATCTATCCCCAAACTTAGCATAGCTTGTAAACTAGATTATGTGAACTAGATTATGGATAGAATACTTAAATACTTTTTGTAAATATGTGTACATACCTACGTACTATATGATATAACACCCAAACACAGAACAAACATCTATTTCATTTATATTCATCACACAAATTAATTTCACTCAGCGCCATCTATCCCCAAACAAAGCAATGCTTGTTTTATGGCAACTGGATTACAGATAAAATACTTATATAGATTTTTAAATATACTTATACCGACTTATCATACAATACAGCACCCAAATATAGAACAAGCATCATTCATCACACAAGTGTTTGTTCCGGGAGAAATTGAACCCAGAACCCACAGAGCAGAAGGCAGAACTACTACCACCTGAGCTGTGAGGCTTGTTGAAACATGTTATACCTGCGACTCAACTCACGGGCTATATATAGCCCGTAATGCGCTATACAATCCTAATGAAAGAAGAGGTCGCTATCTCGCTGGTATCTCTTTACATTTCAAACTGAATTAACTAGAAGGTTCTATGTTATTACTTTAATCAAGAGCTCTACCAGAATTTTAAAAACCAGTTTGATAATTTTGGCCTATTTGGTGTCTGTGAGATCTAACTATAACAAGCAACTAGTGAAACGCCCGGGGCTTTTTTCCCGCAATTCTGTGGAAATATTATATCTTCAAATCCTTTCTTTCTCACTATTTAATTCATAGGTACTTTAGAAATCAATAAGACAGGTATCACAAAAACTACGAAGGTTCCAGAGATGTGCGTTTCAAGGCATAACCGCCTCTGTGGTCTAGTACTTCGCCCACCAGTATGGAGGAGGATAGAGGTCCCGGGTTTGATCCCCAGGGGTCACAATATTGTGCTTTGTTTGGTCGGTGGTTAGGATTTCGTTTCAGCTACTAGCTATCACCATCTTACCTAATTCTGTCGCCATAGCAACAATTCTTAAATTGTTGTGTTCCGGAATTTAGATGTAAGAGAGCCAGTTCCTCAAAAACAGTTGAGGATTCAGGGTGAAGTGCGCTTCCACCTTCGGCCTTACCATAACGTGAGATGAAGGCCAAGCACCTCCCCGTAGCACAATACATTTTTTTTGTAGATTTTAAGGTTAAGCCTTATAGCTCAGTTGGTAGTAATTCTGCCTTCTGCGCTGAAGGCTATGAGTTCAATTCCCACCGACGACAATCATTTGTGTGATAAATATAGATGCTTGTTCTGTGTTTGGATGATGAATCATATATTTAGTGCGTTGGTATAAAAAAAAATTGTATTAGGTCCTTACATATGAAATTGGCGTTTTGTCGTACTGGCCACTTTGATCTTAAATATCTCCTCTTTGGTTAGGAATTCCAAATTCAAATTTAAACAGCTATTTACTCATGCATTTGTGTTTCGAAAACCGTAATTCATTTGTTTTTTTCTCTTTTGCTTTTTTTTTCTGCGTCACTCATTTCACAAAATGGAAAACTTAAAATATCGCATTATTTACGAGTACGAGTTCCACCGTGGCACCAGTGCTGCAGAAACGGCTCGAAGGATTAATGATGTGTATGGTGGTGGTGTCGCAAAAGAAAACACGGTGCGTTTTTGGTTTCAACGCTTTCGTTCTGGAAATTTTGACCTGCAGAACAAGCCCCTATATATTGAAGGCTATTGTGGAAGCAGATCCATCGCAAACCACATCACAGTTAGCTGCAGGCTGCGGTGTTAGTGACAAAACCGTTTTAATCCACTTGAAGCAAATTGGGAAGGTGAAAAAGCTTGAAAGGTGGGTACCTCATGAATTGAGTGAAGCAAACCGACAAACGCGCGTCGACTGCTGCGTTACATTACTCAACCGGCACAATAATGAAGGAATTTTAAATCGGATCATTACATGTGATGAAAAGTGGATCCTGTACGATAATCGTAAACGCTCATCGCAATGGCTGAACCCTGGTGAACCAGCAAAATCTTGTCCCAAGCGAAAATTTACTCAAAAAAAGTTACTTGTAAGCGTTTGGTGGACTAGTGCCGGTGTCGTACACTATAGCTTTCTTAAATCTGGTCAGACGATTACGGCTGATGTCTATTGTCAGCAACTGCAAACCATGATGGAAAAGCTCGCTGTTAAACAACCGAGACTTTTCAATCGCTCTACGCCACTGCTGCTTCAAGACAACGCTAGACCACACACGGCCCAACAGACGACTACCAAATTAGAGGAGCTTCAATTGGAATGTCTAAGACATCCACCGTACTCTCCGGACCTTGCTCCAACAGATTACCATTTTTTTCGAAATTTGGATAACTTCTTGCACGGAAAAAAATTCAATTCCGATGAGGCAGTCCAAACCGCTTTCAAAAATTTCATTGATTCCCGTCCGAATGGTTTTTTTAGTAAAGGGATCAATGAACTACCTATAAGATGGCAAAAGTGTATAGATAGCAATGGTACATACTTTGATTAATAAAATATATTTGAATATGAAAAAATTGCCTTTATGTTCCTCCCATACAAAACGCCAATTTCATATGTAAGGACCTAATATTATAGTATTTTATCCGTAACCTAGTTCCCATTTTACAAGCTATGCTTAGTTTGGGGCTAGATGGCGCTGTGTGAAATTAATGTCCTGTAATATTTATTATTTATTTATTTATTTATTATTATTTACTATAAAGACTAGATGGCGTTGTGTGAAATTAACGTCCTGTAATATTTATTTATTATTGTGTTTATCCAATTCCTGTACTGCGATCACCAGTCCATATACTAAAGTTTGGTAATTACGGGTATTTAAATTTTAACGCCTCTTTGGTCTAGTGCAGGGGTGTCCAACTTAATTTTCTGGAGGGCCAGGTTTGCTATTTTTGTAAACGTAGCGGGTCAAAAGAAATGCCTAATAGCGAAAGTTGGAATTAGCACTCCTAGCAAAATATTATAAACATAAAACATAGTGGTATTTTTAATTTTCCACTATAGATGATTTATTAAAAAAGAAGCCTCAGTTATACTTATAATTTCACTTAGTCAAAACCTAATGAGATGACTGACATGTTTTTTTGCTTGCACAGTGCATCTATGCCAGCTGATATTTATAGAAATGCATATAGCTATGCGCAGAATGCCTGTGAGACTGTCCGTTAAAGATGATTTCGTTTTTGATTTATTATGTTTTATGCGTTCACAAGTGTTTGTGCTGCCAAATAAGGAAATTTATTGTAAAGCTAATTTGGTAATGTTTGGGTATTGGTTGGGGTCTGGGGCTAATTAATGTATTTTTTGTAAAGTTCTATCAATCCGTTTGGAAGGCAATCATTGTACGCCGCTTTTAGAAGAGATCTGATTTGTATTTCAATCAATTCCAATTTTAGGTTTAGTCCGGAGTTTTCAATTTCAACATCATACGGAATTTGGAAGACTTTCATGTTGGGCATTTGTGATTTGAAGTCTACGAATCTCTCATCAAACTCATTCCTTATTTTTTGCAGCAACGACGCGTACTTGGTTAAGTCCAGTGTCTAAATCGATAAATAGGTGATCGAATAAACTAATGATGGATTATGGCCCGGGGGACGTATGTTGGACGGGCGTGGTCTAGTGGTTCACACACGGATGGGAATAAGACTTAGAGGTCCCAGGTTCAATCCTCAGGGGAGTACAAACATGTGCTTGGTTTGGTTGGTGAACATAAAGTACTAATTTAAAAAAAATATCCTTAATAGGTGGTTTTTAAGATAATGCAAAGGTGAATCGTCAAATGATCGTTAGGTCTAGCAAGATTGTCTTATTTTAGACCATAATAGGGTTGGTAACCCTACTATGGTCAAGGCTGTCGATAAGATCCAAGCATTACATGAGGGATGTTATTCAAGAGTTTTGACTGCGCACATAGCACATGCAGAGTAAAAAGAACATCCTCCAAAACTGTTAGGCTTGGCCATTATCACCATGCCTGGCAGATAGATTTGTCTAAAATTAAAGTTTTGATATAATACACAAAAGGAAACTGCTGTTTTGGCACCTTGGTCAACTTTAACGATATTCGTGGGCTGGATAGGTAACAGCAAGGTTTTGAAAACACTTACCATAATACAGATTACAACTTTTTAATGTGAGTAAGTAAGGCTTAATGTTTTTTGCCCGCCCACTATGACGTACGATCGAGGCTATGGTGCTTTGTTCTTAATCTTTATTTGCATAAAATTACGTTAGCTATGAGAGATAGCCTCGAACACTCATGTGAATAAGCAGCTTGGAACGAAGGGTGCTAAAAGTAAGGTGTAATGAATTCATACTTTTATCAATACGTTACTATCACAAACGAGACATCTTCTCATCAGTTTTGTGTTATTGTATGTATTAGGGTACGATGTGACTGCCATGCCATTTATGGCAAAAGTCACGAATAAAAATAGAAAAAAAAAAAAAAAAAAAAAAAAACAAACGAGACATCTCGAGATCTCAGTTCGAAACGAACTACTAGTGCGTATAATATAAGCAATGAGATTAACATTATCCGTAATCTAATTCTCACTCTCATATTACAAGCTTAGCTTACTTTGGGGCTAGATGGCGTTTGAGTAAAATGACTTGATAATTTAATTTTATTGACCTACGGGGAGATGTTTGACCTCATCTCACCTGATTCCCAAGTTATCATAAGGCTGAAGGTGGAAGCGCACTTCACCCGGAATCCTCAATAAACTGAGGAACTGGCTATCTTACCTATAAATACTGGAACACAACAATTTAAGAATCGTTGTTATGGCGACCGAATTAAGTAAGATCGTGGTAGCTAGGCGGACTTAAACAAAGTCCTACCAAACAAACCTAGCACCTTATTGTGGTCCCCTGGGGATTGAACCCGGGAATTCTGCATCTGACACCAGTAGGCGAACCACAGAACCACAGACCACAGAGGCGGTTAAAATAATTTAAATAAAAGAAAACAACAAGCGCTTTGTAAGTTAACTAAGCACATGAACTTGACATTAAAGTAACAATAGTCGTTATGCAAGGCGGGTTGCGCGCGCGCCGCCGCCGCCTCAAATGATTTATCGAACTTTGATCTCGTTGACCTACTTGTACTCGGGTTAAGGGTTACTTTTGTAACACTACAACAATACCTACACTATTTAATTTTAGGTGAGGTGTTTTTTGAGCAGGTTGTCTGATTCTGAAAATTGTTTCAGTAATAGGGTGATGAAAATATGATCAATTGCCTGCCTTCTATTAATTTTATGGACAAAATTGCTCACTCAAAGGTGAGGGAGATTAGCTTGTAAGCATGTAAAATCCCAGAGTTCTAAATTTGAAAAAATTGAGAACTTCAAATGAAACGGCCAAATGCGAGTCGAAGACGCATACCAAGAATAACGATACACTTTTCAAGATATAACGCATTGTAATTCGTTAAATTTATTTAATTTGAATGTTGTTTGTAAAAGCTGCAATAGAAATACATTATATGGATATTTCAACTGTCTATCTATTATGGTTCATGAAATACAGCCCACTGACAAACAAACAAAGTCCTACCACCGACCAAACCAAGCACAGTATTGTTTTCCCCCCGGGACCTCTGGATTTGAAATAAATGGGTTGAACCACTAGACCACAGAGGCGGTTAGTCACCTTAGTAAAAATGTCACGAACCAATCTGATACTCGAAAAGAATGCAATAACTTTAAAAGCGATGAACGGATGGCCCTCTAATTGATTTATCTTCCAATTTAATTTATTCATACCTTTTAATCACAACCCGCTGTAGGGTCAGCTACTTCATACCTACCTTCTGTGCGTTGATTTAACAGTATGACCATTTTTTAGGGTTTTGTACCCAAAGGGTACAAACGGAACCCTGTTGCTAAGCCTCCGCTATCCGTTTGTCCGTGTGACTGTCAGCGGGCTGTATATCATGTAACCGTTATAAGTAGACAGTTTAAATTTTAACAGAGTGAGAATAGAGACCTATATAGCAATCACATTTTTTTTACACGAATGAATTAATTATAATCTTCATACTTATTTTATTATACTTATAAATCATAAATAAATCTAAACGTCAAATCATATTAAATACCTACATCTACACTACAATATAAAAAATAGTAATTAAATAACCCACCCCTGACCATACCCGGTGTAAAAGCCTAAAAATAATTAAATACAAACAGACGTATACAAGAAACTAGATTTTCGTTTCCGAGTATTTTATATTATTTTGTAATTCACATGATAGTAATGACAAAACATAGCAGAAATACTCTATAAGCAATCATTCATCTTGTACCTACTTAAGTGTTTACTATAGGTACTTACCTATATTCGTAGGTATTATGTAAGTGAACTTGACTTCAACCTCATTACATACATACCTCATACTTGTTATTGAGGTACGTATTCAATAATCATGCAGTGTAGACAGAGAAAGCTTTGTCGGATGCGGTATTATGTATTGTGATGAAAATACAGATTCTATTTCAGTTTTTTTATTAAATGACGAAGAAGCGCTTGACCTTAATCTCATATGGTTTTAGCTTATGATAAGGCCGAAGGTGGAAGCGCACTTCACCTGGAATCCTCAACTAAATGAGGAACTGGCTATCTTACCTCTAAATGCCAGAACAAAAATGTTTTGGTGACAGAATTAGATAAGATGGTTGTAGCTAGCGAGACAAACTTAAACAAAAAAATAAAAAAGTCATACCACCAACCAAACCAAGCACAATATTGTACTCTCCTGGGGATCGAACCCTGACCCTCTGAACTACTAGACCCAGCGGCGGTAAACTTATTATCTAAAATCTATTGTAAATCAGATATGGTAAGAAAGCCCACACGTTTATTTGACTACTTCAAAAGATTTCAAGGTAATATTTCTATTGATGTATCTTCCCAAGAATCGGTTAGGGGGTCTTTCATTTTCGTAAAGGGGAGGGCGTCCATAGGCCGCTTACCATCAGGTGGGTCCTACTTTAATGTCATATTTGTTTAATAAAAAAAACATTTTTAATTCCTAAACCTGTAAACCTGAAAAATTATTACCATACGTTAGTATTCTGATATCTTTGGCCACAGCAAAGGGACCCAAAACCTAATGTAATAAATCTTGATTAGCCTAGGGTTTAGACTTCTTTTGAAATTAACTGACGTCCCGAGATAATGATATCGTGGAAAAACGAAATGAAATTAAAGAGAGTCCAACAGATAATATTCATTAAAATTTTCAGTAAAGTACTTAATGAAAAATGTGATGAATATTATGATATGTTAATTAAATGTTGTGTAATGGTATGTATATAATATGAAAGCTTAAGTAGATAAAACAGCTGATCTTTGGCATCTACAGACATTGTATTTGCGTGGCTCGCATTGCCTTCTCCACTTAAGCTCGACTTCCCACATCGCAAATATGAACAATATTCAAGTACGCACTTATTCATTGTCGAATTTCGGCAGTCAGTATAAATACCCCGATGGTATCCACTGTTAGTTAGATACCTTCCTTCTCTCGTCACGAAAACTTCAGATAAACACAATAAAAATGCAGCAATTCGTAAGTTTGATAAGTTTTGATAAGTGAAATGTGACTGTGAAATTGTGATTGCTTTAAGTTTGGCAACTAAACTTTATCTCAAACATCGCTCGGGGTTTTATAACATTCATTTTAATATGTAATTTATTCAAATTAAACATTCTCCAGAGTTGAATTTGGCAGAAATCTACACATTTGACAGGCTATTGAAATGTACCAGTGTTAAACTTCGTTAGAACAAAAATATGACGATAAAACGGGTACCTATTTATCGCATATTAAACCTATTATTAATCCCGACGTTTCGTCGGGCTTATACTAGTTCAAAATGCGTATTAATGGTAAACTTTAAACAAAAACTACAATAGTCAACGTTTTTTTTATGGCGGATACTAAATATATTTTCCGTAATTTAGAACACATATCAAATACAACGCCATCTAGGCCCATACTAAGCAAGCTGAAATGCTTAGTATGAGGCTAGATGGCGTTGTAGCTAGTAATATTTATTTTACTTATTTGAATCTCCATAATACTTCTCGATTCTCACCCTTCTGGCGCTTAGTACGATACACAGAAACGGTCTCCTAGTACCAGCTCATCCTGACCTGGAGTTAAAATATCCCAAAAAGATACTCTGTTACTTTTGTTGAGTGTATTATCGAAGAGGGCTATACAAAATGGTAATGTGGCCATCACGTCACTTCCAGATGACGTTCGCCGCGCTCCTGGCCTGCGCCGCCGCCGCCCCCGGCGTGCTCCTCCACGAGTCCCCGGTAGTCCACGCAGTCCATGCACCGGTCGTGCATGCTGCGGTCCTGGGATCCAAGACCACCATCACCAAGAGCAGTCAGGTATGACCACTCACACTGAACATATTGCTATGTTCCGGTATTTAGAGGAATGAGCATTTCGAGTGAAGTGCGCTTCGGCCTTACCATAAATTGAAAATCAGGTGAGATGAAGGCCATTAATCACCACTACGTGGCGATCCCCAAGGGGGGTACAAATTGACCGCCTCTGTGGTCTTATGGTTCAACCCACCGATTTCAGATCCAGAGGCGGACTTAAACAAAGTCCTACCACCAACCAAACCAAGCACAATATATTGTACTCCCCATGGGAATCGAACCCGGGACCTCTGGATCTGAAATCGGTGGGATCACTTGCTCAGCGTTCAACGAGTTTTCAAGCATCTATTGACAATAGGTAGCTCCATCGAACTCCGTTTGTATTGGTTGCTAGTGGAACACCCAGGACTTAGTTCCCGACTTTCTTTGTCTTCGGATTTCATGTCATCTACTTAAATTACTCCTTATATTATCAGCTATCTCTCCGTGAAAGTGCCATCAAAATCAGACTATCCGTTTTGATGAATAAATGAATGAATGAAAATACTTTATTGCTTAATAGTCTATGATATGTGAAATGGCTTAGCTTCAGCGATCATATCTTCCACAATACTATATCATTTACTTTGAAATTAATATATGTTATTGTTCAGGATTGATTACCTATAGAACGCTTGTGTTTTGAAAACACGATTACATAACATTTTCTCGATGGAAAAAAATCTAAAGTTGTCTCTAATTTGTATCAAAAATGTTCGCCATTCAATAAATAAGCCCAATTAGGCCTTGACACTTTGTACAGCAAATAAAATCCAAATAAATCAGCAGAAGGCTTGTGTTTTAGATTTGATTTTTAAAATAATGTTTGTTTTACCATAAAAAAATAAAACGTTGAAATTCGCGCGTATTTCTGTCATCTGGTGGTCATAAGCGCCGTGGTTGAGCGTACAGCAATGTCACCTTTATTACAACTATATCTTAGTTCGAAACTAAAGTGAAGTTGCGTTGTGTTGCTAATCTGAGGTATTATAGCCCGTTAAAAATAAAACATGATTACTTTAAAAAAATGTACATACAATAGACGGTCTTAAAGTTTAGAAAAGATTTCTTTCAATCTTTGGGTGGAGAGGATTTAAAGGCTAAAGAGGAAGGAGCATACACACATACTCTCAAGCCTTGATAATAATCGATTAGTTAATAAAAAAATATACTTCTAGATCACACTGTTTCATAAAATACCATTGACTGTAAGCGTTTCATTCACCGTCTACAGTAAATTTTATAGGTTTCTTGATACACGTGATAATTAATTGGTTTCTTAGTTGTTGTTTTTCTAGATTACTATCAATAACTCTTGGTACAGCTACAGTGCCGAGGTGGTTCCGGTTAACAAATAGGACCCCTAAATTTCCTCCTGAGCATGTAGTAAAAGGTGACTAAGGGAATAAAATCCAGGAAAAAACACCAGGGATGGGCAGCAGCACCCGCCTGAGTACGTAACACCAATACTGCGATCACCAATCCGCCTGACAAGCGTGGGGATTATGGCAAAATCCCTCGCGTCTTCGAGGAGGCTCATGTCCAACAGTGGACGTTTACGGTCTGTTATGATGATGACAGCTACAGTACAGCCGAGTTAAATGACCCTAGCGCTGAAATACATTGTTTTCCTTCGTAGGTCACGATTGTAATCCAACTTGTTTATACGTGCTCTTATCAAAGTAATAAATCAGCATAAGCTTTACGAACTTTTCACTCTTAACTCGTTGGGTGCTGCGCGTTCTTTACGTGCGAATAAATATTTATAGTGTAGTTAATTATGAATGTTCGATTTTTAAGGTACTATGGGCCGTAGACTAAGTTAGAATAAGAACTGTATATTTTTTTTTGTTGCCTGAAATAAAATATGATTATTATTTATATAAAATATACCGTGAGTGTTTTACAGCACTCATCGAGTTTCACGTTACTATCACAAAGTATTTTTTTTTATGAATTTGAAACATCAAATCTATCGCTTGTTCAAAATCAATCAAATCGACCAAAAGTGCACAAGGCCTCGGGATTTTTCGGATGTTTCCAACGTTACACAGTTAAAATATTTTAGGTAAATCATATACCTGAACACTTTGTAAAACCTTAAAACATAACATATACTTAATATCAGCCAGTATTTTCGCTGTGTAACCTAACGACCTACCAAATGTATGTGTTTTTGAACGTTTTTTACTGACCCATTTTTTTATAAATCCTTTAAATATTATATATATTCTGTAATATAGGTACCTAAAAATTGTATTCCTATATCTACATGATCTGTAAATTGTTTGTCGTGTCGTTTGTCGTGACGTCGTCGTGACGCCACTCGCTAATAAGGGCCTGACTGAAAACCAGCGCACCATCGTTGCATTATGCTCGATGCTGCAATAAAGCTCAGTCAGAGGACCTTTTTACCCTAGTTAAAATTTTGTTAGATATTATTGTGTTTGTCATACTTTAGATTATGTATGTTTATGCTGAGTAATTTTTTTATTATTTTTGATCGGGTAAATAAATCTCTATTTTCTTTCATATGGGAAGTTGGCTTAAAATGGTGTTTTAGCTCTGCGACGCTGTAATGACACACTTTTTGAGCAAGAAAAGTGAAAAACTGTTTGTAACATGCAAGATTGCACGCAGTAGGTACTAAATTAACTTATTTTTTTTATTTTTCTTGTTTCAACAGGTGGTCAACCATGGAACCCCTGCAATCCATGCTGTACATGCCCCAGTGGTCCACGCTGTACATGCCCCAGTGGTCCATGCTGTACATGCCCCAGTGGTACACGCTATCCACACGCCCGTGGTTCACGCCGCCCCCCTGCTGGTCAAGTCTGCCCCCGTGATTCATGTTGCTCCAGTGGTTCACTCCGTCCATGCCCCCGTGGTCCTGAAGACCGCCCCCAGCGCCATCGCTCACAGCAGCTCTGTGGTCCACCATACCCCGATTGTAAAGGCTCTGCCTATTATCGCTGTTCACCATTAATTGCCAAAATATACAATAAAATAATTTATTTGTATCTTAACTTGTTTTATTTCTATATTATTTAAAAAAGCTCAAGGTCCTGCTAATAAAGAAACAATCACTATTAATAAGCTATTTTAAATTATGATGATACTGCATACTTTCCATTGAACCCCAAAACTTTTTAAAGTGTTGTAAAATTACTCTAAAATACTTTACCTAGTATTGGTTTGTACTAGAAAAACTGTGCGTGTTTATTTAGTTGGTCAATACAATCACAAGTCGCCGGCGCAACCTAGAATGCAGTTAAATTGGTCTGAGCGGATCAACTACCGAGAAATGTATATAGTACGTGAGAGATTTCCTTTATTGAGCGATGCTGATTACTGCAAACATAGCTAAGAGTAGAGCTTCCACCTTAATATGTACGCGTATAGATATTGAATGTAGAGCGGAAAATCTGTTCATTTTCATTTTGGGAACTGGTGTAGACTAATCGTAATTTAGAGATTAAATAATTCAATCCAACAACAAAAGCAATTCACAAGCTGTATAATGCATCACGGAAAAACTTTATGGAAATATAGATTACTAGACTTTTATGGGATCAAAAGATCAAAGCCAAAGTTAAAGTCCAAATATTTTGATAAGTTTGAATCTTAGATGTTATTTTTTTGAGATTAGGGTACATCAATTTTTTTTTTCTTTTAACATAAAATCTGATTACATAATAAATAAGCAAAGCCTTTACACAAAAATACAGATGAGATAATAAAATTGAATTAACCCCGTAAAAAACCTTTTAAACGCAAACCATGTTCCTCATTCTGAGAATGTTCTTTATTAGCACATTTGGCTTAACAAATTGTCATATAAGCAAAGTAAGTCAAGGGACCTCTAATTAAGTACCTCATTACAGAACCACCGGATCAAAGCGTAAGTCTTGAAGACACCGGTTTTGTACCGATCTCCTTTTTCGGACGGCCATGTTTGGACTTGGCGCATCAATCAGGGACATTTCTGTCGACTAATAAAATTTACTTTATTGCGAAATAAATCTTCAGCGGTGGCCAGATCAGCCAGAGATTATGTTTAAAATTTATGTAAGCGTGGTTTTTTTTGTTTCGTAAAAGTTTTAATGCGTGTTTTTAATCGTTCAGAATTTTCACTTTATTACTTTAAATTAAGTCATCATCAGTTAGTTAAACTAGGATAAATATTTTATAAAGACAGTACAACATAATTTTGCAAAAAATATTGCATAATATATGTAACATTATGCTACATTTTGTTTACAGTAAGTGATGTTAGTTATTTTACTTCTATCTTTAGAGATCCTTCTTTTGTAATCTATACTATATTTATATATATTTGTACAATATTCAAACAAAAGATACAGAAGCAAATACACTGAAGCGATTCTTTCTATTTAATTTGTAAAACTTGCATGGATATGATTTTACATTTGTAAACAGGGGCTTTAAGCATGTACACGACGTTAGTGAAGGTACCAACTTAGTTTCGGTCCTCCCAGGGAGCTGTCATGATTAGAATCTCATCCGAATGATGATTTCCTGGGAGAGACGTCCAAGTTGAACGAATGAAGGCACCCTTCATCAATAATTGTAAACGTGATTTAAGTCCAAGTTTTAAAAATACTTCTCGTGTTTGAAAAGTGTGTCATTACATAGCTTAGTGAGGCCAAAAAGGCCATTTTTAGCCCCTGGAAAAGTTCGTTTTTTAATTTTTTTCAAGTACATTACTTTTATTTTGCCTACAAAAATTTCATATGATATAATATGACATCCCATATGACATAATCTATACGAAAAGCTCATATGATTCAGCTTTTCTATGTTTCATTTCTTACGTAGTATTTTATTATCTTTCGTCTTTCGTTTTCGTTTCATTAAAAAATAGACAGAGAACATTTATATTCTTGATAATGGAATTTATAGGACAACGTTTATAATCCTACATATGTAAGGCTTGGTAAAAAGTACGTTGTCTCTGGATTGTCAACTACTCTGTGATCAAGAACGCAAGTTTCGCGGTCGGAGCAGCGTGCTTCGAGTGCCTGGCTCATGGGTCTCTACTAACTCTACATTGCGATCGTGCGTAGCTCGCGGGCTAGGGTAAAGTCAGCAGTAGCTGCCCAGTATACGCTCCATAGTATAGAAAGCCTCAAGTGATAGTTCATATGTTTCCAAGTAATTTGTATGTAACTTTTGAATACTATTTTTCAATACCTAGATGTTGATTTGGATGAGAGTTAACAATAACATGATAAGAAGTTAAAATGATAGTGTTACATTGTTTTTAACAGTTTTTTTTACGTCGGGGAAGCGGTTGGTCTTCATCTTACTTAATTTCACGTAAGTATAAGGTCAAAGGTTGAAGCGCACTTCATATAGAATCGTCAAAGTCAGAGGAACTCGCTGTATTACCTCTAAAAGCCAGAACACAACAGTTTATAATTGTTTTCATGGCAACAAATTTAGGTAAGATGGTCCATCGTACCTAAATTTGTTAGCCAGAACAATATTGTACCCCCTGGGGCTCAAACCTGGGACCTCTGGATGTGTCATCAGTGGGCAAACCATTAGACCACAGAAGCGGTTTAAAACAGTCAAGTTTTTTTTTAAATTACCAAATATCAAATGCTTAAGCGTGAGTTTACCTGCTTATTAGATGGGTTAAATTTTGAATTTCAGCATCATCATCATCATCAAAAGCTTTTATGTAACCCACTGCTGGGCATAAACCTCCTCCCACAAACGCTTGAATTTATTAATTTAAAATTTAGTACGAGATACTCGTATATACCTGATTTTGTTAATAATAATATTAAATGTGCATCTTCCTTAATGTTGCTAGATAGAGATAAGTACCTACTTTATAAATTATTTTAAAATAGTTTGCAAACTAAGTAATTGCGGTAATCCATGTGTTCAACTACTGGTGCATTTACCTTGCGCTATTGGCCCAGAGAACGTGGAATCTGGTCGTATTAGAGAAATTCCTGGCCATATTCGCGCGCAGCGTGGTCAATTCACGAAAATTGCCCGCTCGGCTATAAAATCAGGGAGGTCTGCGAATTGAATCAATCGAGTTTGGATTATCTACGAAAATGTTTCGCTTGGTAAGTCTTCTCTTTTTTTAAATATCGAGGCCTTGTTAGAGCCGAGATATTCATGGATTTCATGGTGCTGTCTGTTTCGTCCGGTCATATTTGTCATGGTCTTGTTTTGACCTGGCTGATTCCATTTTTTTTTTCAGATATCATAAATTGCTTAGCTACGGACAAAAAGTTTATTTAACTTTAGTTCCTTAGGTTAGGTCATAGTCACAGGCAAGGTGGAAATTAAAAGATCGCGAAGGCGTAAATCCGTGTATGATGCTTGCAGCCGATTTTTTTTTATTGTACGAGAAGCGCTTGGCCATCATCTCACCTGGTTTGCAAGTTACTATAAGCACGAATCTAGAAACGCACTTTATCCAGAAGCCTCAACAGTCTGAGGAACTGGCAATCTTACTTAATCTTAATTTAGAATTATTGTTTTGGCTTCAGACTTACGTAATAAGATGGTAGCTAGTCAGACGGTCAAGTCTACCAACCAATCCAAACACAATATTATACCCCTTTGGGATCATACCCGGGACCTCCAAGGCAGTAAAACAGAAATAGTGAAACGGCAGTAAGCAAAAGGCAAAATGAAGGCGGTTCGATGCTTTAAAGGAAAAATAGGAAGGTCGCGATCCACAGATAAGAGGATTCTGATGCGTGGAGGAGAATATGGGTTAGATAATTTTACACAATTTCTGTTTCTCTTTTTCAGCTGGCTGTTCTTTGCATCCTTGCGGCAGTATCTGCGGCTCCAGCGCCGAAGCCGATCGTGGTGTATCCTTCCCCCCTGGTCCACCACCCCGTGTACCCTGCACCCCTGGTACACGCAGCTCCCCTCTCGGTGTCACACGTCAGCCCCTTGCTCCATCACCCCCCGCCGGTCTACCATGCTCCATACATTCACTCGCCTTACTACTTTTAGTGATTTTGAAATGAGTTTTATATCTACATTTTATTAAAGTTTCATGTTTAGCAATACATGTATATGTTTATTTATCAGCTAGTTTTTTTTTATTGTACGACGGGGCGGTACTTGGTCTTCATCTCACCTTATTTTCAAATTATGATAAGGCCGAAGGTGGAAACGCACTTCACCTGGAATCCTCAACAAACTGAGGAACTGGCTTTCTTACCTCTATATGCAAATGGTGATCGCAGTAAATGTGAAGATATTACACAGAAGGGTCGGATTTTACGACATCCATGTGCTGTGTTGGAGGGGTCGATTCTTAAGCCGCAACCGCCACGGCAGTAGTAAAAGATATGTAACATAAAATATTAGGTCCTTACATATGAAATTGGCGTTTTGTCGTACTGGCCACTTTGATCTTAAATATCTCCTCTTTGGTTAGGAATTCCAAATTCAAATTTAAACAGCTATTTACTCATGCATTTGTGTTTCGAAAACCGTAATTCATTTGTTTTTTTCTCTTTTGTTTTTTTTTTCTGCGTCACTCATTTCACAAAATGGAAAACTTAAAATATCGCATTATTTACGAGTACGAGTTCCACCGTGGCACCAGTGCTGCAGAAACGGCTCGAAGGACTAATGATGTGTATGGTGGTGGTGTCGCAAAGGAAAACACTGTGCGTTTTTGGTTTCAACGCTTTCGTTCTGGAAATTTCGACCTGCAGAACAAGCCCCGTGGACGGCCGGAGACCAAGGTCGATAATGATGAATTGAAGGCTATTGTGGAAGCAGATCCATCGCAAACCACATCACAGTTAGCTGCAGGCTGCGGTGTTAGTGACAAAACCGTTTTATTCCACTTGAAGCAAATTGGGAAGGTGAAAAAGCTTGAAAGGTGGGTACCTCATGAATTGAGTGAAGCAAACCGACAAACGCGCGTCGACTGCTGCGTTACATTACTCAACCGGCACAATAATGAAGGAATTTTAAATCGGATCATTACATGTGATGAAAAGTGGATCCTGTACGATAATCGTAAACGCTCATCGCAATGGCTGAACCCTGGTGAACCAGCAAAATCTTGCCCCAAGCGAAAATTGACTCAAAAAAAGTTACTTGTAAGCGTTTGGTGGACTAGTGCCGGTGTCGTACACTATAGCTTTCTTAAATCTGGTCAGACGATTACGGCTGATGTCTATTGTCAGCAACTGCAAACCATGATGGAAAAGCTCGCTGTTAAACAACCGAGACTTTTCAATCGCTCTACGCCACTGCTGCTTCAAGACAACGCTAGACCACACACGGCCCAACAGACGACTACCAAATTAGAGGAGCTTCAATTGGAATGTCTAAGACATCCACCGTACTCTCCGGACCTTGCTCCAACAGATTACCATTTTTTTCGAAATTTGGATAACTTCTTGCAAGGAAAAAAATTCAATTCCGATGAGGCAGTCCAAACCGCTTTCAAAGATTTCATTGATTCCCGTCCGAATGGTTTTTTTAGTAAAGGGATCAATGAACTACCTATAAGATGGCAAAAGTGTATAGATAGCAATGGTACATACTTTGATTAATAAAATATATTTTAATATGAAAAAATTGCCTTTATGTTCCTCCCATACAAAACGCCAATTTCATATGTAAGGACCTAATACTTTATTTGTAGCAAGCGTCTTGTAAATAGGTAGTTTAAATTGTCAAGAAAGAGATTGCAGGTAAAAACTATGGTTGAGACTTCGTTTACGCCATTGTTTTGTGGTGTGTATTGATTATCAATTTTATATTGTATTATAATTTTGTATTGAATTGAAACTCTCATAGCACTCTCCTAACTCGCTAAGAGACTTCTGTATGTACAAGGTATCACGAAAGAGGCGGTTCGATTGGGGGAGACCTTTGTTCAGCATGGCTGAGATGATGATTATTATCATTATATAAAAAATAACTATACAATTATGTAAAAATACTTATCTAAAAAAAATCGTTAGATACAAATTTTGAAGTGACCAGTAAACAAAAGGAAGGTAAAAAAAATTTAAAAAGACTCCCGTTTCCGCACTTAGACTCCTTAGTGGTCCATTGTACGTGAGGAAGAGTAGGTATATCCATCTAAGTTATTTCAAGAGTTGTAGTTTCCTATCGAAAGATTATGTAAGGAGGTTATTCACTTTAACTGTACTAAAAGCAATCCCGACATTTTGCTACAAATGCATTTTACTTTAAGGATGATATGGATACTAGGACATTTTACAATATTGTCATTTCGTTGGTATCGTCGTTTTGCTAAATATGTATTTATTTATTTATCTTGGTTTATTTGCAATGAAACATAATAACTACTGACCATTTAAATGGTCCCGCATGTGAAAATATATTTAGGCTTGCCTGAGAAAGATATATATGTACCTATTATTTTAATTCGAGAAACGGGTATTTATCGCGTATTTTACCTATATTTATCCAGACGTTTCTTGAATTAAAATAACGTGTTCTAGTTGCGAAAGTTTAAAAAAGACTATATATACCTACTACAAATTAATCGAATTTTGTATTTCGTAGACTGATAGTAATTGGGTTACTTGATGACCGTAAATTAATTATTCATTTGTAAACTAAAATTTTGACAACATTGAGATCAACATTGAATGTTTCAGATAAAAAATATTTTAGGAAAATTCATCGGAAATCTTAAAAACATCTATGTAGATTAATGCTCAATTTGAGGAAAACCCTCCACTTAAGTTGTGCTTTACGAGCGGACTGGTATTTAATGGTGGAGTGAGATTGTGACCTCAATAGCGCCTTATTAGTATGACATTGACTTTATCCGATACAACTCCGATGGGAATAGGGATGGGAAAAATGTATTCTAGAACTTATTTTTCATATAAATCAAAATAAAAAAAACAATGTGGACTAAAAGATACAAACTCTGCGTAGCTCTTAGAATTATTGGATAAAAGAAGCCCAGCATAAATCTAATAAAACATATCATTAATGATGGTATTATCAATAAGAAGCATTAGGTATGTTGTTTATTAATGTAAACATTTCCCTTCTATTTAATTATTCTATACTAATTTCTAATAAAATGAAAGTACCAAGGTTTGCTGGAAGTGAACTATTTTAAGTCATCTTTGCGATACTCTTTAATTATATTCTAGTATACTTTTATGTGGTTGAAATAAAGTATTAATAAATCAGTTACTGATCCTCTGAATCAATACTCGCAAGCACTCACACCTTGTCTCTTTTAGGTTATATCGTACCGCACACTGAATGACATCAGGAAATCGTCGCTTCCTTTACTATAGACATCCATACAAGCTTCATTCTTATCGTAACTTACAAGACCGCAAGACTGCAACCTTACATCACATCACTACGTGGAGAAGTTTTGAGCTATTTCTGTACTACAAGCAAGCCTCGCTGAGCTTGATAGGACATTAATCACATTGCTTTAAAGGTTACGGGTACCGATGAGTTTGTTTGTTTCAATTAAAGGTAAAACAATTGCATGTGACTTCTCGAATTCAGCATAAAAACGGACTCATTCCTATAAAGGATTATCAACATTGAGTCCTGGCAACGGCCTTATATCTAAAATGAATATTGCGATTAAAAGCCTGCCTGTATGCTTAGCAAAAATGGCAAATGGATAGCATTGCACTAAGGGGAAAGCCAAAGTCTTATAAGAGACTCCGAGCCTCGATACCGTCATTATTTGCTTTCGTTAGACGACATGGATTTCTTTTTGTTTGCGCGGAACCCTTATCAAATGTTTTTTTTAAAGTAGCATTAGAGGTGTAAATCTCGTTAAACTCAGTCCAGCCGTTTTGGAATCTATAGCAGTAAAATATGATTTATTTGATTTACGGATCATTTTCAGTACAATTTTTAATAACAGGGATTATGTTGGTAGGGTGTAAAGTTATGGCAAAAAGGCTCATGTCTGAAGTATAAGCATTCTGCGTAACTTATCAAAGAATCTTTAAAGCCAAAAGAACACTCAAGAACCCACAACTTATAAGTTTCCTATTTATTATATATTCGAATTCATAAACGAATTTCATAAATGCATGTTATTTATGTGTTATATTGTATTATAAGTATATGTTTACATAATACTTTTTTTTATGTACGACTGGGAGGTACCTGACCGTCATCTCACCTGATTTTATGTTATGATAAGGCCGAAGGTGGAAGCGCACTTCACCTGGATCCTCAACAAACTGAGGAACTGGCTATCTTACCTCTAAATGCCGGAACACAAACATTTTCAATTTTTGTTTTGGCGACAGAATGAGGTAAGATGGTAACTAGAGTGTAAGTGGTAGCTAGAGCCAGACGGACTTTTGAATTCCTATCACCAACCAAACCAAGCACAATATTGTACCCCCCTGGGGTTAGAACCCGGGATCTGAAATCGGTGGGTTGAACCACTAAACCACAGAGGCGGTTAAATATATAAGTATTCATATCCTCCGTAACCTAGATCACATTGTCATACTCAAGCTATGTTTGACACTAGATGGCGTCGTTTAGAATGTTTTTGAATGTGTGTACTGGTACGAGTTTTATTCCAATTTTGCTTTCCAAAGGTTATCCATTTTCTTTTAGGATTTACGTCTCACCGTCTTGTTTGACGTAATGTTAAAGTTGACGTAAATCTCATCGTCTTATTTGACGTAATGTTAAAGTTCTCCTCAGGCCTGGGAGGTCACGTGAGGATTAAGCATGAGTTATTTATTACGGTCAAGGTGAGAACTCTCTGCCGGTGATATGTTTTAATCGAGAGTTGCTTTTCAAGGCGCTTGAAGGCTTGAGGTAGGCTGTTTGACCTATCTGTCAGGATTACGTGTACACTGTGGCATAACTCATATCTCTTTTGATAGAATGATGATATACAACATACAAATACTTATTTATTTATAGGAACATACTGAGCACGTGATGTTCATACAATGTAAATACAAGGATAAAGAAATAAGAAACAATACTAAGTGAAGAAAGACCTTGTGAAATGGCTCGTCCGGAGAATTACTAGCACCTATTTCAGCAGCCAAGCAGCATTGCTGTGTTTTGATTTGAAGGGTATGGTTGCCAGTAAAATTACGGGCACGCGAGGCTTAACATCTTTATGCCTCAAGTTGATGAGCGCAATGCAACGCCGTGTAGGCTATGTTCTTTGTGGATGTGACCTACGCAGGAAGGCATTGTTATAGGGCATCAGGGCATTAGGGCATCAGGTGGGCTACTTGATTGTTCCGTTTACTAGTTGTATAAAATAATTGCAACTATGATTTTTGATCTTATTACTAAGATTATTGTCGTATCATTTGATCAAACTGGAAATGCAATAGTTTTCCACCAACCAACACAATAGTAATTTCAGTGTCATTATTATTTTAAGTTTCAATGTGAAAATATTCCTTCAAACGGTAGAACGTATTTTCAATTAGCATTTCATACAGAATATGCGAATGGATATTCTTTTTTAGCTCTATTATAAGTTCAGGTAAGTGGTGCAAGTTTATTATTAAAGCTTGTATAAGTCGTATATATATTTTTTTTCTTTGTCCTACTAACTTAATAAGTAGTCAACCTTTGTATAAAAATTAATAATGTACAATGTAACAATTTTTTATATTTTTTCGGGAAGCAGAAAAATATATTAGGTCCTTACATATGAAATTGGCGTTTTGTCGTACTGGCCACTTTGATCTCAAATATCTCCTCTTTGATTAGGAATTCCAAATTCAAATTTAAACAGCTATTTACTCATGCATTTGTGTTTCGAAAACCGTAATTCATTTGTTTTTTTCTCTTTTGCTTTTTTTTTCTGCGTCACTCATTTCACAAAATGGAAAACTTAAAATATCGCATTATTTACGAGTACGAGTTCCACCGTGGCACCAGTGCTGCAGAAACGGCTCGAAGGATTAATGATGTGTATGGTGGTGGTGTCGCAAAAGAAAACACGGTGCTATTTTGGTTTCAACGCTTTCGTTCTGAAAATTTCGACCTGCAGAACAAGTCCCGTGGACGGCCGGAGACCAAGGTCGATAATGATGAATTGAAGGCTATTGTGGAAGCAGATCCATCGCAAACCACATCACAATTAGCTGCAGGCTGCGGTGTTAGTGACAAAACCGTTTTAATCCACTTGAAACAAATTGGGAAGGTGAAAAAGCTTGAAAGGTGGGTACCTCATGAATTGAGTGAAGCAAACCGACAAACGCGCGTCGACTGCTGCGTTACATTACTCAACCGGCACAATAATGAAGGAATTTTAAATCGGATCATTACATGTGATGAAAAGTGGATCCTGTACGATAATCGTAAACGCTCATCGCAATGGCTGAACCCTGGTGAACCAGCAAAATCTTGCCCCAAGCGAAAATTGACTCAAAAAAAGTTACTTGTAAGCGTTTGGGGGACTAGTGCCGGTGTCGTACACTATAGCTTTCTTAAATCTGGTCAGACGATTACGGCTGATGTCTATTGTCAGCAACTGCAAACCATGATGGAAAAGCTCGCTGTTAAACAACCGAGACTTTTCAATCGCTCTACGCCACTGCTGCTTCAAGACAACGCTAGACCACACACGGCCCAACAGACGACTACCAAATTAGAGGAGCTTCAATTGGAATGTCTAAGACATCCACCGTACTCTCCGGACCTTGCTCCAACAGATTACCATTTTTTTCGAAATTTGGATAACTTCTTGCAAGGAAAAAAATTCAATTCCGATGAGGCAGTCCAAACCGCTTTCAAAGATTTCATTGATTCCCGTCCGAATGGTTTTTTTAGTAAAGGGATCATTGAACTACCTATAAGATGGCAAAAGTGTATAGATAGCAATGGTACATACTTTGATTAATAAAATATATTTTAATATGAAAAAATTGCCTTTATGTTCCTCCCATACAAAACGCCAATTTCATATGTAAGGACCTAATATAACACGTTTTACAGCTCAGTTTTTAGGAGCTCTACCTTCTACGCTATAGCATGTTGGCTTGATTCCCATCGAGACAAAAAAATAAGACAATTTTTCAGTGTTTGTATATTGCATTGTATGATAAGTATATCCAACTAAATATAAGAAATACACACATAGCCTAGTTCCCATTTTGCAAGTTGTGCTTCTTTAGAGCTAAATGGCGCTGTGTAAAATTAATATCCCGGTATATTTATTTTCATCTTGATAATAAAATGGTTTTTTGGCGAACAATAAAAACACCTTTACATAAAAATTACTAGTTTACAAAAATAAAGGTGTTAAGAAAATTATCAATCCTTTGATCAAGAAAGTTTGGAAAATATTTTGTTGTTTATTTAATTATTAACATTTGTTGGTGGTGTGACCAAGTGCAATCATTTGAAATACAAATATAATATAATAAGTAAAAAAAGCAAAAATTGCATCACACTCGCTTGCGATTTTGAACGTATTTTCAGACAATAGGGCACTTTCACAGTTAAGTGAATCTCTTCTAGATGGCGTTAATCAGCAATTAAGGTGAGTTAGACATGACAACAAAATAATCTGCGTCAGGACCCTCATTGCTCAGCTGGTTAGAGAGTCTCCGGCTTAAGTAAATGATGCGGGTTTGAGTCCCGTCGTGGGTTGTGAATTGTTGTGTCATTATAACGAATTGTTGTGACCAAGTTACACTTGAAATACAAAATTAATGTTTAATGTTTGGAAAAGCTTCGTTAAATGGGAATACCTACGATAGTCGCCAAAAGAGGTCCCTTTATTAGGATATCCCTGATAATGCAATTCACCTAGAAGAACTATAGGTATATAAATGAGTCATAACCCTTTGTCAAGTGAATGATGTCCTACAATTACTTGAACCGGAAAACGATCCATTATAATAATTATATTTATATTTTGACAAGCCTCATAGCTCAGTTGGTAGTAACTCTACCTTCGGCGCTGTAGGCTGTGGGTTCGATTCCCACCCAGGACAAACATTTGTGTGATGAATATAGATGTTTGTTCTGTGTTTGGGTGTTGTATCATATAGTACGTATGTATTTACAAAAAGTATTTAAGTATTTTATCCGTAATCTAGTTCCCATATTACAAGCTATGCTTAGTTTGGGGCTAGATGGCGCTGTGTAAAATGAATGTCCTGTAATATTTATTTATTTATTTATATAATAGAATAAGTTATGTTGAGCAACTCTATTGTTGGTAGGTCTGTGGCGAAAAAATACCTTATAAAGTGAACTCAAGCGCCAACTTGTCACACTGAGACCCTCACCCTGAGATAATGACACCGCTGTTTATTCTGGTGAGCTTACATTTCTTTTTTTATAATCATAATTTTAAAAAAGTCAAAATTTATCCAGTTATCTGAATTAAAACCATTTTAAAATATTTGTTATATGAAAAAATACTTAATGATGTGGTTAATAAGTTAATAAAACTCAAATCCGACAGCAAAATTAAAAAAAAAATTTTATACGAAAACAAGGCCTTCAATATACTCTTATTTTTCGGATTTCGGATATTAATCGTGCGACTAAAATAGACACAAACTATCAAAATACAAATCTGTCCTTCTGAGACAGTCGGGTAAAAACCCATGCTACATAAAAATAAACCTACTTAATATAAATGCAAGGTGATTAAACAGCTATTTAAGGAAAGGTACTTTTTTAAACTGCTGTTTACATTAACCAGTAATCTCTTTCAAGGGGATTACCTAAATTATTTGAGAGGCAACAAAGCATAAAATTGAAGAGATATAAAATTTCAATCTAGCCAAACCTAGATTTCTAATACAGACAAAATAAAATAAACTTTGCTTGATTTCTTCTCATTGTTCTTTGATGAAAAATTTTAAGCCACACTTGTAAAATTTCGGTTGTAAAATTTCAAGTTTTGTCCATTAACATTTTACTTTAATTAAATTAGGTACACTTTTCTAACTTTTCAGAATTTCATCTCTCTCTCTCTGTCTCAAAGGTTTGCTGGTAGAAAACTCTTGAAGGGTTAACACTTAAAGAGTTTTCTGTCCAGTGATTGTAATTTTCAAAGAATGTGTTATTATAGCAGATAAATTCACAGATAATGATAAATATATGTGTTAAAATATCTTAAGGAAAATTACTTTTTTTAACAACTTAAAACGACCCACAGACCCACTGTTGGTCATAGTTGACGTCATACATCTAAGTAAGGAGTATGATGTTACCAAGTTTGAGCTGGGTACGAGTTACCATTTTTACAATAGAGCTAAAATAAAAAATAATCCTAAATACATTAATACATACATTTTTATCATCCTTTATGAGGTGATGTGTTATATCACATAGTTATTCTTTAAAAAAATCAACCTGCTATCTCATATTACGTTAGCAAAAGTAAGGTAAAATACCCTATAATGGTAGAACGAACATACAGGATGACAGACAGCGTAGGCTTAGTGTTAGGCCCTGTCGGCATTGTTTACGGAACCCTAAAAATTAAGTTGATAACAACTACATAAACATGATAAGTATGACAGAAACATGTAATATTATGTACAGCTCATTAACAACTTTAAATAAATGATTATGTTATTTTATATATTATATTTATTTATTAAATTAATTTCATAAATTATTATGAAATTGAAGACCTCTGTATTTGTGTGGGTTCTGCACGCACATTTTTTTAAGATATTTTTTAAACAAAATGTACAAATAAACTATGTACAAAGGAATCAGTCAGCTAAGGACCGCTA